>WNWK01001576.1:65000-266857 GCA_009830355.1 Cherax destructor
AAACTACCATATTTTCCTCCCTTACAAGTGAAGAAAATCTTCAGTAAAAGAACGTAATTTAATATTTTCGCTCCACTGCCTTACATCACCTATATATAAGCCAAATTCTCATCATGAACGCTATTATTATTATTAGTAGTAGTAGTAGTAGTATTGTCTTTATTATTATTATTATTATTGTTGTTGTCTTATTCTTATTAGTAGTAGTAGTAGTAGTATTAGTATTTATTATTGTGTATATTATTATTACTGATATTATTATTATTATTATTATTATTATTATTATTATTATTATTATTATTATTAGTGGTAGTGGTAGTTGTAGTATTTCTTATGTTGTTAATTATAATCATTACTGTCAGTCACACTTGCCGTCACCGACAATATCATCACAATCAGCCACCTTCACCATCACAATCAGCCACCTTCACCATCAATCACCATCAATCACAACTGTTGTTAGTTTCAGTCCCACCGGCCGTCATCTACGGCACCCTCATCACTCTATTCATCACCAGTATCATCTCCACTGTCGCCCACCAACCCAACATCATCATCATCGGCATTATACTACTACAGATGTGACCATTATCATAAGCAGTCATCACTACCACCACCATCAACACCATCAGCATTACCACATCCAAAATCCTCGCTGTTAAAGTCATCATCTGCCTCATCACCTCTACACCTGCACAGCAATCTGAGATCATCACAAATTAACTTCTTCCCAAAACATCATCACCACCTTCCTCTCTCTATATTTATGTCGATAATTGCACTTTCACCTAAGTAATTGAGTTTTAATTGCCCTCTAGGGCATTATTCCTTGTAATCACTACTATTAAATTCATTATCCATCTTATAACGTAATTTATGAGGTAATTATGACCTTATTATCGTAATTAATTGCAGTTATCATTCATCACGGAGTTCCAATGATCGATTTTTTTCAATTAACACCTTATTACCATTCATAACAGCTGGTAGCTCCGACGTGGTCGCTCTCTCTCTCTCTCTCTCTCTCTCTCTCTCTCTCTCTCTCTCTCTCTCTCGCAGACTGTGTGTACATTTGAAGTGCTTCTCTCGTGCGTTATTCATTTGTGTACTCATCCTCGACACACACACTGATTCCTAGACTAAAAGTTCAAGTCTTCAAGGCTAAGAGATCAGTACTTTGAAGTGTGTAAGAGTAACGGTGACACTTGGCTGTAGCTTGATCGTCGAACGTTCGTAGAGACCGTCTAGAAAACAGATAAAAAAGAAAAAGGCACCAGTGACTTAAACTGATGCTCACCGATTCTGACCTACCCAGTTCTAGAGCATTTCGCTACTGGTGGCGAAACGTTTCCTTTAATAAATATAAAGAGCTGTACACAAGTGTCCATTTCCACAGCGTGTCATTTTCACCAAACCATTTACAAATATTGCAACTCGTACAGGTAATCAAGTAAACAACAGTGTATCTGAGAGCAAGTGGAAAAAATTCGTAGTTGCTGAGGTTATGATCCCAAAGTCAATTAAGTATTGTGGAATATTAATTTTTTTTTTTTAGAAAACCATTTTGAAAACATCTTATTAAATTCCTTCCTACTAGATGAATTGAGAGGCTCCTTGTATAGCAATCTGGTGTATTTAATGTTCTTTGATACGATGGTGACTTATGCTAAAGATTCGAACCGTATGTGGAGAAAGTCTCGCGTGTTTGGTAAACCAGGATAGCCATTATAACGAAATAATCATGCAAGTGTTAAAGCTAATGTGTTAAGTAGGGTTAACTGTTGCTTCAGTGCTACTAATTTTATAGATTTCCGGAAAGAATCTTATGTAATTTTTAACCTAAGAAAGAAAAAGTGGTATTGTATGTAGTGGTATTCGTAGTGTCTTCGTTGATCACCAACGCATATGGGAATGTTATTGAAGAGTCCCTTTCTTTAAATTTATCATATAAACTTAATACTCAGGTGTTTACTGTTCAAATAATCGACGAACTAAGCTACCTGAGACTTCTCCTCAAACAAGATAAACGTTTCATCCACGTACTTTCTCTATAATGTCGGGTTAAATTGAACAAGGCAATTTTCCAGCCATGTGATATTGTAACTTAAATTTTATATGAACATACCTTGTAAATATAATATGCAAGAATATATAGACTCTGTTCTTTTAAAGCACTGGTGATTGGGAATCAGGTTCTCTGAAAAGTTTAAATAAAAATGATGACACTAGCCTTGGTGTTCCTAGTATGTGTGAATATATATATATATATATATATATATATATATATATATATATATATATATATATATATATATATATATATATATATATATATATATATATATATAATGCCGTGACGAATAAGTAAAACTTGAGATTTTGGCTTAAATAGCAACGCTCTTCTTGCCGAGTAAGGCAAACAAAAATTTGTGTATGCAATAATTTCGCAAAAAATAATTCTGAACCTAACGAAAAAAATATATTTCATTGTATTTGTTAAATTACTGTATATTTATCTAAAATATATTTAGTTGGATTAGGCTAAATTAAATTGCGCTTGTTATAATAAGGTTAGGCAAGTTTTCTAAAATTCTTTTGTTACAAAAACATTCATTTTTATATTAATATAAATTAAAAAATATATCTTTAAATATATAAGAGAAAATATTAAAAAGGACTTAACTTTAAAGGAGTTCTTGATAATTGACCAGTTTTACCTATTCAGCACGACATATATATATATATATATATATATATATATATATATATATATATATATATATATATATATATATATATATATAACGTATCCACCACATAAAAAAGAGGCATTATTTAATTGTTGTATTTTTTTTTCCGTCTACAGGTAGGCACAGCCAATGGGAATCTGTTGTTCGTACCGACAACTAAGAGGTAACACTGACGCAGGTATATAGAGCTGAGTATCACACTCTGCTCCTCTGGGAGTGTGGTTTTTGGTAAGTTCCTAAGTTTTATTATTTCTTATAGTATGCGTTTGGATGTTGTTATGGAATAGAATTTTTCCTCCAGGACGGGATTTATATTTACAGCATATAGGCTGCATTTGTTTTTGTCCGTCTGTCTTGGGGCGACGTTTTAGAATGCTGTGTTTATCTTCAAGCTTCGTGGTACAAAAGCTACTTCACTGTAGCACAAAGATCTCTATAGAACCAGCTGTATCTCATAACATTCAAGAGGCCAATCAGTAATGTCAAGTTAACAATATATATGTACTGAATGTAAGAAGAAACTTGTGAGAATTACCTGTCATCGAGACGTAATGATCAACAATCGTGTCAGAATGCAAGAAAATTAGCAGGTCTTCATTTCACACTCATTAGACAGGACTGAAGTACCTTCCTGGGAAGTTGCTGCCTATCTACCAATTACCCAGCCTACTGGCAAATTTTAATTAATTGTAAAGAATATCTGTAATGCCGTTTTGAGCAATTATCACTCCTTTAAAAAAATAAAAGATCCGAAGAAGATAACTTCTTATCATTTCTTATCAGTTTCTGACAACTGTTTAAAGCCTTCAAACAAATTTGTTTAATGCTGACATTATCGAAAAATACGCAACTTTTTGGAAGTGATTCCCATAGTGATTAAGATCATCTACAAAAGTAGAAATAATTAAAATTTAAAACTCAAGGTGATATAACTTGAAAAAAAATTCGTATTTTATTTTGAGTTAAGGCTCTCGTAGAGCACCATGGATGACAGAGGTATAGAGATTTTACCATGGATATTCCCCTCATTCAGTGCTCTAGTGGCTTGATATCTCTTAAATTTTTTTATTAAAACTGAGAGATTGATTTATGTAATATACAGCAATGTTGAAAGTTTGAATCTTGTTAGAAGAGGCATTCTCAAGTTACTCCATGAATTGAAAATAAAAGGGATGATGCACTTCAGATCCTCTTCCTTGGGATACATAAAAATTTATTGCTTCGTTTGTCAAGATCATCTTGTTTTGTTGTCTCGGGATTATTATTCTCTCCTGGTACCAACCCACAGGAGTGATAGTGATGAAGATGATGAAGGTGATGATGATAATGATAATAATGATAATGATGTAAATATGTAATAACGATAATGATGATTCCTTGTAATTGTTTTTTCTCCTGCTGTATTTTTAGTCGTCTTTATTGTGTCTTCTCCCTTTCATCATCGTGTACTCTCGTTTATCATCGTCTATTCTCTTTTATCATTACGTATTCTCTTTTATCATTTTTATGATGTTATTAAGGCTTCTAGAGCTGTGGGTAGACTACTTTATGACCTGTGGGTGTCTAGTAAATCAGCAGCAAGCAATCTAGACGGTGTCCAGACACAGGACCCCGTCTGGTGCCTGGAAACAGTGTACACTTGAGTCAAACAAGGCTCCAGGAAGCAAGCGTAATGGAAGTAACAATTAACATCTGCAATTGCATGTTGCAGAAGTAGCTTTTTCTTCGGGCAACGTTTCGCTCAGTGTGTAAAATTTCTATGCAGAGTGCGTCGTTTTCTCACTGTGGTCGACAGTTCGCTATCGGGATGCCAAACTGTCTAATAAAACCACTTGATAATGCAGAAACTTGTGAGCTGCGGGCAGAGAGTCAACACCGCACATGGCCGCATCAGCCAGGCGGACACACCACCTAAGTGATCAGCCATTGTGATAACTATTCTCTGAGTTACTTTAAACGACGTTTCGATCCGTCCTGAACCACTGCCAGTTCGTAATCATCGTCGTCGTTGTCTCCTTCTTCCTCTTCTTCTTTCTCTTCTTCTCCATCACTATTTTATTATTATATTCTTTTACCTACTCTAATTTATCACATCTATTCTATCTACTGTCTCTCGTCCACTTTATTTTAATTGCTTTGAATTCTTGTGGTTCATTATCCTATTTATCTTCCTCTGTTCTCTCTCCCTCTCATTCCTCGCACATTTCTTAATCCTCTCCTTCTTTTCCTCTTCATTTCCCCCTTTCCAGTGTCCCTCTTTCTCTTTCCTCTTGTCTTCCCTGTGTGCCCTCCAAAATTCTTCCATCTTTTGTGTTCTTCTTCATCTTGTATTTAACTTATTCTCAATTTCTCTCTCGTTTCTTCCATCTCTCCTCTTTCCCCCTTTTTTTACGTCTTCTTTTTTTTCTTTCATACCTTCTATCCCTCTTGCTTCTTTTTTTTTTTACCCTATCATATTCAGTCTCCATATCTTCCTATTTCTCTACCATCTCTCTTCTTATCTCTCTTCCTACTTATTTATATTGTGCTGTTCTCTTTTTTCTGCTCATTTCTTTTATTCTCTCTCAATCGTTCATTCACTCTCGATTTTCTCTCTATTGTTTTTACCAGTTTTCATCTTTCCCTCCCACAACATTCAACTTTCTCCCTCCATCTTAATCTCAACCCTTCTTCTTCTCTTTTGAACTTCTTACTCACAGTACGTTTCGTCCGTTTATTATCCAATCTCCTTTCACCTCATCGCCGTCTATCTCAACTATTTCACCTTTTCTCTCTCTCTCTCTCTCTCTCTCTCCCTTCTCTCCCTGGCATGGAAGTATCCTTACGGACCTACCTCGTAACACATCAACTGTTTCCTCTATTTCGTCTACAAAGCTTTTCTTCCGTTTATTCGTACTCTCACTCATCTTTTGTGTGTGGTGGTGTGGTTGAGGTGTTGTGGTGGTGTTTTAGTGGTGGTGTGGCGGTTTTGTTGGTATTGTTGTGGTGGCGGTGATGTGTTGTGGTGATGTTTTAGTGGCGGGATTGCGGTGGTGCTGTGGAGGAATTCTGATGGTGCTGCGGTGTTCTGGTGGTGCTGTGGTGTTCTGCTGGTGCTGTGGTGTTCTGCTGGTGCTGTGTTCTGCTGGTGCTGTGGTGTTCTGCTGGTGCTGTGGTGTTCTGCTGGTGCTGTGGTGTTCTGCTGGTGCTGTGTTCTGCTGGTGCTGTGGTGTTCTGCTGGTGCTGTGGTGTTCTGCTGGTGCTGTGGTGTTCTGTTGGTGCTGTGGTGTTCTGTTGGTGCTGTGGTGTTCTGCTGGTGCTGTGGTGTTCTGTTGGTGCTGTGGTGTTCTGCTGGTGCTGTGGTGTTCTGCTGGTGCTGTGGTGTTCTGCTGGTGCTGTGGTGTTCTGCTGGTGCTGTGGTGTTCTGCTGGTGCTGTGGTGTTCTGTTGGTGCTGTTCTGGTAAAGATGTATTTTAGTTTATTCAGTGACTAAGAAAAATATAAACCAACAAGAAAATTAGTTATATATTCGATAGATACTCACAGTTGTCAACAATATTCAGAGGGGCGTCTGAATATCTCGGTCAGTATCAGAGACTCTCTTCAGATGTTGGTCCGAATATTGAATTTGTCCTTCCGATTGCTTTTCTTCCAAACAGAAAGTGGTGGAGACAATTCTAGTGCACCGACAGTTGGTAAAGAAGACCCATTTTGTAGGAAAAGGGCAGGAAAAATATATAAAAATGCGAGAAAAAATATACTAATGCACTAATAGAATACAAGTGCAGGAAAGAGACAAAAATACAGGAAAAAGACGCAAATACGTGAAAATGACACGAATACAGGAAAAACACGAATGCAGGAAAAAACAAATGCAAAAAAAAAAAAGAGAAATATAGAAAAAACTTAAATGCAAGAAAAAGCACAAATGTAGGAAGATTAGATTTTTGCCACCGAGGCGGCTGGTTTATTGTGCACCCCACATCCATCCAGTGGACGGTATTGTGCACCCCACATCCATCCAGTGGACGGTATTGTGCACCCCACATCCATCCAGTGGACATTGTTACCCACATCCATCCAGTGGACGGTATTGAAATGCACCACATCCATCCAGTGGACGGTATTGTGCACCCCACATCCATCCAGTGGACGGTATTGTGCACCCCACATCCATCCAGTGGACGGTATTGTGCACCCCACATCCATCCAGTGGACGGTATTGTGCACCCCACATCCATCCAGTGGACGGTATTGTGCACCCCACATCCATCCAGTGGACGGTATTGTGCACCCACATCCATCCAGTGGACGGTATTGTGCACCCACATCCATCCAGTGGACGGTATTGTGCACCCACATCCATCCAGTGGACGGTATTGTGCACCCACATCCATCCAGTGGACGGTATTGTGCACCCCACATCCATCCAGTGGACGGTATTGTGCACCCCACATCCATCCAGTGGACGGTATTGTGCCCCCCACATCCATCCAGTGGACGGTATTGTGCACCCCACATCCATCCAGTGGACGGTATTGTGCACCCCACATCCATCCAGTGGACGTATTGTACCCCACATCCATCCAGTGGACAGTATGTGCACCCACATCCATCCAGTGGACGGTATTGTGCACCCCACATCCATCCAGTGGACGGTAGCACAAGAGCATATGCATACACGAAAGGGCTAGGAACTCGGCCCCAAAAAAGTTAACAGGAATACATCTGGATTTATATCTACAAATTTGGTAAATTTGCTTAATATATCTGGAATCTTATTTTCCTTAATAAGATATCTTGACAAATCTCGTTGGTTACTATACTGTCTATCTCTATATTCTTAATAAGTGGACAATTAAGCGTATAGTGTCCAAGATAGTGACCATAGGGCTGGCCACATACTTTGCATCTGGTGTGATCGTCATGTGTATGTCTGCCAGACTGCTAGAAGTACTTGTAGCCAAGACTAAGACTGGCTACCACAACACTTGTCAGTCTGTTCACATTGCAAGTTGCTCCATAAACGTACTTGTTTACGTTAATGTTATAGTTGGATATAAATCTACTCAGGCTTCTAATTTCATTCCTATAACATTCAGTTTTATTATTTACTTCTCTCTTAATATTATTCCTAATGCTAGACACAGATACACCAAAGTTATATTCTATATTTTCCTTCTGGGCACTTTCCTTGGCAAACGTATCAACTTTTCATAAAGGAATAATCCAATGTGTAAGGGAATCCATAAAAACTGTACAAAAATGTAGGAAAAAAACACAAATGAAAGAAAAACCCTCAAATGCAGGGAAAAAAGACACACACACACACACACACACACACACACACACACACACACACACACACACACACACACACACACGGTAGAAAGCAAGCATCAACAACTTGTTGGCTTAATAACAGTTTGAGGAGTGTTGAGCTCTCTTTATAATCTCCTCCGTCCTGAGCCCTGGGTACTCCTGCATCACAAATTAGGGAGGAGGAGAAAAATGGAAGATGATAGGTGGAGAGGAAGAGAACGTCGAAAAGGAGGAAGAGATTTAAAAAGGGGATATGAGAGAAGGATATGAGAGAAGGATATGAGGGAGTAGGAGAAAAGAAAGGTGGATGGAGGAAAATAAGAAGAGCTACGGAGACCGGAGGGAAATTAGGATTATTTTGGAGAAAAGAAGAGGAAGGCGAATGTTGAAGGTTTATAGAGGAGAAACCGTGTAAGGAGGAAGAGAAGGAGGAGGAGAAATGAAGAAGGGGAAGGAGAAGAAAGATAAGAAAGACGATGGGAGGTGGAGGAGGAAAAGATGGAGAAAGCTGCCAACCATCCTTCTTGGAAAGTCGCGAAATTCGACGAAATCCGCGTTTTATTGGAACAATCCCGGATTACCGCGGATTCGCCGGATTACGCACAACTCGGGGGATTACGAAGGCGTGTCCGGTTGTCTGCCCTTCCCTCCCTTTCCCCATAATTCCCCTTCCAACCCCTTCCTCTCTGCTTGAACACCCCCCCTAACCCCTGCTTCCCTCTACTCCCACACCCTACCTCTTGGGTTCTATACTTCAATTTTCTCTCGTGGGATTTTTCGTTTATTCAGAATGAGTTTTTTAATGGTATTTGACACAAGCAGGAAGACATAACGACACACACACACACACACACACACACACACACAAACACACACACACACACACACACACACACACATCAAATCACATTACATACAAGAATCCAGTATGTCTACAATAAACTGAAACAATACACTTTGACTGATTTCATGTAGAGTAGAAACCGTGGTTTCTCGAATTTAACCAGTAGAAATGTGGCGACAATGGGAGAAAGTGTAAGTAAAGAAGAGTACCACAAGGGTGAAGATCAACAAGAGGAATCAAGAAACGATACAAACTTAGGCAAGAATATAGGAAAAAGTAAAGAAAAATATGTACAGTTACCCTACTGGTACATACTAGAGAGGCTCAAGTCACACTAAGTCATTCCCACTCATGTGTCTATCAATTTCACCCTGAGAATTTCATAAAGGATTTTGCTTTAGTTATCCTACTTAGGAATTTGTTGCACTCATCTGTAACTCGGTTGTGTGGGACAAACTCCCAGGTAACTTTGTAGAAACGAGAACTTTGGTACCTTTATAAAATTGGTTGGATAGGTATACAGTATGTATGGGTGAGTGAGAGTTGGATCTACCTAGCATGGGCCAGTGGACCTCTTGCAGTGCTCTTTCGTTCTTAAGCACTTATGACTTTTCTAAATCCTAAATTATCTAACACTGTGTAATGTGTTTAGAGTTCTATCTTATTTAGATTTTTTTGCCACTGTGCTTATTGCCTCTCATTTATGTCAGTGCTACACTTTTACGTCTTAGTCATCTCTCTGTCTCTGTCTCACCCCCTCTCTCTCTCTCTCTCTCTCTCTCTCTCTCTCTCTCTCTTATCTCTCTCTCTCTTCTCTCTCTCTCTCTTCTCTCTCTCTCTCTCTCTCTCTCTCTCTCTCTCTCTCTCTCTCTCTCTCTCTCTCTCTCTCTCTCTCTCTCTCTCTCTTCCTCCCTCCCTCCCTATCTCCCATCCCCCTTTTCTCCCTCCCTCACACTGGCACATTGAGTAAAGGAAAATAGGGTACTAGAACTGAGGGTACAAGCACTGTCCACTAGCTGTTTGCATGACAACTCTCAGGCAAAAGGCACTGGAGCGTCCTCAGGCTGTTGACAGTGTCAACAGAGGGTGGTGGCACGGCCAGCAGGGGCTAGTGGCACTGTCATTGCAAGGATCACAGTGGCTCCGTCATTTACGTATTGGCACTGCTAGCACAGTATATTGGCATCACTGGTGTGCAATTGCACTGTCAACTGAGTATCGACAGTGCCACGAGTTTATTGGCATCAGCCAGCAGAGTGTTGGTACATATAATGGTACAGAAATAGCTTCATTATATCCACGGAGACGCGCTAAATCCGTAAGGAATTGGATGTAATCATGTTTTGGTCCAAGGAAGCGGCAAATTGCTCAGATTCCTAGGATTATGAGCCATCGCCAGCATCATGATACCTACCATGAAGATTATGGTAAAGAAAAACACACACACACACACACACACACACACACACACACACACACACACACACACACACACACACACACACACACACACACACTTCCCCCTCACAACATTGATTGTCATCATTATTGATAATATTTGATAGCAGTGTCACTTGGCTGAGTCCCAGGAAGGACAAGGGGGTTCGGTGGGGTCGCAGGGGTGGTGGGGAGACGTGAGAAGAGAGGACAGGAAGGGAGAAGAGGACAGTAAGGAGAGGTGGAGATGAAGGAGAGAAAGGGGGCGATGGGAGAGGTGGTGGTTGTAAACGCAGACGTGCTCTGACATAAATATGAGGTGACCATTGACAAGTTCCTGCCACTTTCTCCTCCCAATCCACTTCGTCTTTTTTTTAGTTCTTGGTAAAGCTTACGTACGTTTTCTACATTAAATTTACCGTATGGTCATTTCCAGAAGACTTGTTGTTGTAGTCGTCATTGTTGTTGTATTGAGTGAGAAACGGCGGCCGTCAGCCATAGTGCCTCTTTTTTATTGTAGCACAAGCCAGATATTTATATATTTTTTGTATAGTTCGTGTTACGTACACACACACACACGCACATACACATTTATCTATCTATATATTTATGTGTGTGTGTGAAACTTGGAAACTTGTGGAAAGCAGGACAAACAGCGTACCATGCTGAGTCGACCTTTGACCGATTGCTCAAGTGCCGGAGGTGACACTGTGTTATCCAGTGTCCACTGTTCTTGTGGCTGATGGCCAGGTCGATATGTGTGTGTGCGCGTGTGTGCGTGTGTGTGTGTGTGTGTGTGTGTGTGTGTGTGTGTGTGTGTGTGTGTGTGTGTGTGTGTGTGTGTGTTGTGGCACTGAACTGCACCTGACTGCTTCAACCTCTGACGAGCCGAGTGACCCCATCAGTGCAACGTAGTCTCCCATTTAGCCCTCAGGTGTACAGATCGCTCTAGCCAGTAGTGACCTGATGGGATGAAATGCAGCTGGATGCTGATAAATATGTTTACATTTTTATCAGTGGTTAGGTATTTTTACTTTAGCATTGAGAAAGTAATGTTAAATAGTGTATGGATCATACAAATGAGAAATGATACGGTGAAGCCGACAAGATGTGGAAGTCACTCGTGGTGAAACGTTTCCTATAATAAATATACTGAACTGTACATACGTGTGTTTTTCCACATGGGTCATACTGCACAATGTTATGCTGCCTTATCCAAAAATAATGATTGAATATAGTCACATATAGATTGAGAATGTTGGCTGTCGTTGCATAAGGACTATCGGTTTAAGTAGAGCTTTGTCTAGTCAGCTTGATCTTATAGAGCTCTAATTAGAGAGAACCCATAGTCTTTAAATACAGTTTTTGGCTGCACATAAAATATTTTACCTTATTTGTCTTGCTATTCTTATACAGTGGTAGAATCCGACAGTATTGTTGTGTTTGAAGGGGGGATCAGAGGCCGATGTCTTGGGTTATTCAGCCGACGCCATAACAATCATAACAATAGATCCCTCAAACAAAAGTATAAATGATATGGTACAACCACAAGATGAGACATACGACTGAAGTTAGTCTTCAATCCTGCTTTTTTTTTTTTTAGGATTACATTAACTGCTATCACTTCTCATTGCCCAACATGTATATAAATGAGACAAAAGTAAATAAGACACAAAATGCTAGTTATTGCATTTTATTTATGACTAGCAGAATAACTCGGCGCTGTCCAGTGTATTTCTTGTCCTGTAAGATGACCTATATATGAGTAAAAAAAAATTGATGAAAAATGGTTTTACTTTAGTAATTCTTCCAATGGTTTAAAAAAAAAATCCCCGTACCTGTCTTGCCAGGATGTGGATGTGTGGGGTCTCACCCTCGCACTCTCCTCATCAGGAAGAATGCTAGTGACTAATGCACCGTACCAGCATTGTCTGGTAGGTGTGGGGGGTCTCATGTCCCCCTTACCTGCGGTGTTCAGAGGCGGGTGTACGTATCTTGATTTTAGGTTCTAGGATATAATATGATTGATTTCTGTCTGGGTGATTTTTTTTAACAAAATCTGTGACAAAAGTTTGATTGCACAGACTTTGATGGGAACTGAGTAGTAGAGAAACCCCACAAGCCTCTAAACATACACAAATATCTATAAAGCTCTGTGAAGAATAAAACACGGCTTGATAAAGCTCTGCACAGGAACAAACATTACTTGATGAAGCTCTAAACAGAGAGAAACATGACTTAAGAGCTTCTACACAGCGATGAAGAAGTGAAACGGATTGCCTGTTTATGTCAAAGCCCATCTTAGTATAAATCTATTCGAGAACAGTGCTACAAAATATCTAACTAATGAAGCTGCAAAATGAATGCAAGGGATTTCAAATATTGTTAAAATGTTTATAATATAACCTTGATCAAATATATTCATTGTAATTGCTTTTAATTTTTTAATATTAACAATGCACGAAGGTATGTGCCTATGTACCTATGTAAATTAATAGGTATCCCCATGTCAGTGGGTGAGTGGCTTTACTAGGTTATAAGTTAAATATACATACATTGTACTTTTTATGTCTTTCTCTGCTCGTGTGTCTGTTCTATATAACGTTTTAAGGCATATCAAATTTCCTTTTTCCTTCCGAGTCTTCCTATAAATTCTGTTTCATCAGGCAAACCTTCAGTTAGAAGACGAAATCAAGATCACTGCCATCCCATCCCTGCAAATCTACGTTGAGGCGATTCGGGCGGGGAAAAAATATATATATCCGCGAGGTATAACTAAGTAGGTAATTCATCCTTTGTCTACTAACTTTGAAGAGAACTTTCACTTACCTCATCTCTTCTTGCAGTAAGAGGTATCTTTTGATAGCGATCCCACTGAGGAGTCAGCCAAGTGCGTTAGACAAGTGATTCCTCAATTCCTGTTGTAGAAGCCGACGCAGGCGTGTGTTCAACTTGCGCGACTCGATATATGTTGACCATTTCGATTACGTAGGATAACTCATGTTGAACTTAAAATGGCTGTTGTTGGTGGAAGCTACTGGATAGTCTATTGAAAAGGAGTTTGCATCTCCATCCCGGGATTTGTGAGGAGGTTCAAGAAACTATGAGCAAATGGACTAATTATTTACACAGGGGGCTGCATCAAGTCAGTTATCAGTAATTAATTATGTGATCTTTAACTGAACTCGTAATCAATAACGCTCTATGTAAACAAAGGTTCGTTCTGCACAAAGTATTTTTTTTTCATCGTCTTCGTCGTTAACTTTGGCATCCATCACTGGAAGCCAGGAACGACAAGTCGTGGCAAGAGCTCTGCCAGTCGTTCTTCTTAAGATATTGGGCCTCAAAGAAAGTGGAAACTTCTTGTAAAACGACCTCACCTTTTGTCTTTGTTTCAAGAGGACGACAAAACAAGAACTCTTCCTTGAACTCACCAGACTTTACGCGCGTAAACACCAGCGAGTGGGTACAACTTGCCAGGAAAATAGACTCGTCCAATAGGCTTATAAATAAACCCAAAAGAGCATCCTCCTCCTCCTCCTCCTCCTCCTCCTCCTCCCTGGCGACTACTTGATTTTGGATAACTTGAGGCATATGAAATTACATAAATATTTTATTATTATTATAATAATAATATAATTATGATTAATAATAAATAAAATAATAATTGCCATTATTTTTTACTTATTATTATTATCATTATTAATTTGATTAAGAACTTTCGTTAAATTTGCTCGTTGCTGTATAAGACTAGATCAAAAGCAACAACAGCAACAACAGTAATACCAACGACACCAACAACACCAAGAGCAGCAACAATAACAACAAAAGAAACAGTGTGTGTGTGTGTGGGGGAAGAAACCATCCCCCTCTCCATTTTCCAGGTGTGCTGTTATGATTTTCGAAATTCCATGGGATAAAACAGAGCCTGAAATAAATTCGTAGCTTTGACACAGCGCTGCAAAATCCATAGTCGATTAGCGTATGGTCGTAAACTGTGTGTGTGTGTGTGTGTGTGTGTGTGTGTGTGTGTGTGTGTGTGTATGTGTGTGTGTGTGTGTGTGTGTGTGTGTGTGTATGTTTGTGTCTCTTTGTGTGTGTGTGTGTACTCACCTAGTTGTGGTTGCAGGGTTCGAGTCATAGCTCCTGGCCCCGCCTCTTCACTGGCCGCTACTGGGTCACTCTCCCTGCGCCATGAGCTTTATCATACCTCTTCTTAAAGCTATGTATGGAGCTTTCCTCCACTACATCACTTCCTAAACTATGCCACTTCCCGACAACTCTGTGACTGAAGAAATACTTCCTAACATCTCTGTGATTCATTTGAGTCTTCAACTTCCAACTGTGTCCCCTTGTTGTTGTGTCCCATCTCGGGAACATTCTGTCTCTGTCCACTTTGTCAATTCCTCTCAGTATCTTATATGTTGTTATCATGTCTCCCTATCTCTTCTGTCCTCCAGTGTCGTCAGGTCGATTTCCCTTAACCTCTCCTCGTAGTCCCTTAGCTCCGGGACTAGTCTTGTTGCAAACCTTTGCACTTTCTCGAGCTTCTTCACGTGCTTGGCTAGGTGTGGGTTCCAAACTGGTGCTGCATACTCCAGTATGGGCCTAACGTACACAGTGTACAGGGTCCTGAACGATTCTTTATTAAGATGTCGGAATGCTGTTCTTAGGTTTGCTAGGCGCCCATATGCTGCAGCAGTTATGTGGTTGATGTGCGCCTCAGGAGATGTTCCTGGTGTTATACTCACCCCAAGGTCTTTTTTCTTGATTGAGGTTTGCAGTCTCTGGCCCCCTAGTCTGTACTCCGTCTGCGGTCTTCTTTGCCCTTCCCCAATCTTCATGACTTTGCACTTGATGGGGTTGAACTCCAGGAGCCAATTGCTGGACCAGGCTTGCAGCCTGTCCAGATCCCTTTGTAGTTCTGCCTGGTCCTCGTCCGATTGAATTCTTCTCATCAACTTCACATCATCTGCAAACATGGACACTTCGGAGTCTATTCCTTCCGTCATGTCGTTCACAAATACCAGAAACAGCACTGGTCCCAGGACTGACCCCTGTGGAACTCCGCTCGTCACCGGCGCCCACTCTGACACCTCACCACGTACCATGACTCGCTGCTGTCTTCCTGACAGGTATTCCCTGATCCATTGTAGTGCCTTCCCTGTTACCCCTGCCTGGTCCTCCAACTTTTGCACTAATCTCTTGTGTGGAACTGTGTCAAACGCCTTCTTACAGTCCAAGAATATGCAATCTACCCACCCTTCTCTCTCTTGTCTTATTGCTGTCACCCTGTCGTAGAACTCCAGTAGGTTTGTGACACAGGATTTCCCGTCCCTGAAACCGTGTTGGCCGTCGTTGATAAGCTCATTCCTCTCTAGGTGCTCCACCACTCTTCTCCTGACTATCTTCTCCATGACCTTGCATGCTATACATGTCAGTGACACTGGTCTGTAGTTTAGTGCTACGTTCCTGTCTCCTTTTTTAAAAATTTGAACTACATTTGCTGTATTCCATACCTCAGGCAGTTGCCCTGTTTCGATAGATGTGTTGAATATCGTTGTTAAGGGTACACATAGTTCCTCTGCTCCCTCTCTCAGGACCCATGGAGAGATGTTATCCGGCCCCATCGCCTTTGAGGTATCTAGCTCGCTTAGTAGCCTCTTCACTTCCTCCTCAGTTGTGTGTATTGTGTCCAGCACCTGATGGTGTACCCTACCTCTCCTCCTTTCTGGAGGCCCTTCTATCTCCTCTGTGAACACCTCTTTGAATCTCATGTTGAGCTCCTCACACACTTCACGGTCATTTATTGTGACCTCCCCTCCTTCCTTCCTCAGCCTGATCACCTGGTCCTTGACTGTTGTTCTCCTCCTGATGTGGCTGTACAGCAGCTTTGGGTCAGATCTGGCTTTCGCTGCTATGTCATTCTCATACTGTCTTTGGGCCTCCCTTCTGATATGTGCATATTCATTTCTGGCTCTACGACTGCTCTCCTTATTCTCCGGGGTTCTTTGCCTTCTGTACCTCTTCCATTCCCTTGTACACTTGGTTTTGGCTTCCCTGCACTTTTGGGTGAACCATAGGCTCATCCTGACTTTTTCGCTTCTCCTGTTACCCTTGGGTATAAACCTCTCCTCAGCTTCCTTGCAAATTGTTGTCACATATTCCATCATCACGTCTACTTACTTCCCTGCCATCTCTCTGTCCCACTGAACTCCATGCAGGAAGTTCCTCATGCCCACATATTCACCTTTCTTGTAGTTTGGCTTCATTCGTGCAGCCCTTCCTGCTTCCCCTTCCCCTTGTAACTCTACTATGTATTCGAAACTTAGTGTGTCTGTGTGTGTGTGTGTGTGTGTGTGTGTGTCTGTGTGTGTGTGTCTGTGTGTGTGTGTCTGTGTGTGTGTGTCTGTGTGTGTGTCTGTGTGAGTTTAGGTCTTCAAATAGACGTGATCCAACCTTTGTTGTTAGAGCGCATTTAGGTGAACTCGCCTAATTGTGTCTTTGGGGTTGTACTGTAGCTCTAGGGCCCGCTACTGCAATTCAATTAACAGAGTGGCTTGCATTTGGCTCTTGGTATGTGTGAGCGTCTGTTTTGTGGCCACATCATGGGATGTATATAGCAGCTTCATGGGCTTAGATCACCTTGTCCAGCTCCATGGCCTTGGATCACCTTGTCCAGCTCTATGGCCTTGGATCACCTTGTCCAGCTCCATGGCCTTGGATCACATCGACCAGTTCCATGGTCTTCTGGTCTTGGATTACTCTACCCAGCATCAGGATGTAAGATCAAATTTTGTCAGCTTCATGGTTTTGGATCACTTTGGTCAGCTCCATATCCTTGGATCAACTAGGCAACAAAGTGCAGAAGCTCATGTTAATGGCTGGTTTGTGGAACCAGGATGTTGATGTATACCATTAAATAACAGTTTACCTAATGATCAGTTTACCTAATTACCAGTTTACCTTATGATCTTTCTGTCCTAATAGATCTCATGAACTGGAGTAACCACCATTTAGCGCCCTACAACTACACTGAAACGCCATTAATGATTACGTGACCTCCGTCATGGTGTCATCCAGGCACTCCTACACTATGGTGATCCAGAACACTGGTAATCCAAAACACTGGTAATCCAAAACACTGGTAATCCAAAACACTGGTGATCCAAAACACTGGTAATCCAAAACACTGGTGATCCAAAGCTTTGGTGATCAAAAACTCTAGTGATCCAAAACTCTTGTGATGCAAAACCTTGGTGATCCAAAACCATGATGATCCAAAACTATGGGGATTGAAAACCATGGAGTTAAAAAACATAAGTGACCCAAAAGTGGAGCAGGTAATACCGATTCTGTTTTATGTTATATATATATATATATATATATATATATATATATATATATATATATATATATATATATATATATATATATATATATATATATATATATATATAATGTGCCGAATAGGTAAAACTGGTCAATTAGCAAGAACTCATTTAAAATTACCACCTTTCTAAAATTTTCTCTTATTCGCTTAAAGATATATTTTTCATTTATGTTAATGTAAAAGTTAATAATTTTGTACCATAGGGACCTTAGGAAACTTACCCAACCATATTATAACAAGTGCAATTTAATTTAGCTTAATCCAGCTAAATATATTTTAGATAAGGTTACAATAATTTAATAATAAACAAACACAATTAAATATATATTTTTCGTTAGGTTTAGAATGATTTTTGGAAAATTACTGCATACACAAATTTTCGCTTGCCTTATTTGGCAAGAAGAGCGTTGCTATTTAAGCCAAAATCGCAAGTTTTATCTATTCGTCACGAGACACACACACACACATACACACACACACACACACACACACACACACACACACACACACACACACACACACACATATATATATATATATATATATATATATATATATATATATATATATATATATATATATATATATATACCAATAACAACACTGCGACTAGCCGAGGATTCGAACCCATGTAGTTTTGGCCCTGCCTTGTGGTGAGCGAAAATCACATGACGCCTTAACCCACTTAACCACACAATCCTACAAGAACCAAGCACCCAGCCAAGCTAGGTGTGTTACTCTTGGTCCGAGGACATACGGTGGTGTGGGTGCCTCTAAGTTAATTTCATTCTTATCCCCGTTTGGTGTACTAGCCTCCACAAGCTGTATATATATTATTGTGACCACGAACGAGTGGTATTGAATCAATAACAACACTGCGACTAGCTGGGTTGGTGATTTGTTCTTGTATATATATATATATATATATATATATATATATATATATATATATATATATATATATATATATATATATATATATATATTGAGACCAAAACAGAGATACAAAACAGAGATAAATCAGAACATGGACGATGCCTCAGCTTAGAGTGCGCTTTCCCTTAACTTCCTTACCTCCTCCCCTTCCCCACCCCTTCCTCCTCCCTTTCCCCCACCCCTACCTCCTCCCCTTCTCCACCTTTTCCTCTTTCCCTACCCCTTCCTCGTCCCCTTCCCACCGCTTCTTCCTTCCCTTCTCTACCGCTTCCACCTCCCATTCCCCACCCGTCTCTCCTCTCCTTCCTTCTTCTATCTCCATCCCTTCCCCAACTTTTCCTTCTCCCGTTCCACTCCCTTACCTCCTCTCCCAGACATTCCCCACAATCTCGCTAATTCTTGTAAACAATAATTTAGGTGTGTAAACGTGAGAGAGCGTGCAGCTGTAAAATACTGTAAATAGGCAAGCTGGATTTTGAAGTTTTGAAAAACCATCCCATTTTTTTGGGTAACCTACGATGCAAACTAGAAATTAAATTTATATCTACGAGTAAATTCCTAGAGAAGATGAAGGCATATTAAGGTACTAACGCAAACAAGATTCTGTGGAGGAGGGATTGAAAGAGGAAGGTATGGAAGGAAGGAGGGAGGGAGGGATACATTATATATATATATATATATATATATATATATATATATATATATATATATATATATATATATATATAGAGAGAGAGAGAGAGAGAGAGAGATGTCTTGCACAATAAGTAAAACTTTTGCTTGCTTAAATACCAACGCTCTTCTTGCTCTATAAGGCAAGCAAAAATGTGTTTATGCAATAATTTCTCAAAAATCATTCTGAACCTAACGAGAAATAATATATTTCATTGTGTTTGTTTATTATTAAATCATTGTAAACTTTTCTAAAATATTTTTAGTTGGATTAGGTTAAATTAAATTGCGCTTGTTATAAAAAGGTCAGGTAAGTTTTCTATGGTTCCTTTGGTACAAAATTATTAATTTCTACATTAACATAAATAAAAAAAACATATCTCTAAACGTATAAGAGAAAATTTTGAAAAGGGCTTAATTTTAAACGAGTTCTTACTAATTGACCCATTTCACCTATATAATATCCAGCAATATAGACCTCCATCCCTCTATCCCATTTCCCCTTCTCCTTTCATTTATCTTTTTTATGGCTTTTCCCATTTATTCTCCTCTTTTCCATTGCTCTTACTCCAATCTTCATCACCCTCATCTTTCCCTCTCTACACTCACCCTCCTTTCCACTACTCTCACCCTCCCTTCCATTACTCTTACCCTCCCTTCCATCACTCTTATCCTCTCTTCCGCCACTCTCGTCGCTCCTTTCATCTCCCTCATCCCCTTTTCCATCATCAACATTCTCAGTCACTCTCATGCCACTTCCATCACCCTCAGCCACTCCCCTCACCCTCAGCCACTTCCATCACCCACATTTCCCCTTAAATCATCCACATTCCCCTTCCATCATCCTCATCCCCCTTCCAACATCCTCATCCCCCTTCCATCACTCACATTCCTCATTCCATCTCTCTTCCATCGTTCTCATCCCTCTTTCCATCGTCCATATCACCCTTCTATTCCCTTTCCATTGCCTTTTTTCTCTTCCTTTCTCCTACTAGACCAAAATTCCATTAAATTATGTTGCCTCTTCAATAAATTGCAACGATAATTTCCTCTTAAAATCTCTCTCGTTAACGTCCAACGGGATGTTAACGAGAGAGAGAGAGAGAGAGAGAGAGAGAGAGAGAGAGAGATAATGAGAGAGAGAGAGAGAGAGAACAAGAGATGCTAACGAGAAAGAGAGAGAGAGAACAAGAGACGTTAACGAGAAAGAGAGAGAGAGAATGTTATCGAGAAAGATAGAGAGATGCTAACTAAAGAGAGAGATATATTGAGATTTTTTAATGAGATAGCGAGGTCTTAACGAGATAGCGAGGTCATACCAAAATAGTGAGGTCGTAACGAGATTGCGAGGTCTTAACAAGAGAGAGATGATGAGATCTTAACGAGAGAGAGATCACGAGATCATAACGAGAGAGATATTGAGATAGATCTTATTAAGGAGAGAAAGAGAGAGATAGACAAAAAGATTTTAAAGAAAGCAAGAGAAATAAGGTCTTAACTATAGAGGTAGCGAGGTTTAAACGAGAGAGAGAGAGAGAGAGAGAGAAGAGAGAGAGAGAGAGAGAGAGAGAGAGAGAGGGAGAGGGAGAGAGAGAGAGAGAGAGAGAGAGAGAGAGAGAGAGAGAGGTCCTAACGACAGAGGTAGCGAGACCTTTTGTGTACACATTGTATTGTTCATGAATGTGACTGATTTATTTTCTCCCCCTCCTCTCTCTCTCTCCCTCTCTCTCCTCTCCTCTCTCCCCTCTCTCTCTCTCCTCTCTCTCTCTCTCTCTCTCTCTCTCTCTCTCTCTCTCTCTCTCTCTCTCTCTCTCTCTCTCTCTCTCTCTCGTCTGCATTGCTTTTATATTTGCATATCTCTTCTTTCTAATAATTTCCCTTCGTTTCTTGATGCATCATCCGTTAGCTATACATTTTCTCTTTTCAGATTTTCTTTGTCAGATCTTTGTTTTCAGTTCTCTTACAACAATGAAAATGATGTCAACGAGTACGTTACGAACGTCCTTGAATTATACGCTTATATATATATATATATATATATATATATATATATATATATATATATATATATATATATATATATATATATATATATATATAAAATGTCGTGCCGATTAGGTAAAACTTGCGATTTTGGCTTAAATAGCAACGCTCTTCTTGCCATATAAGACAAGCGAAAATTTGTGTATGCAATAATTTCGCAAAAATCATTCTGAACCTAACGAAAAAAAAAT
The DNA here is from genome assembly GCA_009830355.1 of Cherax destructor. Classification (NCBI taxonomy): domain Eukaryota; kingdom Metazoa; phylum Arthropoda; class Malacostraca; order Decapoda; family Parastacidae; genus Cherax; species Cherax destructor. The sequence goes on from WNWK01001576.1 coordinate 86,568, forward strand.
TATTTCATTGTTTTTGTTTATTATTAAATTACTGTAAACTTTTCTAAAGTATATTTAGTTGGATTAGGCTAAATTAAATTGAGCTTCTTATAATAAGATTAGGTAAGTTTTCTAAGTTTCTTTTGGTACAAAATTATAAATTTTACATTAACATAAATGAAAAAGATATATCTCTAAACGTATAAGAGAAAATTTTAGAAAGGACTTAATTTTAGATGAGTTCTTGCTAATTGATCAGTTTTACCTATTAGGCACGACATATATATATATTTATATATATATATATATATATATATATATATATATATATATATATATATATATATATATACATATAGTGTGTGTGTGTGTGTACTCACCTAATTGTACTCACCTGATTGTGGTTGCAGGGGTCGAGACTCAGCTCCTGGCCCCGCCTCTTCGCTGTCCGCTACTAGGTCTCTGCTCTCCCTGCTCCATGAGCTTTATCATACCTTGTCTTAAAACTGTGTATGGTTCCTGCCTCCACTATATCTTTCTCTAGACTATTCCACTTCCTGACTACTCTGTGGCTGAAGAAATGCTTCCTAACATCCCTTTGACTCATCTGAGTCTTCAGCTTCCAGTTGTGTCCCCTTGTTTCTGTGTTCCCTCTCTGGAACATCCTGTCACTGTCTACCTTGTCGATTCCCCGCAGTATTTTGTATGTCGTTATCATGTCTCCTCTGACCCTTCTTTCCTCCAGTGTTGTTAGTCCTATTTCCCTCTACCAATCTTCATAGGACAGACCCCTGAGTTGTGGAACCAACCTTGTCGCAAACCTTTGCACTTTCTCTAGTTTCTTTACGTGCTTGATTGTGTGTGTGTGTGTGTGTGTGTGTGTGTGTGTGTGTGTGTGTGTGTGTGTGTGTGTGTGATGCCGAATAGGTAAAACTTGCGATTTTGACTTAAATAACAGCGCTCGTCTTGCCTAATAAGGCAAGCGAAAATTTGTGTATGCCATACCTAACTTTTGATTGTAAAACTCGTCAAACTTTGCATCAACAATACAAAGTTCAATAAGTTTAATGATAGTAGGTACTGGCAATGGTAAATCGTAGTACTAGAAATCTAACGAAATATGCAGCTTGAAAGAAAATGTAAAAAATAAAATCGATTCAATTTCACAAACAGGACAACAAACATGATAGCAAACAAGGCTACACACAAGAAAATAAACAGGAGATTGGGCCTCAAACAAGGCAGCAAAAAGGGCAACAAACAGGGCAACACGACAACAAACAGGAGACAGGGCCTTAAACAAGGCAGCAAAAAGGGCAACAAACAGGGCAACACGGAAACAAACAGGAGACAGGGCCTTAAACAAAGCAACAAACAGGGCAACAGAGCAACAGACATTTGCACTGTAACACATGGAACATACCAATATACTGTTTCTGAAACTTGCAACTTTCAGAACATACAAATTATTCCATTGAAAATTGCAGCAGAGAGTTCTTAAAACACAAAATTCAAGCAGTACCTCTCCAATAATCATGTCCTAAAACACGAAATCAACCAGAATCTCTGCCAAAAACATCCCTTTAACACGCAAACACGTTATCAAACGTCAACAACAGACACCCTTGAAGCACACTAAACAGACCCATAAAACAAACACTAAACAACGGCTCTAAACGCCCAAACTAAGCCAAATTAAACAATCCATCAAATGTCAACAACAAACACCCTTGAAGCACACTAAACAGACCCATAAAAAAACACCAAACAACGTATCCAAACACAAATTAAGCCACTCAGCATTTATCCTAGCAGAGCCTTAAAGCACACGAAAATATAGATAAAATGTGCACTAAACACAACCCTTCAAGTTAACAGATTAATCCAGGTAAATAAAGAGCTCCGAAGCCTTTAAAAAAAGGAAGGAAAAAAAGTCCCTTGGGGAGGAAAAAATAGTATTGGGCGGGCATGTAATCCTTCCCCACGCTCCGCCCTGGCTCAGGGAAGAAAAAGAAGAGGCAATATGTCAGTCGAGACAAAATAGAAATAACCAAAGTTGGCTGATTACATGAGACTTTCCTGTCCGGGTGGATGAAGGGCGGTGAGGGGCGGGCTGGTGGGCGGTGAGGGCGGGCTGGTGTTCGGTGAGGGCGGGCTGGTGGGCGGTGAGGGCGGGCTGGTGGGCGGTGAGGGCGGGCTGGTGGGTTTGGAAGGGGTGATCTGAGAGGCGGGAAGGGGTGGGCTGGTAGGCGGGAAAGGGAGGGGGTTGCATAGGAAGGTGTTGGCGGGGGGAATGGCTTATGGTGTGTGTGGGTGGGGAATTGGGTGTGGTGGTGGTTGGTGTGGGTGGGATGGTGGGCGGTGTGGATTAGTGGAAGGAACGTGGAAAAGGGTTGTGGGTGTAAGTAGTGTAGTGGCCCAGTGATAGGGAAGATGGGAGGTTGAGGGAGTAGTGGGCAAGAAAGGGAGAGGGAAGGGTGGGTGGGAGTTGAGGGAATTAGAGTAGGGGTCAAGGAATGGGTGCAAAGTATTGGGGAGGTTAAGGGGATGTGGAAGCCTACTGCTGAGAAGACTGGAGCAGCAGACAGGAAGAACTGAGTGGGTTCTGAGGAATAATTAAATTGGGGAAATGGGGCTTTAGGAGGCGAGGATGTGGGTAGCACCTGTGAGGAAGAAGAAGAAGAAGAAGAAGAAGAAGAAGAAGAAGAAGAAGAAGAAGAAGAAGAAGAAGAAGAAGAAGAAGAAGATGAAGAAGATGAAGAAGATGAAGAAGAAGAAGAAGAAGAAGAAGAAGATGAAGAAGATGAAGAAGATGAAGAAGATGAAGAAGATGAAGAAGAAGAAGAAGAAGAAGAAGATGAAGAAGATGAAGATGATGATGATGATGATTTTCATTGGCGTCATAAACCAGGAGTTTCAGTAACCCAGGATAAAACAAGAAATCCTCTCTGGCTTATGTCCACCGTGGTTCTTGGATCCTATTCCACAGGATACACCCCAGGTACCTACTGACAGCTAGGTGAACTACTGGACCAACAGGTGTCGATAAACATGCCCGACGTTTTACTTGCCCCTTGTTCCAACCCGGGTCCTTCAGTTGTGAGCTGAAAGAACTACGCACCCAGGCTGTTGGAAGGAGGTAAATGGGTAATGGGGATGTGAGACTGCATTGACCATGCGAGGGATTTGGGATAAACTTGGCAATGGGGGAGAAGTATTGTGAAAAGTGAGGCATGGGAGAGGGAGAAGAGGGCTAGGGCGTTGAAATGGGAGGATGGAATGGGTTGCAAAACGATAATGGGCGGAGGGACGTATGAGGGACTGTTAATGGGGGGGGGGAAATAAAGGTATTTCTGAGTGGGGATGAAAAGGTAGAAAGAGTTGGGCAGTAAAATGGGATTCTGAGAGGGGTTTTGTGGAGAGGGTTGGATAGTCTGAATGGGAATGTAGAGAGGGGTGGAAATTGTAATGTTTTCAGGGTGGAAATTGGGAATGGGAATGTATAGGAGGGTGGGAATGGGGATATATAGAGGGTGGTAATGGGGATATAGGGAGTTGGAAAGTGGGAACGGGAATGTGTAGGGGTGGAAAGTAAGAATGGGAATGTCTAAAGGGTGAAAAGTGGGAATGGAAATGTATAGGGGTATAAAGGGGGAATGGGAATGTCTAGGGGAGTGAAAAATGGGAATGGGAATGTATAGGGTAGAATGTGGAGAATGAAAATGTATAGGGTGGTATAAAGTGGGAATGGGAATGTAAAGAGGAGTGGAAGGTGGGAATGGGGCTTAGAGAGTGTAAAGGGGATAGGAGGTGAACCGGGAATGGGTGCATGGGCACTGAGGGGAGTGGTAGATGGAAGGTATAATCGAGTTGACGGAGTTAGTGAGTGGAAACGAAGAGCACAGGCAGGGAGGAGTGGGGTGAGTGGGGAGGTGGAAGGGGAGAAGGAAGGGAGGGGTCGTGTGGTGAAAGCGAGAGGGCAAAGAAGGGCGTGTTGTGATAGGGTGTTGCAGTGGAAGAGAGAGTGACGAGAGGCTGTAGGAAGAGAGAAGGCGAGTGGGAGGAGGGAGTGGGAGAGTGGAAGAGAGAGAGAGAGAGAGAGAGAGAGAGAGAGAGAGAGAGAGCGAGTTGGAGAGGGGGTACGGCCAGTGGAGAGGGAAAATGGTGAGTGGGAAAAGGGAGAAGGCGAGTGGGAGAGGAGAAAGCGCGATTGGCAGGGGGAGAGGGCTAGTGGGAGAGGGAGGAGGGCAGGTGGGAGAGGGAGAGTGAAAGAGAGTGAGTGGGAGAGGGAAGAGGGCGAGTGGGAGAGTGGAGAGGGCGAAGAGCAGAGGAGAGAAGGCGAGCGGGAGAGGGCGAGTGGGAGAGGTGAGAGGACGAGTGGGAGAGGTGAGAGAACGAGTGGGAGAGGTGAGAGGACAAGTGGGAGAGGGAGGGCGAGTGGGAGAGTGGAGAGGGCGAAGAGCAGAGGAGAGAAGGCGAGCGGGAGAGGGCGAGTGGGAGAGGTGAGAGGACGAGTGGGAGAGGTGAGAGAACGAGTGGGAGAGGTGAGAGGACAAGTGGGAGAGGGGAGAGAACGAGTGGGAGAGGGGAGAGGCACCCCTCGTAGCATCCAATTCAATAAAATTAATTAATTTCATAAAGGAGCATAAACAATGAACATTGTGTTTGTTTGTCATGCTGTCTGCAAAACAAATACTTTGAATGTTCCTTTTGTCACCACAAGAACACTAAAACCGGTTGTTACCGAGGAAATAATAATAATGATAATAATAATAGTGGAAAAGAAGGAGAAGGAAGGAAAGATGAAGAGAAGGGGAGGAGGAAGAGGAAGAGAAGGGGAAGAGGAGGAGGAAGAGAAGGGGAGAAGGGGGAAGAGGAGGAAATTGTTAAAACAAATGAATAATGCTGGGAGACGAGGTAAGAAAGTTTGCGAATGAGACACACAGAAAAATTGAATAACATGATAATGAGAATTGGTTTTAAGATTATTGGAAGGTGAAAGCAGGTGTTGTTTGAAGGTGAAAGCAGGTGTTGCTTGAAGGTGAGAGCAGGTGTTGCTTGAAGGTGACAGCAAGTGTTGCTTGAAGGTGAGAGCAGGTGTTGCTTGAAGGTGAGAGCAGGTGTTGCTTGAAGGTGACAGCAGGTGTTGCTTGAAGGTGACAGCAGGTGTTGCTTGAAGGTGACAGCAGGTGTTGCTTGAAGGTGACAGCAGGTGTTGCTTGAAGGTGACAGCAGGTGTTGGTGGCACAGGTTGCTGAAGTCAGGTGTTGTTTGATCACCATGTTGGTTGACAGAATCACCAGGAAGGTGTTACACTGAACCACCAGGAACGGGTGTTACACTGACACCAGGAACGGGTGTTACACTGACCACCAGGAACAAGGGTGTTACACTGATTACCATGAACGGGTGTTACACTGATCCACCAGAACGGGTGTTACACTGATCCACCAGAACAGAGTGTTACACTGATCCACCAGGAACGGGTGTTACACTGATCACCATGAACGGGTGTTACACTGATCCACCAGAACGGGTGTTACACTGATCCACCAGGAACGGAGAAAGGAGGGGTACATGATCACCGGAACGGGTGAAACGATCATGAACGGGGACAGATAAGGAGGAGGAGGAAGAGTGGAGGAAGGAGGAGGAGGAGAGGAGGAAGAGGAGGAGGAGAGGAGGAAGGAGGAGGAGGAGGAGGAGGAGAGGAGGAGGAGGAGGAGGAGGAGAGGAGGAGGAGGAGGAGGAGGAGGAGAGGAGGAGGAGGAGGAGAGGAGGAGGAGGAGGAGGAGGAGGAGGAGGGAAGGAGGAGGAAGAGGAGGGAGGAAGGAGGAGGAAGGAGGAGGTAGGAGGAGGAGGAGAAGTGGAGGGAGGAGGAGGAGAGGAGAGAGGAGGGGAGGAGGGAGGAGGAGAGGAGGGAGGGAGGAGGAGGTGGAGAGGAGGAGGAGAGGAGGAGGAGGAGGAAGTAGAGAAGGAAGAGAAAGTTGAAAGAGGAAAAGAAAGAGGAGGAGAGGAAGTGGAGGAAGAGAAAGATGATGAGGAAGAAAAGAGGAGGAAGAGGAGGATTAGGAGGATGAATAGGAGGAGGATTAGGAGGAGTAAGAGGAGGAAGAGGAGGAGACAGCGGCTTCCGAGACTCCTAATGAGAGAGGGGGAAAAACTTTGTCATCAACTCAAGTGCTCTTCAATCTCCCTCTCAATTTCACCCCTTTCCCTTCTCCCCTTTCCCATTTTTTCTCTTTCCTTTCTTCCCTTTCCCCCTCTTTCCTTTCTCTTTCTATTATCTTCCCTTTCCCCTATTCCCTTCCCCTCTTCCCTTTCCCTTCTCCTTCTACCTCTTCCCCTTCCCTTCTTCTACCCTCTTCCCTTTCCCTTCTTCTACCCTCTTCCCTTCTTCTTCTACCCTCTTCCCTTTCTCGATCTCCTCTTTTTTCTCTTTGATTTTCCTTCTCCTCTTTCCCCTCTCTCCTCTCCCTCCTCTCCACTCTTCAATCTCCATTTTCCTGATGTTTTGTTGCTCCTTTCTCATGTCTTCCCTCTCCCTTCGCCCATTTTCTTTCTCCCCTCTCCTCTCTTCCCTCTCTTTTCCACCGTGTCCACTATACTTCTCTCCTTTCTCTGTTTTCCATATATCTTACATTTATCACCTCCTTCTTTAGTTCTCCCCTCCCACTCCGCCCCCTTTTCTCTATTTTTTCCTCTTTCCATGCGTCCCTTGTCTTTCACTCTCTTTTTATTCTCATTTTTTTCTATTCCCACCGATTTATTCAGTTTACCTATTTTCTTCTTCCTTCTCCTGAGGAAGCACCTCCTCTTCCTGCTTTTATTCTAACACCTCTTCCTCATCCTAGTCTTCTTCCTCTTCCTCTTCCTTCTTATCCTCGCCTCCATCTTCTTCACCTTTCCCACTTCCTACTTATGTTTCTTCAACACGTCCTACTTCTCTTTCAGCACTAGTCTTCCCTTCTTCGTCTCCTATTTCTTCTCATCCCTCCTCCAGCAGCATCTCCTCCTAATCTGTCAGCATCCCTCCTCCTCTTCTTAATCCTGCTATTCTTCCTGTTTCTCACCCTTCTTATCCTCTGCTTCTCCTTCTTCTCCTCCTCCTGCTCTCCACCCTCCTCCTGCTCTCTACCCTCCTCCTGCTCTCCACCCTCCTCCTCCTGCTCTCCACCCTCCTCCTGCTCTCTACCCTCCTCCTGCTCTCCACCCTCCTCCTGCTCTCCACCCTCCTCTCTCTACCCTCCTCCCGCCTCCACCTCCTCCTACTGCTCTCCACCCTCCTCCTCCTGCTATCCACCCTCCTCCTCCTGCTCTCCATCCTCCTCCTCCTACTGCTCTCCACCCTCCTCCTCCTGCTCTCCACCCTCCTCCTCCTGCTCTCCACCCTCCTCCTCCTGCTCTCCACCCTCCTCCTCCTGCTCTCCACCCCTCCTCCTCCTGCTCTCCACCCTCCTCCTCCTGCTCTCCACCCTCCTCCTCCTGCTCTCCACCCTCCTCCTCCTGCTCTCCACCCTCCTCCTCCTGCTCTCCACCCTCCTCCTCCTGCTCTCCACCCTCCTCTTCCTGCTCTCCACCCTCCTCTTCCTGCTCTCCACCCTCCTCCTCCTGCTCTCCACCCTCCTCCACAACATACCGGGTATAACTCCCACTTTACCCAACATAACACTAACCCACCTCTCCCACACATCGCATTCCCGTTTCATCTAAATTGAATATAGTTTTATACACAATAATCACGAGACAATCTGGACGCGCTGCTGCTACAAAAGATTCAATTTTTGAAAGAAACCCACTGATGCTAGCACTGTGCAAGCCTCAGTGAGGGAGCGAGAGAGAGAGAGAGAGAGAGAGAGAGAGAGAGAGAGAGAGAGAGAAGGTAAAATTATATATAAAAAGACCATGCCGAAAAAAGGGGGGGTCTTTCAGCACTAACAAAAGGCTTTGTATAAGTCCTGTGGTGGAGGTGTCACGGTGGTGGTGCAGAAGGGGGGAGGGAGTTAAGGAGGTAAGGGAGGTTAAGGGGGGGTAATGTGGATGGGGTGTCCAGGGAAGGTTAGAGAGGGAGTGGTAAGGGATCAAGGGGACATTGAAGGGGATGGTCTGGGAAGGGGAGAATAGAGGGTGCAGAGTAGGTGGGGGAGGGGTAGGGGTGGGGATGGGAGGGAAGAAAGGAGATGAACAGGGAGGAGGGGGATAGAGGGAGGTGGACCTTATGGTGGAATGACAACCTGTGCATACCTGGGAGCTGGAGAACTCAACCCTACAACCACAGAGGGGTGAGTACGCGCGCACACACACACACACACACACACACTTTTAGTGCTCGTGAATATAAGTGTTTTTGAGGGCTACCCAAGGTTACTGCAGGGGGTCATTAAGTGTGTCAAGGTAGTGAATAATCCTTGAATTGATTTACAAGTTGCCCTGAGCCACATAAGTGTGGGGAGAGCCACATTTTTATAAGTGAACTTGAAAGTGATATTTGGTGGTGCAAGTCAGTGGGCAGGCCTAGTGGGGTGCAAGTCAGTGGGCAGGCCTAGTGGGGTGCAAGTCAGTGGGCAGGCCTAGTGGGGTGCAGGCGACGTTGCCACATGTGTCACCCTAGATAGATAATAAAGTGAATTAATTGTGTAACCAGTGAAAGAAATACAGTGAATAGGTTATATTATATATCGACAAGAAACGGATGTGGATATACGCCAGGACATCACAACGAATTGGACAAGTGTGAGTTCCAATTAATCGCTGTTTATGAACAGTCCAACTCTCCTAGTAAGATAAAGAATAGGATATCAAGTACTCAACAACGAATTGCATTTGGTAATTTATAGCAGAACAGGGCGAGCAGACAGGTGACTATTAGACTAGGAAGAAAGAAAAGCATAGAAGACATAAACTAGTAGATGCGTGTGGGTCAGGTCAGGTAGAGTACTGTAGACTACGTGTCACACGCAGACTCCACATACACACTCATACACCATAACACAATCCCACCCACTACTTTTCACACAATTAATAAACCCACACTCTTATAATGCCACACACACACGTTCCCACCCACACATTGTCCACACACATTCCCACACATATACAGATCCACACACACTCCCCCGCACCCTTTACCCACCTCTCTCCCATTCCCTCCCCTGATCCATCCTCTCTCTCTCTCACCGTCCTCCTTCTCCTCCTCCTCTCTTTTCCCCCTCTCGCATTCTCTCTCCCCTTTTGCTTCTACCTCCTCCTATCTCCCCATATTTTCCCCTCTTTCCCCCTCCCCGCCTCTCTCCCATTCCGCCACTGTCTCCAGCTTCCTCCTCTCGCTCCCCCCCCCCACACACACTCAGACAAACACACATCACAAACAACCACAAAGAAATTACATAAGTTTTTCATTTTTGGCAAAAAAAAAAAAAAGGGTTGCCAGAGAGCAGAACAGAAAACCAGGGGACTGGAGGATGAGTCTAGGAAGGAAGATTGGGTAGCAGAGCTCGTGAAAAGGGAGCATGAGTGGGGAAGGAAGCTAGAAGACATTAGCATGAAAATGGAGGAGGCTGCAGAGAGCAGGAAGTGGGAGATGCAAGTCACAGCAGCAGAGCATAAGATACAGAGATTAAAAGAGGAACTGAAGAATCTGAAACAGCCTAAAGAACTGAAGAACAATGTGGGCATGACATCAGAAACTGCTACCTCAGCCATAAACGAAGGGACTGTAGGAAACTAAGGAGTGAAACTGTGTACAGAGGCCCTATCAGACCATCTTGGAGCCTGAGAAAAAAAAGAGGACCACATCAGGAACAGTCGAGGGGACTGTAGAAAATGATAGAGCTAAGCTATATGTATAAGCCTTAACAAACCACAGTGGTGCCCAGGGAAAGCTGAGAAGGGAAAATGACAGACCACTGGGCACAATGACAAGAGATAGAGAAGAGTCTGTAGTAAGGAAAGCTGCAATGGAGGCAACTGAATCGAACCAGGCGATACATAGGGATATGCAGTGAGAGAATGAAAGGGAGAGATCAGTCTATGTTTATGGGCTTCAGGAAGTTAAAGGGGAATCTTACGAAGAAAGAAGACACAGGGAGAAAAAAGCGATTGAAAGCTGGCAAATTTTCTGAGAATAGGGGGGTTTGTAAGAGGAAAAAACTGGCCTGTCAAAATGATTTTTAAGGCAGAATCATCTCGAAAATCGATCCTGCAGGAGAAAGCACAACTAAGAGACATGTTGGCATACCGGAGGGTGTATCTCGACCACGACAGAACACGAGAAGGCAGAAACTTAAAGAGAGGGTACAAAGACGAAAGGAGGAAAGAGAGGCAAAGATGGAGATGGTCAGGAGAACCCAAACTCAGGAGGAAGATCAAATACAACCTCCCTCACAACTACCTACAGAAGCCCTACAACCAGGACAACCCCAATGCAACCAAACATTCTAACCCAAAACACACATGACGTACCCAATGCTCCCACCCACCTCATTACAAATTCCACCTTAACAGCAACCACCCATAGTTCTTCATCAGGTCTCCCGCTTCCCCAATCCCAATGTATCCCCCAGACCACAGTTTTAGAAAAGAAGTTGAAGGTTTGGTATACAAATACAAATGGAATAACAAATAAATGTGAGGAGTGGCATGAAAGAATCAAGGAGACATCCCAAGACATAATAACACTCACAGAAACGAAACTTACCAGGATGGTAACAGATGCAATCTTTACACCAAGATATCAAATCCTGATGAAAGATAGAGGGAGCAAAAGGGAAGGAGTTGCACTGCTCATTAGAAACCGGTGGGAATTTGAGGAAATGGAAGGAATGGATGGAATGGGCGAAAGGGATTACATAGTAGGAACAATCCAGTCTGGGGGCCATAAGGTGGTAATTGCAGTGATGTACAACCAGCCACAGAACTGCAGGAGGCCAAGAGAAGAATACAAAGGGAGCAACAGAGCAATGGTAGACACACTAGCTGAGGTGGCCAGAAGAGCTCACATGGGTAGAGCAAAGATACTAGTTATGGGTGATTTCAATCACAAGGAGATTGACTGGGAAAACCTGGAGCCCCATGGGGGTCCCGAAACATGGAGAGCCAAGATGATGGATGTGGTGCTGGAAAACCTCATGCATCAACTTGTTAGAGACACTACCAGAGAAAGAGGTGAGGATGATCCAGGAAGACTGGACCTAGTATTCACCTTGAGTAGTTCAGACATCGAGGATATCATGTACGAAAGGCCCCTTGGAGCTAGTGATCATGTGGTTCTGTGCTTTGAATACATAGTTGAGCTACAAGTGGAGGGGATAGCAGGAATAGGACGGGAGAAGCCAAACTACAAAAGTGGGGACTACACAGGCATGAGGAACTTTCTGCAAGATGTTTAATGGGAAAGAGAATTGGCAGGAAAACCAGTAAAAGAAATGATGGACTACATGACAAAATGCAAGGAAGCAGAGGAGAGGTTTGTTCCCAAGGGAAACAGAAATAATGGGAAGACCAGAACGAGTCCTTGGTTCACCCAAAAGTGTAGGGAGGCAAAAACTAAGTGCACTAAAGAATGGAAAAAATACAAAAGACAAAGGACCCAGGAAAATAAAGAGATTAGCCAATGAGCCAGAATCGAATATACATAGATAAGAAGGGAGGCTCAGCGACAATACGAAAATGACATAGCATCGGAAGTCAAGTCTGACCCAAAGCTGTTGTATACCCACATCAGGAGGAAAACAACAGTCAAGGACCAGGTAATCAGACTGAGGAAGGAAGGTAGGGAGTTCACAAGAAACGACCAAGAAGTATGTAAGGAACTCAACATGAGATTTAAATAAGTATTTACAGTGGAGACAGGAAGTCAGAATAGGGAGGAATACCAACAAGGGATACACAAACAAATGCTGTGGGTCCTTAGAGGGGGAGCAGAGATGCTGTGTGTGCCACTAACAAAAATCTTCAACACATCCATTGAAACTGGGCAACCACCTGAGGTATGGAAGATAGCAAATCTAGTCCCAATTTTTATGAAAGGAGACAGACGCGAGGCATTAAACTACAGACCTGTGTCACTGACGTGTATAGTATGCAAAGTCATGGAGAAGATCATCAGAAGGAGAGTGGTGGAGCACCTAGAAAGATACAAGAACCAGCACGGTTTCAGGGAAGGAAAATCCTGTGTCACAAACCTACTGGAGTTTTATGACAATCTAACGGAAGTAAGACATGAGAAAGAGGGGCAGATAGACTGCATTTTCTTGGACTGCAAGAAGGCTTTCGACACAGTTCCTCACAAGAGGTTAATTCAAAAGCTAGAGTATCAGGCACAAATAACAGGAAAGGCACTCACTGCAATGGATCTGAGAATATCTGACAGGGAGGCAACAACGAGTCATTGTACGTGACGAGGTGTCAGAGTGGGCGCCTGTGACGAGCGGAGTTCCACAGGGGTCAGTCCTAGGACCTGTGCTGTTTTTGGTATATGTGAATGACGTAACGGAAGGGATAGACTCTGAAGTGTCCTTGTTTGCAGATGATGTGAAGTTAATGAGGTGAATTAAATCTGATGAGGATCAGGCTACAAACCTGGTCCAGCAACTGGCTCCTTTAATTTAACCCCGCCATATGCAAAGTCACGAAGATTGGGGAATGGCAAAGAAGACAACAGACAGAGTTTAGTCTAGGTGGCCAAAGTCTGCAAACCTCACACAAGAAAAAAGATCTTGGGGTGAGTATAATACCGAGCACATCTCCTGAGGCGCACATCAGTCAGATAACTGCTGTAGCATATGGGCACCTGGCAAACCTAAGAATAGCGTTTCGATACCTCAGTAAAGAATCGTTCAAGACTCTGTACACCATGTACGTCAGGCCGATATTGGAATATGCAACACCTGGTCAAGTACGTCAAGAAATTAGAGAAAGTGCAAAGGTTTGAAAGAAAACTAGTCCCAGAGCTAAGAGAATTGTCCTATTAAGAAAGGCTAAGGGAAATCGGCCTGACAACACTGGAGGACAGGAGGGTTAGGGGGGGACATGATAACGACATAAAATACTGCGAGGAATTGACAAGGTGGACAAAGACAGGATGTTCCAGAGATGAGACACAGAAACAAGGGGTCACAATTGGAAGCTGAAGACTCCGATGAGTCAAAGAGATGTTAGGAAGTATTTCTTCAATCATAGAGTTGTCAGGAAGTGAAATAGCCTAGAAAGTGACGTAGTGGAGGCAGGAACCATACATAGTTTTAAGACGAGGTTTGATAAAGCTCATGGAACAGGGAGAGAGTGGACCTAGTAGCAATCAGTGAAGAGGCGGGGCCAGGAGCTATGACTCGACCCCTGCAACCACAAATAGGTGAGTACACACACACACACACACACACACACACACACACTCACTCACACACACGCCCCGATGGCATGGTGGCTAGCGCTCTTGCTTCACGCACGGAGGGCCCGGGTTCAATTCCCGGCTGGGCGGAAACATTTCGAAGTGTTTCGTTACACATACACATACATACAACAGGCCTAGTGTCTAATCGACATGTGCCTAGGACAAAATGGTAACTAACACACACACACACACACACACACATTCACATACACACACACACACACAATCACATATACACACATTCACACATTCACACACACACACATTCACACATTCACACACACACACACACACACACACACATACACACACATACACACAGCTGAGGGAGAAGACACAGAAACGAAAGGGGCTAGGAAGAGAGACAAGAACAGAGTCGGCAGAGAACAACCAGAGCTGGGCAGAGCAACAAGCGCAAGCACACACAGAACCACCATCAGAACCCTACAGCCAAACACACTACCCCAACACAAACCACAATCCACACTTACAGCCCCCACCCCACAATATGCTGTAGAATCCCACAGCACACTACCAGGCCCCCACCCCCACAGACCTCCCAGAACACAGTGTTGGAGAGGAAACTGAAGGTATCGTACACCAACGCTGATGGAATAACGAATAAGTGGGAGGAGTGGCACACAAGAATCAAAGAGGCATCACCGGACTTCATAGCTCTCACAGAAACCAAACTCACAGGAATGATAACAGGTGTCATATTTCCAACGGGATATTAGATCCTGAGGAAAGACAGAGGGAACAGAGGGGGTGGAGGAGTGGCACTGCTCATCAAATAACAATGAATTTCAATGAGCTGGAGAGAGGAGACAGAGGGGAAGCAAGAGACTACATAATAGGAACGCTTCAGTCTGGAGGTCCCAAGGTGGTAATTGCAGTGATGTATAACCCACCACAGAACAGCAGGAAGCCAAGGCTAGAGTATGGTGAGAGTAACAGAGCAATGATTGGCACACTGGCTGAAGTGACCAGAAGGGCTCATGCGAGCAGCGCAAAGCTACTGGATGTGGGTGAGATCAATCACAAAGAATTTGACTGGGAGAACCTGGAGCCACATAGAGGCCCAGAAACGTGAAGTGCTAGGATGATGGAGGTGGTATGAAAAACCTCATGTACCAATACGTAAGGGACACTACCAGAAAGAGAGGAGAGGATGAACCAGCAAGACTGGACCTAGTATTCACCTTGAGTAATGCAGATATTGAAAGACCCATCGGGGCCAGTGACCACGTCGTTCTGAGCTTCGAATACATAGTAGAGTTACAAGTGGAGAGGGAAGCAGGAAGGGCAGGACGAACGTAGCCAAACTACAAGAGAAGGAACTACAGAGGCATGAAGAATTTCATGCACGAGGTTCAGTGGGAGGGAAGTCAGTCATTGAGATTATATATGTGACAGCAATATGCAAGGAAGCCGAGGGAGGTTTGTACCCAAGGGTAACAGAAATAACAAGAAAGCCAGAATGAGCCCTTGGTTCACTCAAAGGTGTAGAGAGGCCAAAACCAATTATGATAGGGAATGAAAGAAGTATAGAAGGCAAAGGACCCAGGAGAATAAGGAGAGCAGTCGTAGAGCCAGTTATGAATATACACAGGTAAGAAGGGAGGCCGAACGACAATACGAAAATGTAGATGAATGGTTCAGAGAACCGACAAGTTGTTAAATTAGACACATATGCAACACTTGGGTATCTTTATTGAGGAAACGTTTCGCCACACAGTGGCTTCATCAGTCCAATACAAAGAAGAAAGTAGTAACAAAAGGAGGAGTTTGAGGTAATCAGTCCCTCGGCCTGGAGTCGATGTGTTCAGTCCATCAATCTTGAAGTAAATACAACATAAGGCAAATAGAAGTTGCTTATATACTGTAGACAGGTGAGATGAAGCAGGAGGAGGCGGGGTCATAGTGGTATCATCCACTAGTCGAAGTGTGTCCTTGTCCAAAGGTTTGGACAAATGTTGAAGAATCCTTTTGTATCAAGATCCCAAGAAGTTGCTGTGTCAGACAGGATGTAGATGAATGGTTCAGAGAACCGACAAGTTGTTAAATTAGACACATATGCAACACTTGGGTATCTTTATTGAGGAAACGTTTCGCCACACAGTGGCTTCATCATGTTGTATTTACTTCAAGATTGATGGACTGAACACATCGACTCCAGGCCGAGGGACTGATTACCTCAAACTCCTCCTTTTATTACTACTTTCTTCTTTGTATTGGACTGATGAAGCCACTGTGTGGCGAAACGTTTCCTCAATAAAGATACCCAAGTGTTGCATATGTGTCTAATTTAACAATACGAAAATGACATAGCAGCGAAAACCAGATCTGACCTGAAGCTGTTGTACAGCCACATCAGGAGGAAAACAATAGTCAAGGACCAGGTAATCAGGAAGGAAGGAGGGTAGATCACAAGAAACGACCTCGAAGTATGTGAGGAGCTCAACATGAGATTCAAAGAAGTGTTCACAGAGGAGACAGAAGGGACTCCGGAAAGACGGATAAGTGGGATACATCATCAAGTGTTGGACACAATACTTACAACCGAGGAAGAAATGAAGAGGCTGCTAAGCGAGCTAGATACCTCAAAGGCGATGGGGCCGTATAACTTCTCTCCATGGGTCCTGAGAGAGGGAGCAGAGGCATTATGTGTGCCACTAACAACAATCTTCAACACATCTATCGAAACAGGGCGACTACCTGAGGTATGAAAAACAGCAAATGTAGTCTCATTTTTTATAAAAAGGAGACAGACACGAAGCATTAAACTACAGACCAGTGTCTCTGGCATGTATAGTATGCAAAGTCATGGAGAAGATTATCAGGAGAAGAGTGGTGGAGCACCTAGAAAAGAATGAGCTTAACGACAACCAGCAAGGTTTCAGGGATGGGAAATCCTGCTGTCAGGGTGACAGCAGTAAGACAAAATACAGAGGGGTGGGTACATTGCGTTTTCTTGGACTGCAAGAAGGCTTTTGACACAGTTCCACACAAGAGATTAGTGCATAAGCTGGAGGACCAGGCAGGTATAACAGGGATGGCACGTCAATTGATCAGGGAATACCTGTAGGGTAGACATCAGCGAGTCATGGTACGTGACGAGGTGTCAGAATGTGAGCCTGTGACGAGCGGGGTTCCACAGGGGTCAGTCCTAGGATCGGTGTTGCTTCTGGTATATTTGAACGACATGACGGAAGAAATTGACTTAGAAGTGTCCCTGTATGCAGATGATGTGAAGTTGATGAGAAAAATTCAATCGGACGAGGACCAGCCAGAACTACAAAGGAATCTGGACCGGCTGCAGGCCTGGTCCAGAAACTGGCTCCTGAAGTTCAACCCTACCAAGAGCAAAGTCATGAAGATTATGGAAGGGCAAAGAAGACAGCAGACAGAGTACAGTCTAGGGGGCCAAAAACTACAAACCTCACTCAATGAAAATCATCTTGGGGTGAGTATAACACCAGGCACATCTCCTGAGGCGTACATCAACCAAATAACTGCTGCAGCAAACGGGCACCTAGCAAACCTAAGAATAGCATTCCGACATCCCAACAAGAAATCGTTCAGGACCCTGTACACCGTGTATGTCAGGTCTATATTGGAGTATGAAGCACCAGTTTGGAATCCACACCTATCCAAGCATGTAAGAAAATTAGAGAAAGTGCAAAGGGTTGCAACAAGACTAGTCCCGGAGCTAAGGGGCATGTCCTACAAGGAGAGGTTAAGGGAAATCGTCTTGACGACACTGGAGGACAGGAAAGATAAGGGGGATATGATAACGACATATAAAATACTGAGAAGAGTTGACACGGTGGACAGAGACAGGATGGTCCAGCAACAAGGGGTCACATTTGGAAGTTGAAGACTCAGATGAGTCACAGGGATGTTCGGATGTATTTCTTCAGTTATGAATTGTCAGCAAGTGGAACAATCTGGGAAGTGATGTAGTGGAGGCAGGATTCGTACATAACTTTAAGAAGAGGTACGATGAAGCTCATGGAGTAGGAAGAGTGACCTAGTAGCGGCCAGTGATGAAGCGGGGCCAGGAGCTGTGAATCAACCTCTGCAACCACAACTAGGTGAGTACACACACACACACACACACACACACACACACACACACACACACACACACAGCTCAGGCAAAGTTTGTATCAAAAACCAAACTGAGTTATTCAGGAGTCTGAAACTAGATAAACAAAATTAAGGGAAGCTGACGAGAGAGAAAATTATAGAAGGTAACACTGAATTATTATATTAATTATTATTATTATTATTATTATTATTATTAATATTATTAGTTTATTATTATTATTATTATTATTATTATTATTATTATTACTATTATTATTATTGTTATTGCTAGCGCACTAGGCTCACACACTGAGGTCCGGGGTTCGATACCCGGTACGGGTAGAAACATTAGGACGTGTTTCCTTAAGACATCTGCTGTCCCTGTTCACCTATCAGTAAAATGGGTACCTGGATGTTAGTCGATTGGCTTGGGTCGCATCCTGGGGATAAAATTGACCTAATTTGCCTGAAATGCTCTGGATAACAATTGGCTTTCTATATAGTAGTATGTCATCAATGTCAGCTTGGCCTGTATACTTTGTACAAATACTTGCAGATATAAAGGTTATTATTATTATTATTATTATTATTATTATTATTTATTATTATTATTATATTGTTATTATTATTGTTATTATTACCATGTAATCATTTCTGCTCCAAATACGAGGACCCTGTCTCCAATTTCCTCTGGATGAAGAGCCTTCACCAACACCACGTCACTCTTCCCTTCTCTCCTTGAAGGACTAATAACACCGAGAAGGTAAACGATGTTTACCTCTTTTAACCTTGTTCCAAAATGACGAATGTTTGAAAAAAAAAATCATTTACACATTTTCAACAAAATCTCAAGTTTTTCTCTTAAAGTTAACGAGTTTCAGAAATGTAATTTCAAGTGAATGCATCACTAATACATTACGTTCATCACTGAACCCTCCCCCCCCCCACTCAAAGAAGCTTATCACCTGTAATCCGTTCGTGAAATTAATTGCCATGGCCGAGGCACAAGGTGGCCGGAGGAACCAGCTGATAGTCGGCTGTAAAGACGAATCACTCTCAGCAGAACTATTTTTTTTTTTTAGACGAAGAGAGGATTGAGCTGGAAGAATTACAGTTTTGGCAGGTGGGAGAGATTATGAGATCTTCTTAATTCCAGGTAGGAAAGACTATGAGATCTTAGTACAAGGTGACTGAACGTTTTCTGTTTTTCGACTCTCTATAGCAACTTCTCGGGGAGAAATGTCTCTCCAAACTGTCAGTAAGAACGTATCGTAATTTAGGAAGAGGAATGGTTCAAGGCCGACGAGTGGAAAGGATAGAACTAATTTGCAGAGAGGAACTTCAGTGAGACTTTTCGCTTGAAGAACATGTTTCTTCAGACAATGACTGAAGACGCTTGCTCTACAGGCGATACAACTCAATATATAGTTCCTTCCTTCAGATTCTGTTTACGTTTTCCACTGATTATAGAATCCGCGTTGCATTATCTATAATTATTAACCACTCGGTGTCTGAATTAATAACTGATCTGTTTTGTCGTGCAAATTACACTAAACGTAACTGAAGACTTGACCATTAATGATGTCATCATGAATGAGTTCAATTCGTATGATGACGCTAAAAAACCTCATTGGCGAAGCTAGATATAGATTTATATAATGAATATATAAGACATATAAGCCGAGGTGTGTATAATTCTGCATGTATTTAATGTCAATTTAAGGGAGTAAATTGTCCTTGACAGACAGGTTTCTGATATCTAACGATGATTCTGAGGGCTTTATCTTACATTAATTCTGAAGAGATACTTCTACTACTACTACTACCACTACTACCACCACTACCACTACTACTACCACTACTACTACCACTACTACTACCACTACTACTACTACTACTACTACTACTACTACTACTACTACTACTACTACTACTACCACTACAACTACTACCACTACTACTACTACTACTACTACTACCACCACCACTACTACTACCACCACTACTACTTCCACTACTACCACCACTACTACTACTACTACCACCACTACTACTACCACTACTACTACCACCACTACTACTACCACTACTACTACCACAACTACTACTTCCACTACTACCACCACTACTACTACTACTACCACCACTACTACTACCACCACTACTACTACTACCACCACTACTACTACCACTACTACTACCACCACTACTACTACTACCACCACTACTACTACCACCACTACTACTACTACCACCACTACTACTACCACTACTACTACCACCACTACTATTACTACCACCACTACTACTACTACCACCACCACTACAGTGTTTCACTCGTACGACACCCCGAGATATCGTTTACTACAGACATAATATACAAAGACAATTGTAACTACAGGAGCTCCAACTCGGGGCCTCCTACGAGTGAAACCCTCTACTACTATTACTTCTACTACTACTACTACTAATAATAATAAGGTGGTAAATTAGACACATATGCAACACTTGGGTATCTTTATTGAGGAAACGTTTCGCCACACAGTGGCTTCATCAGTCCAATACAAAGGACGGAGTAGGTGGGTTTGGTAGGAGATTTTGTTTGTGGGATTGGTTTTGGGTTTTAGGGTGACTTACCTAGTGTGGACCAGTTGGCTTGCTGCATTCTCCTTATTTCTGTGTTGTTGTGAGTGAGAGGGGTTGGATTTGAACGGGACTTGCACAATGGTTGGGGTGGGGGGGTTTGTCGGGGCTTGTTGCTTGGATGGCGATGAGTTGGACAAATATTTTTATTGGTGGGTTGGTTTTGACATGGACCTGCCAAGTATGGGCCAGTGGGCCTGTTGCAGTGTTCCGCCTTTCTTATGTTCTTCTTATGTTCTTAACAGGAGGACTGTATGGACTGATGAAGCCACTGTGTGGCGAAACGTTTCCTCAATAAAGATACCCAAGTGTTGCATATGTGTCTAATTTACCAACTCGTCGGTTCTCTGAACCATTCATTTACATACTAATAATAAGAAGAAGAAGAATTATTATTATTATAATCAAATAGAAGCGCTAAACCACAGGAAGAAGAAAAAAGGAGTAATAATAATAACAATAATATTATTATTTTAAGACACCTGGAGTCTCCCACTGAAGGTGACTCACAAATAAGAGGAAAGACATCCACCATCATTCATTTACTCACAGTCTTGTCAAGGGAGGTTCCTTGACGCTGGTGAGGGGCTCTTGATCTAGGGAATTGGATCTGTGCTCCAGTTCCCTGAATTAAGCTTGAATACCTTTCATCCCCCCCCCACAGGCGCTGTATAATCCTACTGGTTTAGCGCTCCCCCATGATTATAATAATTGTCAGAAGCGAGCTGACAACACGGTTCAGATGACCCTCCGGACTGCAACATAGTCACCCCATAATTTCGAGTGCAGGCACTGTGCCTCCCACTTCCAGGACCCAAGTCCGGATAACCGGTTTCTCTGAACAAAGCAGCAGGCCTACTAGTGGCCTACGCTGGGCATGTCCTTCTCAAACTGAAAGGGTGAGTGGAGCACTTCGGAGTCTGTGGAGACAAAGAACCTTGTCCATGGAAGTAAAGAGGGGAATGTATGAGAGTATAGTTATACCAACGCTCTTATATGGGTGTGAAGCATGGGTGATGAATGTTGCAACGAGGAGAAGGCTGGAGGCAGTGGAGATGTCATGTCTGAGGTCAATGTGTGGTGTGAATATAATGCAGAGAATTCGGAGTTTGGAAATTAGGAGGAGGTGCGGGATTACCAAAACGATTGTCCAGAGAGCTGAGGAGGGGTTGTTGAGGTGGTTTGGACATGTAGAGAGAATGGAACGAGACAGAGTGACTTCGAGAGTGTATAAATCTGTAGTGGAGGGAAGGCGGGGTAGGGGTCGGCCTAGGAAAGGTTGGAGGGAGGGGGTAAAGGAAGTTTTGTGTGCGAGGGGCTTGGACTTCCAGCAAGCATGTGTGAGCGTATTTGATAGGAGTGAATGGAGGCATATGGTTTTTAATACTTGACGTGCTGTTGGAGTGTGAGCAAAGTAACATTTATGAAGGGATTCAGGGAAACCGGCAGGCCGGACTTGAGTTCTGGAGATGGGAAGTACAGTGCCGGCACTCTGAAGGAGGGGTGTTAATGTTGCAGTTTTATAACTGTAGTGTAAAGCACCCTTCTGGCAAGACAGTGATGGAGTGAATGATGATGAAAGTTTTTCTTTTTCGGGCCACCCTGCCTTGGTGGGAATCGGCCGATGTGTTAATAAAAAAAAATAAAAAATATATATATACCAAGTCCTCTCTTCCTATGTAGATCTGTTTGTAACTTGACAAAGTCCACTGTGTGGGCGAAACGTTGTCAATAAAGAAACTTTATTTACTGCATTTGTGTCTTGCCCACTGTTCCCTGAATCCCTCCATAAATGTTACCTGGCTGACACTCCAACAGCACGCCAAGTCATCAAAATCACTTGCCTTCCTTCACTCTGATCTAGCGCACTCACAAAAGCCTTGTACTCCATCCCTCCTCCTCCCCTGATTTATATACTCACAGAGTCATCCTATTTTGCTCCACCTTCTCTAAATATCCAAACAGCATTTGGGAAATAACTAAAGGGAGTAGTAACATTAGATCTAAAGAGCGTAGCTCTAATTTCAAGGATCAAGAGCCGTTCTTCGGCATGCAGAGAAATAAGACCACCTGCCGCGATCTGCAGATCTTCACTCGCAAATTCCGTCTCCGGAGGATCGAGCTTCACATAATTTTGCAAATGATATTACATTTTTTTTTTTTTTTTTTTGGTATTTTCTACTAATCCTTAATTAACCAGTAGAGATAAAACAAAGCATTTACCAAAAAGCTTAACGCCGGTTTGATTCCAAATGACTGGTATCAACCCTTTTACACAGCTCAGTGCCTGGATCAGCTCAGTGCCTGGATCAGCTCAGTGCCTGGATCAGCTCAGTGCCTGGAACAGATCAGTGCCTGGATCAGCTCAGTGCCTGGATCAGCTCAGTGCCTGGATCAGCTCAGTGCCTGGATCAGCTCAGTGCCTGGATCAGCTCAGTGCCTGGATCAGCTCAGTGCCTGGATCAGCTCAGTGCCTGGATCAGCTCAGTGCCTGGGTCAGCTCAGTTCCTGGATCAGCTCAGTGCCTGGATCAGTTCAGTGCCTGGATCAGCTCAGTGCCTGGATCAGCTCAGAGCCTGGATCAGCTCAGTGCCTGGATCAGCTCAGTGCCTGGATCAGCTCAGTGCCTGGATCAGCTCAGTGCCTGGATCGGCTCAGTGCCTGGATCAGCTCAGTGCCTGGATCAGCTCAGTGCCTGGATCAGCTCAGTGCCTGGATCAGCTCAGTGCCTGGATCAGCTCAGTGCCTGGATCAGCTCAGTGCCTGGATCAGCTCAGTGCATGGATCAGCTCAGTGCATGGATCAGCTCAGTGCATGAATCAGCTCAGGGCCTGGATCAGCTCAGGGCCTGGATCAGCTCAGGGCCTGGATCAGCTAAGGGCCTGGATCAGCTCAGGGCCTGGATCAGCTCAGTGCCTGGATCAGCTCAGTGCCTGGATCAGCTCAGTGCCTGGATCAGCTCAGTGCCTGGATCAGCTCAGTGCCTGGATCAGCTCAGTACCTGGATCAGCTCAGTGCCTGGATCAGCTCAGTGCCTGGATCAGCTCAGTGCCTGGATCAGCTCAGTGCCTGGATCAGCTCAGTGCATGGATCAGCTCAGGGCCTGGATCAGCTCAGGGCCTGGATCAGCTCAGGGCCTGGATCAGCTCAGGGCCTGGATCAGCTCAGGGCCTGGATCAGCTCAGTGCCTGGATCAGCTCAGTGCCTGGATCAGCTCAGTGCCTGGATCAGCTCAGTGCCTGGATCAGCTCAGTGCCTGGATCAGCTCAGGGCCTGGATCAGCTCAGGGCCTGGATCAGCTCAGTGCCTGGATCAGCTCAGGGCCTGGATCAGCTCAGTGCCTGGATCAGGTCAGGGCCTGGATCAGCTCAGTGCCTGGATCAGCTCAGTGCCTGGATCAGCTCAGTGCCTGGATCAGCTCAGTACCTGGATCAGCTCAGTGCCTGGTTCAGCTCAGTGCCTGGATCAGCTCAGTGCCTGGATCAGCTCAGTGCCTGGATCAGCTCAGTGCCTGGATCAGCTCAGTGAGTGGATCAGCTCAGTGCCTGGATCAGCTCAGGGCCTGGATCAGCTCAGTGCCTGGATCAGCTCAGTGCCTGGATCAGCTCAGTGCCTGGATCAGCTCAGTGCCTGGATCAGTTCAGTGCCTGGATCAGCTCAATGCCTGGATCAGCACAGGGCCTAGATCAGCTCAGTGCCTGGATCAGCTCAGGGCCTGGATCAGCTCAGTGCCTGGATCAGCTCAGTGCCTGGATCAGCTCAGTGCCTGGATCAGGTTAAATACCATAAGCTGCATTTAAAATGGAAGATTAGTTAATTTTCGAAGATCTGTTGAACATCTTCAACATTGATGAGAGTATGGTGATCACTGCAGAGGATGTATGGTGATCACTGCAGAGGGTGTATGGTGATCACTGCAGAGGGTGTATGGTGATCACTGCAGAGGGTGTATGGTGATCACTGCAGATGATGTATGGTGATCACTGCAGATGTATGGTGATCACTGCAGAGGGTGTATGGTGATCACTGCAGAGGGTGTATGGTGATCACTGCAGAGGGTGTATGGTGATCACTGCAGAGGGTGTATGGTGATCACTGCAGAGAGTGTATGGTGATCATTGCAGAGGGTGTATGGTGATCATTGGAGATTGTGTATGGTGATCACTGCAGAGGGTGTATGGTGGTCACTGCAGATGGTGTATGGTGATCACTGCAGAGGGTGGATGGTGATCACTGCAGAGGGTGGATGGTGATCACTGCAGAGGGTGGATGGTGATCACTGCAGAGGGTGTATGGTGATCACTGCAGAGGGTGGATGGTGATCACTGCAGAGGGTGGATGGTGATCGCTGCAGAGGGTGGATGGTGATCGCTGCAGAGGGTGGATGGTGATCGCTGCAGAGGGTGGATGGTGATCACTGCAGAGGGTGGATGGTGATCACTGCAGTGGGTGGATGGTGATCACTGCAGAGGGTGGATGGTGATCGCTGCAGAGGGTGGATGATCACTGCAGAGGGTGTATGGTGATCTCTGCAGAGGGTGTACAGTGATCACTGTAGACTGTCTACGGTGATCACTGTAGAAGGTCTTACGGTGAAACAGAATTGGAAAAGCTGAACTTGGTCGATTTTTACAAGACTGATTAAGAAGTCTGATACAGAGAGGGTGAGGAAGGGTGGGGTATAGGGAGGGAAAAGGGAAAATGTAGGTGAAAAAACAGTGAACGCAGTGAGAGGATGGGAGACAGGAATGGAAGAGGAGGAATGAAGGAGAAAAGAGAGGTGTGGGGATGAGAGGAGAGGGGTGAGAGACAGTGGCATGGAATGATTATAGGGAGAGAAAGAGGCGTGGGAAGGGAAGAGATAAGAAAGGGGTGTGGGGAGGGGAAAGGTAAGAGAGGGGCATGGGGTGAGAAGTGTGTGGGAGAGAGGGGAGTGGGGAAGAGGGGAGAGTAAGTGATAAATTTTCCTGCCATGGATATAAACAAATGAACCAACTTGATGTTCGTTCCACTCAACTAATGGATGAGTTGATCGTGTTCCAGTCCACCGTTCGTACCATGATTGGAAAACCGATAAATTCATTATATATGTACACTCCAATAGTTCATGAATGTACACTACAATGAATCATGTATGTACTACACTACAATAAATAAATAGTATATGTATACTGTAATGAATCATATACAGTGCAGTAAATCATATATACTGCAATAAATCATGCATGTTCATTAAATCATGTACACTGCAATATGCCACGTACACTTCAGTAACTCATGAATGTACACTGCAGTTAATCAAATACGTACACTAGTTATGCATGTTCAGTGTGGTTAATCAAGTACGTACACTTCAGTTAATCAAGTACGTACACTTCAGTCATCCTGATATCGTTGCTCAGAGCGAGACTCCCTTTAAAGAGGCAGCCTTGATGCCAGTGAGGGGGGGGCTCTAGATCCGAGGAAATGTAACTTCCCCCATCCCCCAGCCTTCCTCGGACTTGACATAGTGACCCCATTCTCTGGGCGTGCTGACTCCTCCCATTCTTTGGACAAACTATCAGGAGACCAAGAACCAAATTGATCAACTGGCCTGGCGAGGATAGTTAACTATTCTAACAGGTCAGTAATTACCCATACCTGCATGAGGAAATTAGTTCCTTATCCCTGAATGGAGAAGAATAGTTACATATCCTAGTACTTGAGAAGAGTAGTTGTCTATCCCAGTATGAAGCGACTAGTTACCTATCCCAGAAATAGAAGAGTCTTCACCCAGGATAAGAAGAGCTCTAACCCATCCCAGAATGAAAAAAGCCTTTACCTATTCCAGGATAATGAGAAAAGTTACCTGTCGGTGAGAGGTGTCTCATGGATAATATTGACCATAATAACATTTTTCAACTGACAATGTTCATAACATTGTTCAACTGACAATGTTCATAACATTGTTCAACTGATAATGTTCACAGCCTGTGATATCCAAATACACTTTTTTGACGATTTTCTAATACAGAACAGAAAACAAACACATTTCATAAACCTTTTACATAAGCTATAAAATGCTTTGTTTTATTAGCAAAAATATCTTAATTTTAGTAGGAAAAAATAAAATCTCAGCAAAATACTAGAAATATGATGTCAAGAGATTAAAGTTTTTTTTTTTTTTTAGAGCAACGCAGAGGAGACGAGAGCACTGATAAGATAAGGAAGCTTGGATAACACGAGAGTTCACAGGAGAGAAAATACTGAGGTTCATGAAGGGGATATACGGTTACTCATGCAAGGTATATACAATTAATCATGCAGGGTATATACAGTTACTCATGCAGGGTATATACAGTTACTCATGCAGGGTATATACAGTTACTCATGCAGGGTATATACAGTTACTCATGCAAGGTATATACAATTAATCATGCAGGGTATATACAGTTACTCATGCAGGGTATATACAGTTACTCATGCAGGGTATATACAATTAATCATGCAGGGTATATACAGTTACTCATGCAGGGTATATACAGTTACTCATGCAGGGTATATACAGTTACTCATGCAGGGTATATCCAGTTACTCATGCAGGGTATATACAATTAATCATGCAGGGTATATACAGTTACTCATGCAGGGTATATACAGTTACTCATGCAAGGTATATACAGTTACTCATGCAGGGTATATACAGTTACTCATGCAAGGTATATACAGTTACTCATGCAGGGTATATACAGTTACTCATGCAGGGTATATACAATTAATCATGCAGGGTATATACAGTTACTCATGCAGGGTATATACAGTTACTCATGCAGGGATACACAGTCACTCATGCAGGGTATATGCAGTTACTCATGCAGGGTATATACAGTTACTCATGCAGGGATACACGGTCACTCATGCAGGGTATATACAGTTACTCATGCAGGGTATATACAGTTACTCATGCAGGGTATATACAGTTACTCATGCAGGGTATATACAGTTACTCATGCAGGGATACACGGTCACTCATGCAGGGTATATACAGTTACTCATGCAGGGTATATACAGTTACTCATGCAGGGTATATACGGCCACTCATGCAAGGTATATACGATTACGCTTTGTGAGTACTGGGAAAAACAAATACATTACGAATACCTGCCTATGGACACAGAATCCTCCTTCAGGGGAACGACTCTGGTGACTATGAGGGAACAGAATGTCGTAGTGACTCTTCACAGTGGCCACTGTGTAGTGACTCTTCACAGTGGCCACTGCGTAGTGACTCTTCACAGTGGCCACTGTGTAGTGACTCTTCATAGTGGCCACTGCGTAGTGACTCTTCACAGTGGCCACTGCGTAGTGACTCTTCACAGTGGCCACTGTGTAGTGACTCTTCACAGTGGCCACTGCGTAGTGACTCTTCACAGTGGCCACTGGAAGACCTGAGATAAGTTCATAGACTACTGAGGGCAACGCCTGGATGTGAAGCACACTCTGGCTGGCAGTGATCAATCAACCGGTGGGATCTTCTCCAACATAAGTTTAAGAATAATTACTACTTGACGTAGGGATCTAGGTACTCCTAAATATGTTTAGAAAGTAGCATCATAAATCTTGGTAGATTAGAACTCATAACGAACATACTGATTTATAAGGGTATTTAATATCCTGCCTTCATAATATATATATATAAAGTGGAATATGGAGAGAGAACTTTCTCCTATACTCTCCTTAGAGAAAGAAAGAAAGCTATAGCTCATTTTGGGTATCTACATCCATGTATATTCGGAGTCACACTCATATTTCTCTCTCTCTCTCTCTCTCTCTCTCTCTCCTTCTCTCTCTCTCAAATTCCACTAGCCTATTGATTAAATCACCATTAGCTCCATCACTCTCCATGTGAAAAACTCTCAACAGAAAACAGGTTTTGGCAGCAAACCCTCCCCTCTATTACCTACTCCCTCCCCACTCCCTACCACTCCACTCCTCTATATTTCCCCTCTTTCTTTCCCCTCCTACCTCCCCTCCATCTTTTCCTTCTACCCTCGCCACCAAGGGATCCAATTTTGATCGAAGAGATAGAGGGAGATACCTGCTTAAATTGGTAGCTTCTTAATGCAACACCTTCTTAGAGGGGAGACTCGGCCCGGTGCGCGAGAGAGAGAGAGAGAGTGTGTGTGTGAGAGAGAGAGAGAGAGAGAGAGAGAGAGAGAGAGAGAGAGAGAGAGACGAGAGAGAGAGAGAAGGGAGGAAAGAAAGGAAGGAGAGGGGAAACAAAAACCATCTTACTTCTATTTTGTCAATGTAACTTTCACAACCTAAGTAAAATATTGCTTAAACATGTTTAGTGGTTGTGGTGGTGGTGATAGTTGTGGTGGTGGTAGTAGTAGTGGTGGTGGTAGTTGTGGGGGTGGTGGTGACGGTGGTGGTGGTAATTGTGGTGGTGATGGTGGCGGTGGTAGTAGTTGTGGAGGTGATGGTGGTGGTAGTTGTGGTGGTGATGGTGGTGGTAGTTGTTGTGGTGATGGTGGCAGTAGTGGTAGTTGTGGTGGAGGTGGTGTTGGAAGTTGTGGTGGAGGTGGTGATGGTAGTTGTGGTGGAGGTGGTGATGGTGGTGATGGTAGTTGTGGTGATGGTGGTAGTTGTGGTGGTCATGGTGGCGGCGATGGTGGAAGTTGTGGTGGTGATGGTGGTGCGGGTGGTAGTTGTGGTGGTGTTGGTGGTTGTTTGTTGATTGTTATTGCTATTTTGTGTATGTTTGTATTTACTGTACATACACACGTGTGTACATGAGTACATGTGTGGGTGTTTAAAATTTGTATATATATATATATATATATATATGTGTGTGTGTGTGTGTGTGTTTGTGTGTGTGTGTGTGTGTGCATGTATGTATGTATGTATGTCCATGTATGTTTATTCGTTAATTTTTGTATGTCGTGTATGCGTATTCGCTAATTTTCTGTACGTATTTCCATATATATATGTGTGTGTATGCAGTTTGATGCATGTGTCACATGTATGTGTGTATGTTGGTGTATGTACTCACTGATTCGTATTTCTACAGGTCGAGCCCTGACTCCTAGCCTCGCCTCTGTGTGTATTAATGTGTGTGTATTTTGATGAATATGTACATTGATTCATGTGTACATGTCGATGTGAGCGTGCACGCGTGTGTGTATACTTTGATATACATTACTTGTAATTAGACAACTTGTTTTGATGTGTATAAAAAAATAATTAGTAGAAAGGATTTGTAGTTCTATCGACAGCTGAAGCTAAGTCCCTCCATGTAGCTTTTTTCACCTTACTCTCGTGTCACAATTTATACTTTATTACACTTATAATAATAATAATAATAATAATAATAATAATAATAATAATAATAAATCTTTATTTCTATAAGTACATATTCAACTTTTACAGACCTAGCTGACATCAATGACATACTATTTAGAAAGTCCCAGGTTATGCAAATCATTTCAAGCAACTTCTGTAAGAGTGATCATCCATCTCTCTCTCTCTCTCTCTCTCTCTCTCTCTCTCTCTCTCTCTCTCTCTCTCTCTCTCTCTCTCTCTCTCTCTCTCTTCTCTTCTATGCTACTTCCACAACTCCTCTTTCCATCCTTGCCTCACACTTGGCATCACTTCGCTTCCTCGATGTCCCGTCACATCGTCTGCTTAAGGTGAAAAAATTAAAGCAAAACAGATGAAGTTTTTTGTATTTTTCATGAACATAATTATAATGTTAGACAAGTGTACTGAGATCAAAGCAGCGGTTGAAGAGAATAACTAGACTTTCACAAGTTACAGCAGATGCTGTGTTCCCAAGACGATACCTAATTACGAGAGAGTGCTACATGATGCAGAATACTTGATCTGGAAGAGACGATTACAAAGAACAAGAGCCAAATTAGTAGCATATATAGTATCTAACATTCTCGCTATCACGCCTCCCAGACAGCAGATCCAAAGAGTGCTGCTGTAATGGGCACAGACAAAGCAGCACGAAAGGCAGACGGGGGCCTGAAAAGAACCTTCACTAATCAACTAGGATTCATCATATCTGCCCCGGAGTTCTAAAATATTAAAAGAAATTAAAAGCTTCCATTTGTTTACATGATTTACTTATCAGTTACGTAAAATCTTCTTGATATCTGGGAGTCGATTGACCTTACCCTCGACTTATGATAAAATAAATACATTGTTGGAATATTAAGAAAGATGTACATAGCCTACATTAGATAATTGATTATCCTGTGCCTTTGTTACGACGATTAGCAAAAGAAATTCTTTTTGATCCTTGGAGCTAATGTAAAACGAGGTACTCAGAGTTATTCGTGGCTATATTACGCTTACTATAATATAATACCTCCTTAATATAAGGAAGTAAGAAAATAAGAACATAAGAAAGAACACTGCAGCAGTCCTACTGGCCAATGCGAGGCAAGTCCAATTCTCCCACCGGCTTAAGCCAATGCCTTAACCTAATCAGGTCAATCACATTCACTTAAGTGAGGAGCACGGCATCTGACCTAGTAGCACAAGCTAGTCAGGTCCAACTCACACCCACCCACACCCACTCATATATTTATCCAACCTGTTTTTAAAGCTACACAACGTCTTAGCATCTATGACGGTACTCGGGAGTTTGTTCCACTCATCCACAACTCTATTACCAAACCAGTGCTTTCCTATATCCTTCCTGAATCTGAATTTTTCCAGCTTAAAACCATTGCTTCGAGTTCTGTCTATGCTACATATTTTTAGCACGCTATTTACATCCCCTTTTTTAATTCCTGTTTTCCTTTTATACACCTGAATCCTATTCCCCCTAATTCTATGACTTTCTAGAGAGTGCAGATTCAGGGCCCTCAGTCTATCCTAATAGGGAAGATTTCTGATACATGGGATCAACTGTGTCATCCTCCTCTGTACGTTTTCCAGTAGGCTATTGGTTGTTTGCCATCCTCCTTCGTACGTTTTCCAAGTAGGTTATTTTTCACTAGCCGATGGTGTAAACTGGGTAAATATTGCGTGCCCACAAAACTACAGTAGCTGCCTCAGCGTCAGAATTTCAGTCAAGAAGAGTCAATAAAAGTTCCACTAATAACACCATGAACACGGTAAGATGAACTCTTTCACCCGTCATGAAAAAGATATTTATTTTTTTTCACTTAGCAATATTGGATACATCAACAATGTGCTGCTATCCTAATTCACAGGAAAGTTAAGAGAATAAGCGAGGATGAGAAGAACTCTGACTTGGTAGGTCAGTTGGTAGTCCTACTCCAGGTTAGTAAGACGGTGTTCCCACTCCAGGTTAGTAAGACGGTGTTCCCACTCCAGGTTAGTAAGACGGTGTTCTCACTCCAGGTTAGTAAGACGGTGTTCCCATTCCAGGTTAGTAAGACGGTGTTCCCACTCCAGGTTAGTAAGACGGTGTTCACACTCCAGGTTAGTAAGACGGTGTTCACACTCCAGGTTAGTAAGACGGTGTTCCCACTCCAGGTTAGTAAGACGGTGTTCCCACTCCAGGTTAGTAAGACGGTGTTCACATTCCAGGTTAGTAAGACGGTGTTCCCACTCCAGGTTAGTAAGACGGTGTTCCCACTCCAGGTTAGTAAGACGGTGTTCCCATTCCAGGTTAGTAATACGGTGTTCCCACTCCAGGTTAGTAAGACGGTGTTCCCACTTCAGGTTAGTAAGACGGTGTTCCCACTCCCGGTTAGTAAGACGGTGTTCCCACTCCAGGTTAGTAAGACGGTGTTCCCACTCCAGGTTAGTAAGACGGTGTTCCCACACCTGCTAGTTACCCAGATAGCATTTACACACCTGGAAAGCCCGATGGTGATTATACACTGGTTATTTAGATGTTATTATTACACCTATATCTTAGTATAGGTAGTGTTCCCACAGCTGCCTGTCTAGATGGTGTTCCCACAGCTGCCTGTCTAGATGGTGTTCCCACAGCTGCCTGTCTAGATGGTGTTCTTATACCTGGCTAACTAACCGGTATTCCGACACCAGGTTTCCACTTCATATGATGCTCTATAATTCGTGATGCTTAAGAAAATGGGGAATCTTTATTTCTTAAACGTAATTTTGACCCATAGTGACTCAGGCGTGGAATGGTTGGATTGAAATAGCGTTTTTTTTTTTGTGTGTGTGTGAGTGTGAGAGTGTGGACCTCCTGGTGATCGCAGCACACATTAGATTTAGTCTAGAACGAAGGAGTGAGGGTGGTGCAGTAGGAGTGGGCGGTCGTAGGCGTGGACTGGATGGGCGCCCATTAGGGTGAACATGGGGAGGGGTGGAGTGAGCGGATATGTGGGTGGGAAGGCGAATGGATGTCCGGGAATTGTGGTGGAGTGGGCGGTTGTGATGTGGACGTAAGGTGGGAGGGAAGACGATGCCAGTGGATGGAAGGGATGTGGGAGTAGAGTGGGAGACAGGAAGGGAAACAGTGGGTGGGCGTGAGGGCGGTGATGGAGATTTCCCTCCATACTCTCATTCATCACCTTGGAAGGATCCGGCCTCCGAGAAGGGGGTGGTAAAGGAAGAGGGAAGAGGGAAGGAGGGAGGAAGTAAGAAAGAAGAAGTAAATATATACAAGTATATATAAATATATATATATATATATATATATATATATATATATATATATATATATATATATATATATATATATATATATATATGTAAGGGAGACACCAAAGAGGTTTTATGCGCTTATTTACACACACACACATACACACACACACATACACACACACACACACACACACACACACACACACACACACACACACACAACACGCCCCGATGGCATGGTGGCTAGCTCTCTTGCTTCACGCACGGAGGGCCCGGGTTCAATTCCCGGCGGGGCCGAAACATTTCGAAGTGTTTCTTTACACACACACACACACACACACATATATACAACAGGCCTAGTGTCTAATCGACATGTGCCTAGGACAAAATGGTAACTAACACACACACACCAGTAGATCAGGGAATACCTGTCATGAAGACAGCAGCGAGTCATGGTACGTGGGGAGGTGAGAGAGGGGACGCCGGTGACGAGCGGGGTTCCACAGGGGTCAGTCCTGGGACCAGTGCTGTTTCTGGTATTTGTGAACGACATGACGGAAGGAATAGACTCCGAAGTGTCCCTGTTTGCAGATGATGTGAAGTTGATGAGAAGGATTCAATCAGAAGAGGACCAGGCAGAACTACAAAGGGATCTGGACAGGCTGCAAGCCTGGTCCAACAACTGGCTCCTGGAGTTCAACCCCACCAAGTGCAAAGTCATGAAGATTGGGGAAGGGCAAAGAAGACCGCAGACGGAGTACAGTCTAGGGGGCCAGAGACTGCAAACCTCAATCAAGAAAAAAGATCTTGGGGTGAGTATAACACCAGAAACATCTCCTGAGGCGCACATCAACCAAATAACTGCTGCAGCATACGGTGAATAGCAAACCTAAGAACAGCATTCCGACATCTTAATAAAGAATCGTTGAGGACCCTGTATACTGTGTACGTTAGGTCCATACTGGAGTATGCAGCACCAGTTTGGAACCCAAACCTACACAAGCCCGTGAAGAAGCTCGAGAAAGTGCAAAGGTTTGCAAGAAGACTAGTCCCGGAGCTAAGGGGTATGTCCTACGAGGAGAGGTTAAGGGAAATCGACCTGACGACACTAGAGGACAGGAGAGATAGGGGGGGACATGATAACAACATATAAGATACTGAGAGGAATTGACAAAGTGGACAGAGACAGAATGTTCCAGAGATGGGACACAGCAACAAGGGGACACAGTTGGAAGTTGAAGACTCAGATGAATCACAGAGATTATTTTTTATTTTTTTTTTTTATTAACACATCGGCCGATTCCCACCAAGGCAGGGTGGCCCGAAAAGAAAAACTTTCATCATCATTCACTCTATCACTGTCTTGCCAGAAGGGTGCTTTACACTACAGTTATAAAACTGCAACATTTACACCCCTCCTTCAGAGTGCCGGCACTGTACTTCCCATCTCCAGAACTCAAGTCCGGCCTGCCGGTTTCCCTGAATCCCTTCATAAATGTTACTTTGCTCACACTCCAACAGCACGTCAAGTATTAAAAACCATATGCCTCCATTCACTCCTATCAAATACGCTCACACATGCTTGCTGGAAATCCAAGCCCTCGCACACAAAACTTCCTTTACCCCCTCCCTCCAACCTTTCCTAGGCCGACCCCTACCCCGCCTTCCCTCCACTACAGATCCATACACTCTCGAAGTCACTCTGTCTCGTTCCATTCTCTCTACATGTCCAAACCACCTCAACAACCCCTCCTCAGCTCTCTGGACAATCGTTTTGGTAATCCCGCACCTCCTCCTAATTTCCAAACTCCGAATTCTCTGCATTATATTCACACCACACATTGACCTCAGACATGACATCTCCACTGCCTCCAGCCTTCTCCTCGTTGCAACATTCATCACCCATGCTTCACACCCATATAAGAGCGTTGGTATAACTATACTTTCATACATTCCCTCTTTACTTCCATGGACAAGGTTCTTTGTCTCCACAGACTCCGAAGTGCTC
This sequence comes from Cherax destructor, assembly GCA_009830355.1. Classification (NCBI taxonomy): domain Eukaryota; kingdom Metazoa; phylum Arthropoda; class Malacostraca; order Decapoda; family Parastacidae; genus Cherax; species Cherax destructor. The sequence continues at coordinate 121,259 of WNWK01001576.1, forward strand.
CACTCACCCTTTTCCCCTCATCAATTCTATGATTCACCTCATCCTTCATAGACCCATCCGCCGACATGTCCACTCCCAAATATCTGAATACATTCACCTCCTCCATACTCTCTCCCTCCAATCTGATATCCAATCTTTCGTCACCTATTCTTTTTGTTATCCTCATCACCTTACTCTTTCCTATATTCACTTTCAATTTTCTTCTTTTACACACCCTACCAAATTCATCCACCAACCTCTGCAGCTTCTCTTCAGAATCTCCCAAAAGCACAGTGTCATCAGCAAAAAGCAACTGTGACAACTCCCACTTTGTATTTGCTTCTTTATCTTTTAGCCCAACACCTCTTGCCAAGACCCTCGCATTCACTTCTCTTACAACCCCATCTATAAATATATTGAACAACCACGGTGACATCACACATCCTTGTCTAAGGCCCACTTTTACTGGGAAATAGTCCCCTTCCCTCCTACACACTCTAACCTGAGCCTCACTATCCTCATAAAAACTCTTCACTGCCTTCAGTAACCTTCCTCCTATTCCATACACCTGCAACATCTGCCACATTGCCCCCCTATCCACCCTATCATACGCCTTTTCCAAATCCATAAATGCCACAAAAACATCTTTACCCTTATCCAAATACTGTTCACCTATATGTTTCACTGTAAACACTTGGTCTACACACCCCTACCTTTCCTAAAGCCCCCTTGTTCATCTGCTATCCTGCTTTCTGTTTTACTCTTAATTCTTTCAATAATAACTCTACCATACACTTTACCAGGTACACTCAACAGACTTATTCCCCTATAATTTTTGCACTCTCTTTTGTCCCCTTTGCCTTTATACAAAGGAACAATACACGCTCTCTGCCAATCCCTAGGTACCTTACCCTCTTCCATACATTTATTAAATAATAGCACCAACCACTCCAAAATTATATCCCCACCTGCTTTTAACATTTCTATCTTTATCCCATCAATCCAGCTGCCTTACCCCTTTCATTCTACCCACTGCCTCACGAACTTCCCTACACCCACAACTGGCTCTTCCACACTCCTACAAGATGTTATTCCTCCTTGCCCTACACACGAAATCACAGCTTCCCTGTCTTCATCAACATTTAACAAATCCTCAAAATATTCTCTCCATCTTCCCGATACCTCTAACTCTCCATTTAATAACTCTCCTCTCCTATTTTTAACTGTCAAATCCATTTGTTCTCTAGGCTTCCTCAACTTATTAATCTCATTCCAAAACTTTTTCTTATTTTCAACAAAATTTGCTGATAACATCTCACCCACTCTCTCATCTGCTCTCTTTTACATTGCTTCACCACTCTTTTAACCTCTCTTTTTCTCTCCATATACTCTTCCCTCCTTGCATCACTTCTACTTTGTAAAAACCTCTCATATGCTAACTTTTTCTCCTTACTACTCTCTTTACATCATCATTCCACCAATCGCTCCTCTTCCCTCCCGCACCCACTCGCCTGTAACCACAAACTTCTGCTGAACACTCTAACACTACATTTTAAATCTACCCCATACATTTTCGACCCCATTGCCTACACTCTCACTAGCCCATCTATCCTCCAATAGTTGTTTATATCTTACCCTAACTGCCTCCTCTTTTAGTTTATAAACCTTCACCTCTCTTTTACTTACTGATTCTATTTTCCTTGTATCCCATCTACCTTTTACTCCCACTGTAGCTATAACTAAAAAGTGATCTGATATATCTGTAGCCCCTCTATAAACATGTACATCCTGAAGTCTACTCAACAGTCTTTTATCTATCAATACATAGTCCAACAAACTACTGTCATTACGCCCTACATCATATCTTGTATACTTATTTATCCTCTTTTTCTTAAAATATGTATTACCTATAACTAAACCCCTTTCTATACAAAGTTCAATCAAAGGGCTCCCATTATCATTTACACCTGGCACCCCAAACTTACCTACTACACCCTCTCTGCATGTTTCTCCCACTTTAGCATTTAGGTCCCCTACCACAATTACTCTCTCATTTGGTTCAAAAGTTCCTATACATTCGCTTAACATCTCCCAAAATCTCTCTCTCTCCTCTACACTCCTCTCTTCTCCAGGTGCATACACGCTTATTATGACCCACTTTTCGCATCCGACCCTTATTTTAATCCACATAATCCTTGAATTTACACATTTATATTCCCTCTTTTCCTTCCATAACTGATCCTTCAACATTATTGCTACCTTCCTTAGCTCTAACTCTCTCAGATACTCCTGACTTAATCCCATTTATTTCTCCCCACTGAAACTCGCCTACCCCTTCAGCTTTGTTTCGCTTAGGGCCAGGACATCCAACTTCTTTTCATTCATAACATCGGCAATCATCTCTTTCTTATCATCCGCACTACATCCACGCACATTCAGACAACCCAATTTTATAAAGTTTTTCTTCTTCTCGTTTTTAGTAGATTTGTACAGGAGAAGGGGTTACTAGCCCATTGCTCCCGGCATCTTAGTCGCCTCATACGACACGCATGGCTTACGGAGGAAAGATTCTTTTTCCCCTTCCCCATGGACAATAGAGAAAATAAAAGGAACAAGAGCTATTAAGAAAAGAAGAAAAACCTAGATGTGTGTATGTATATATATGCATGTGTATGCCAGTGTAGTGTGACCTAAAGTGTAAGTAGAAGTAGCTAGATATACCTGTTATCCAGCGTGTTTATGAGACAGAAAAAAGACACCAGCAATCCTACCATCATGTAAAACAGTTTCAGGTTTCTGTTTCACAGTCACCTGGCAGGACGGTAGTACCTCCCTGGGTGGTTGCTGTCTACCAACCTACTACCTATAAGAGATGTTAGGAAGTATTTCTTCAGTCACAGAGTGGTCGGGAAGTGGAATAGTTTAGGAAGCGATGTAGTGGAGGCAGGTTCCATACATAGCTTTAAGAAGAGGTATGATAAAACTCATGGCGCAGGGAGAGTGACCCAGTAGCGGCCAGTGAAGAGGCGGGGCCAGGAGCTATGACTCGACACCTGCAACCACAACTAGGTGAGTACAATTAGGTGAGTATATCTTCGGAGTTAGAATGATCAAAGAAATCCCTTTTTCAGTGTCCTGACATGAATGAGGTGACTCCCCAGCGTTAAATTTAAACCGTAAGAATAGGCCTACTGGCCCATTCTATGACGGAAAGCCTGTGTCAGAACCAACTCAATGTAACCACGTGTAGTAGAACTAGTAAAGCAACTATGCAATTATTCAACTATCAACTATATTGTCAAACCTATAACACGACTGATAAGATTTCCACCAAAATAAAAAAAAAGAGGAACAGACACGAAACTTCCATAAAGTCTGCAAACTACACATTTCATGACGTAGCTGGATAGCAACACACGACTCTCAACTCTCGAAAAGAAATGACACAGCTAAAGCCTATTGACAAACCTAAAATGGTAACACAATAACAAGCACAGTTAGGCTCTCCTGTGTTCTCCTTTATTCTTGCGATTAAACATAAACTCTGGAGACGTCACCTCACTCAGGAAACTCTGCTTCCTTCATTCTTCTTTCTCTGCCTCTCTGAAGAAGAGTCAGTAAGAGCATGAAAGCACTCATGTATTCAATTGTTTTTCAATGCCTTATTTTTTCCTTATCAGCAGCCACTCGCTTTATTGTGATTCTTTCCTATCTTCCAACCTGCTTAGCTTTCTATGCGTGTGTATATATATATATATATATATATATATATATATATATATATATATATATATATATATATATATATATATATATATATATATAGATGGGGTCCACCTCTGGTGTCAATTGTGGGACCCATTGCCTCGGAGAAGTGGATAAAAAGACTTCAAGGAAGAATATTTAGATTTCTTTCTGAAGCCATTTAAATATTCCACTTCCCCTACCACCCCATCTTTTTTTACAAACTTTATTTCAAGACAAAATACAATGGGGAGTAAAACAACATAGATAACAACTCAGAGCTACATGTCAAATACTTCGTCCAACTCCCCGGCAGTGGGCCGCGTGCCCAGAATACTGCAGGCATTTCCCCTCTGGATCGCAACACTGAGTCTCTGAAAGAGGAAGCTGGTCGCCCTGTAGAATATGTCGTGCCGAATAGGTAAAATTGGTCAATTAGATATGTTTACAATAATTTAATAATAAACAAACACAATGAAATATATATTTTTAGGTTTAGAATGAATTTTGCGAAATTATTGCATACACAAATTATTTTCGCTTGCCCTATTCGGAAAAAAGTGCGTTGCTATTTAAGCCAAAATCGCAAGTTTTACTTACTTGGCACGACATTATATATATATATATATATATATATATATATATATATATATATATATATATATATATATATATATATGCAAGACAACCACTATGAAAAAATAGAAGAATTCCAAGCGCTTTCGTGACTACTCACATTATCAAGGAACTATAAAAGGAAACGTGAGAAGAAGGCTTATAAAGAGGCAGAATACACCTCACAGTCACATCACACTAACAATATATATATATATATATATATATATATATAATTATGCATAGTGTGTGTGTGTGGAGAGAGAGATAATTTAGAAGACAGAGCAGAGGCGGATGCTGGCGATAAGTGGCAGAGAGAAGTCAGTAGTGAGTGATAGTGAGATTAAATCAGGACCAAAGTGAAGTAAAAATGAATGAGGGATGATGAGTGAGAGGAAAGAGGACCATGTAAAAAAAGAGAATATGATAAGAGACAGTGGATGAGAGAGACTGAGATATAGAAAGAAAGAGAGAGATGCGGGGGATCAGGCTATATATTAGTAGATAGGAAAAGAAAAGAGAATAGATGGTAGGAAGGATGAATTGAGGCATAGTAGTAGGAACGAAGAGATACGTAGAGACGGCAATGCAGGTGGGAGGAAAGAGAAACGGAAAGAGAAAAGAATAAGGAAGGGAGGGAAGGAGACTGAAGGCGATAAGATGTAGGAGGGACGGAGGGGAGGGGAAGAAAATGGAAGTAAAGGGATGAAGGAAGAAGGAAAAGAACATAAGAAACACACAGGACACACACAGACAGACAAATAGGTTACACAGTCACCTGCCACACAGACAACTACACTCTTCCCTCAGCACTCAAACGGACACAAACAAGCACAGACACTTATTCACATGGACAAACAGACGGAAGGGGCTAAGATACATCAACGAACACAGCAAAAAAAAAAAAAAAGTCCAAAACGAGAGAGCTCGAAAATATCCAATTATAATGTGAGCTGTAGCAAACAGCTAGATGGAAGTTTTGGAGTGATCATATAACGGATGACATAGATGGATCGAGTAAAGAGAGAGATGGATGAAGGAACACGTGGAGGCAGATACAGTGAGGAAAGTTTGGCACAGTGATAAATGAAGAGAAATGAGAATGAATCGTGTGTATATATATATATATATATATATATATATATATATATATATATATATATATATATATATATATATATATATATATATATATATATATATGTATGTATGTATGAATCAAAGATTCATGGAGAGAGAGAGATAAGCCTAACATATAGTATTTCGCTCCACCGAGCGAAACGTTTTGCACCTGCCCAAGTTGCATGGTTTCTGTCTCATAGGGAAAGTGTTTGTAAAATCTTCTGTATCATAAGTAGACTCGTGTGTTACCATATCATAGGTATATGTTAGAAAAGTAAATATGGTGTTCATATTTGTCAGGAACATATATCGGAAGCTGAGTGTCTCAGATACTGAGTGTCTCAAACACTGAGTGTCTCAAACACTGAATGTCTTAAACACTGAGTGTCTCAAACACTGAATGTCTTCAAAGTTCTTAAAACTCTAGGGTTTCCGGCGATCGCATTTTGTTCCTTTCATTCATGTTCATAACACTGTCATCAATGAGTGAACATTCGATATATACTGATAGAGTTTATTTGGTTTCAATCATGTCGATTTCAAGATGGTCATTAATACTGCCCGAAACCTGTACACGAACAGTCAAAAATACCTTAGTCTTTAAAATAGGGACTGGAGTATAAATATATACATTTGGAGATACACACATCTCAGTGTATATATCCCCTCCCCCTTAGTTTATTAATAAGAATAATGGATCACGTTAACAAGTACTACCTGACACCCACGTCACCCCTGGGAGTCCCCCAAAACTAAATTTTGAACAAGATTGCTTCCTATCATATTCCTGAGACTCAGTAAGAAATCTGTTTAGTTTCCAAACATGAGATATTCATGACGAAGCATAAAAAGGCCATAAATAGCGAGAAAAAGTGGCAGGTATTCACCGACGTGCACATTTTGTCTCAGTTGATCTGATAAACAACTTGGGTGAATCTTCCATAAGTCGTAAACACAGAAAACGTGCAAATCCGTTTTGATAAAAATAAACACAGCGGATATATTGGGAGTCCTACGGTGAGTTTCTATTTTGGGGACAATGTCTCTTAAATGTATGGGATCTATCATGTGTGTGTGTGTGTGTGTGTGTGTGTGTGTGTGTGTGCGTGTGTGTGTGTGTGTGTGTGTGTGTGTGTGTGTGTGTGTGTGTGTGTTCGCACGTACTCGCCGAGTTTTACTCACCAAGTTGTGTTTGTGGTGGAGAGAGGAGAAAGTTGAGCCTCAACTCCTGGCCCTGCCTCGTAAACTACAATCGCCGACATGATTGGTTCCTGGCTTCATGGGCCTTTTCATACCTACTCATGAAACTGTCTTCAGTTTACCTCTACATCTTCCTCAGCCTGAGAGTAAACAAGTTATTTTCTTACATATCTGTCACACATCTGTCTTTAGCTTCCACGTGTGATCTCATTGCCCATGTGCCTCGCTTTTCAAAAAAGTCTGTCCCTATCTCCTATGTCAAATCCTCTAAGTATGTCCTAATCAAGTCTCCCCTAGACTTTTTTTCTCTTAAAATCATCGGCTTTAGTTCCTCTAGTATCTCCTCATAACTCAATCCTCGCAGTTCTAGGACTAGTCTTGTTGCAAATGCCTTGACCTAGTCGATTTCTCGTACATTCTTGGCCACATGGAGATTTCTTTCTGGTGCTGCATACTCCATGACAGGCCTAGGATATGTTGTGTCATGAGTTCTAAAAGATTCATTACTGAGATTTCTGAAGCAGTTCTGAGATTAGCTAACCTTGAATATGGTGCAGATGTTCGATTTATGTGCATCCCTGGTGATATGGAAGGTGTGATCACCCTAAGATCTTTCTCCTTAAGCAAAATTTGTAGTTTCTCTCTTCTTAAGTTGCTTTTCGTTTTTGTTCTTCTCTCCCCATCCTCAGTTTTCATGACCTTACACTTATTTGCATTGAACTTCGGTAACCACTTGGAGAACTCTTGGAGATTCTCCAAGCCTTCCTGTAGTTTGTCTCTAACCTCTTCTGTTTTTATTCATCTCATTAGCTTTACTTTACAGGCAAACGATGATACAAATAATTCAATAGCCTCTGGGAGGTCATTAATATTTATTAAGAATAGCGGTGGTCCAATAATGACCCTTCAGACACCCCCACTTATTACACGTTTCCTTTCAGATACCTCTGCAATACCATCACTTCATATCTTCTGTTAGTTAGGTATTCCGTGATCAATAGAATTACTGTACTTTTTACACCTGCTTGCTTTTCTAATTTGTGAATCAATTTATGATTGTGTACAGTGTGTCAAGGTGTTCCTCCAGTCCAAGAACATGCGGCTAAATTTTGTCTTTCTTTCTTTGTGTTATTCTGTCAAAGATCTACAGAAGGTTAATGAGGCAAATTTATCTTCCCTAAATCCTTGCTGGGTTTTTGTAATGAAGTTCCTCTTCTTAAGGTGTCCAACTGTCCTTTTCCTGATTATCTTTTCTGTGACACAGCCTGTAAGTCGGTGCTTCCTGTCTGTTCCTCTGCTTGCATATTAGGACCACATTTTTAGTTTTCCAGCCTCTAGTGATATGTTGTAAATATTTATTAAATTAACATAATTCTTCACTCCTGTTATCAGTATTCATGATGAATTAGTGTCAGGCTACATGGGTTTTGAGGCATTAAACGTTTTCTTAGTAACATTACCTCCTCATTTGATATGTGAAGTCTTTAACATTTCTTTTGGTTGGCCATTTTTTCCCTGTTGTCTCTCACCATCCCTGTCTCCTCAGTGAATAATCACTTAAATTTTCTGCTTAATTTCACGCAAACCGCTCTACCCTCCTCTCCTCTACCTCTCCTCTCCATCTACTCCTGCCTTCTTCAGCCTTATTACATGATCTTGTACATTAGTCTTCCTTCTTGTGTTGATGTGTATGATTTCGGCTCTGACTGGGCCTTTGCTGCTATTTCATCCCTGCATAGTCATTGCTAACTATTATGCTTACTCCATTTTTCTTTGTGCTTTTCCTATGCACTTTTGCTCCTTCCTTTGGCCTCTGCACCTCTCATTAAACCAAGGGTTCTCTGCATTTTACTTTCTTGTATCGCCTGATTGGTATGAACTTTACTGTTGCCTTCATGCACTTTCTGGCGAGGTCCTCCATCACCAAATGGGGCGTTTGACTCTTTAATTCTCTGTTTCACTTTATTCCTTTTAAAGGATCTCTCATCCCTGCACAGTCTCATCTTCCGTGATCTGGTTTATTATTTATTCATCCGTTGTTTTATCCAGTACCGCTTCTACCAAACACTCAAAGCTAAGCATTCTGTAGTTACTAGCCCCTAGTGGCAGACCGTAGTCTATTTTGCCTAAGTCAAGTCGAACTAGTTCATCCCGTGTCCTCATTCATGTGGTTTCTTTGGCATGTTGGGTCATGAAATTTTCCATTATTGCCTCCATCAGTTTTACTCTCCAGGTTTCTAACCCTTTATGAATATCCCAATTCTCCCAGTTTATTACCTTGGGATTGAAATTCCTTACATTGTAGTTGCTTTGTTCTGGTCCTACTCTCTCTTGTGCTTTTTTTTCTAGAATTGTATTGTGTTTCTGTAGTTGTTCTCTTCCTCCTGCCTCGGTCTCCTGTTTGAACAACAGGAGACCGAGGCAGGAGGAAGAGAACAACTACAGAAACACCTTTGCCTTTGGTCTCCAGGTCATTATTTCTACTTCTGTTTAGTCGCAGAACTCACTCGCCAGTGCCCAGGTTTATCAGCTTTTCGAAACTCCTATGATTCCTTACCACTTGTGCCACGCGCTCCTTATCTATTATCTCTGTCTCTTCTAACAGTATGTGTGTGTGTGTGTGTGTGTGTGTGTATTTGAAGTAGCACCACTGGTTCACTTGACTTATTTCTTAGTGATAATTTCTTCTAGGTTTTCTGCTATCCTTGGATTTTTCTCTTGTCCGTGAACGCTGAATACCAATATTTGTTCCACCGGAGATTTGGAGATGTAGCAGATTCCCTAATTCATTCATGCCGGTCTATGATAGCAATGATCTTTGAATGAGCTTTCTTTTATTGTACTATATGCATTCCTAGTTGATGCCTGTCCCTGATCAGTTGCTTTAGATTAGAAGAATGTGCAGCATTTATTTCTATTTGAGATTTTTTATTCATTCTATACAAAGTATCACATAAATTGTTAAATAATATTCCCCACTCATTTTTGAGAGTTGTAATGTATACCATTTCTAGCAGGAAAAAAATACTGCGAAACGAACAAAATTCATTAATCAGGGGTTATGATTTGATTCTCAATTTTGAGGGTAAAATGCTCAAAATTCAGCTTGGGAACCTACGTGTGTATAATTTCTCATTTCCAAAGTATGTTAAGAGGCCTGGTCACTATTACTCATAAATGCTAACAGAAGTTTTTTCCAGGCCTTTACATAAATGTGACCAGAATATACTCACACAAACTCCACACTATTCCTGACCCTGTGTGACTCATCATCCCTACATATTAATCATTGTATGAAATCTTCCTCTGCTACTTATTCATCTATCTATTCACTTAACAACCAAAGATTGAAGAAGTATTTCCTAGTTTTTCTGTTGCTCAGTGTAGATGTGAGGACTTTTTGCCTAGTTTTACTCACCATTACTCTGTTGGAACTGTGATGTCTACGCTTGGTGAGTCGCTTAGTGAGGCGCTTAGTGAGGCGCTTGGTGATGTAGCGTGTTTTAATGCTCTTCCAAAGGGATGGTCATTGCTTCACTTCACCTACTTCTCTCCTCACACGTAAATTGGCTGTCCTCTGGGATATAGTTGCCATTGTACTGAATCTTCAAAGTGTTCAGTTTGTTGAACTTTAACTTGTAGGGGGTTTCTTTACTGAGTTAACGCAGGCAAGTATTCGTCCAGGCTTTTTTGAGGCATTCAGCCATGACATGTCTTTTGCGTCTCTATGGTAATCTCCGATTTTACTTTAACCCAGACCACAGGTTATGTCTTGGGTAACCACACCCGTGAGGGTTCCATGGATGCAATATATTTATTACTGACGGTACGGATGCAGTACATTTATTAGCGACAGTGTGAATGTAGTATATTAATAAGAGAGGCAATGGTGTGAGGGTTCACTCACATTCTTCGAGACTGTGAAAGCTGTCTGCATATCTTGGCAGATGTCTTCAAGGGCGCGGCCACCACTTTTGCCGAGGCACTTACAGCAACGTATGGACCACCTCACCTCCATCACGAGCGAGTGACTTGTCTTACCGCTGATCTACGACGCTGTACATACCTAGTCTACGTCTGTTTAAAGCCAGTCCAGACACTTCAGCCTGGCAACTGAATCGATTGATATCCACATCATCCAGGTGTATGTTCTTTGTGCTAATTCTTGGCTATTGTATTGTATTTTATTTCTCATTCATTTTCTTTTAGATAAAAACATTTGTTCATGTTTCTCTTTTGATTGTTTGAATAAAGGTATAGCAAGCAATTTATTTTTCTAAGAAACACTCATTGAAAATATAATTTAAAAAATCTCTATGTAGCGGTGCAGGTTGGAACCTATGAACTTCAACAATGAATATGTAACTGTATGCACCAATGCACCAAGCTATGTTGCCGACCCTTAATAAAGGTATAAATTTTATTTTCTACCTCTTTTTTTATTATTTTACATTCATAGTTCTCCCATTATTTTTTCATAAGTATGAGACGTTGCCTCCTCACACTTGTGGCATCTTCTTACACTCATCTCTGTTTTTAGCGTCCACCTATGCTCGAACTTTAAGTAGTTTGTTCCTATCTGCCCTGTCAAAGTTATTTTTAGTATCTTGTACGTTGTAATCATGTCTCCCGTGGACCTTCTCTCTTGTGAAGAAACTTTGGATCATAAGCCTGACATGTCATATATATATAGCTAGAGTCTTGGGAATAATTATGTCTGCTGATCTGTCGTTTAAAGACCATAACAAGACAAAGATCACAACAGCCAGGAAGATGACGGGGTTGGTATTGAGAACTTTCAAAACAAGGGAAATAATGCCGATGGTGACACTATTCAAATCGCTAGTGCTCCCTCACTTAGAATACTGCTCAGTGCTGACGGCCCCGTTCAGGGCAGAAGAAATAGCAGAGCTGGAACAAATCCAGAGATCGTTTACGGCTCACATTGAGCCATTGAAACATCTAAATTATTGGGAACGCCTTCAAGTCTTGAACATGTACTCATTGGAGCGGAGGAGAGAGAGATACATGATAATATATACATGGAAAGTACTTGAGGGCCTGGTCCCAAATCTGCACACTGCCATAACAACATACTGGAGTGAGAGATATGGGAGAAAGTGTAAAATAAACCCAGTGAGGAGCAGGGGTGCGGTGGGGACAATACGGGAGCACTGTATTAACATCCGGGGTCCCAGACTATTCAACATCTTACCAGAAGATATCCGAAACATCGCTGGAACCAGTGTAGAAGCCTTCAAGAGGAAACTGGACAAATATCTTCACCAGGTGCCAGATCAACCAGGCTGTGATAGATATGTGGGGCAGCGGGCCTCCAGCAGCAACAGTCTGGTTGACCAGGCAAGCACCAGACGAGCCTGGCCCATGGCCGGGCTCAGAGAGTAGATACTCTCGAAACTCTTCAAAGGTATATCAAAGGTATATATATATATATATATATATTATATATATATATATATATATATATATATATATATATATATATATATATATATATATATATATATATATATATATAGAAGAGAGAGAGAGTCTTTGTAAGGTTGTCTGAAAGGCGAATAATGCCCATGTTATGTTATTTATATGTGCTTATGGTAATATGTTTTTAGTAATTATTTTTCTATATTATTGTTATTTAGTATACGTTCATACATTCTTCTGTCAGTAAGTCTTACATCTGTATGTCGCTGTCTGTCTGTCTGCTTCTCTCTCTCTCTCTCTCTCTCTCTCTCTCTCTCTCTCTCTCTCTCCCCTTCTCTCTCTCTCTCTCTCTCTCTCTCTCTCCCATCTCGCTCACAAATCTCAAACTGCCCAGGTGTGGGGTGTAATTAGGTGAGTGCAGGTAAACTCGTAGAGTTAAAACACCTCAAAAATAGAAGAAACTCCCTACTTTTGTGAGCCAAACAGTGGAGATCCATTAGTGTATTACTCCTGAGTAATTACTGGGATTAATGACGGTAATTAGTTTATATGCGTGAAGGGCCTTTAATGCTCTCGGTGCGACACGCTAGTGTCTGCACATTGCTGTTACTGGGTGTGTTTGTGTGCGTGCGTGCGTACTCATTTGTTCCTTGATTCATGGGCCCTGTCATACCTTTTCCATGTATTAAGCCTGCCTCTAATACTACCTCGTCAAAGTTATTCCCCCTTCATAATCCTCCTGAGGCTGAAGAAATACTTCCTGACACCCCTGTGATGCACTTGTATCTAACTTATAAATGTGCCCTCCTGTACCTGTTACCCATCTTTCAAACAGTCCGTTCCTGTCCACTTTATTAAGTTCAGTGACTATCTTGTGTGTCGTTATCGTGTCTCCTAATTTTTTTTTTCATAACTCGTTTCTCTCAGTTCTGGAACTAGTTTTGTTGCATACCTCTACACTGCCGCCAGATTTCTTTCCATGTTTCTTCAGGTGTGAGTTCCATGATGACGTTGCATACTTCAGGACGGACCAAGCATATGTTGCATATAGGATTCCTGAAGGCAACAATTAGATTTTTCTAACGAGCATTCGGTTCAGAAGTTGCTCGGTTGATGAGTGCCTCTGGCTCTGTGTTCGGATCTATACTCACTCCAGGTTTTTCTCCTTGAGTGAGGGTCACAGCCGCTGTCCTCCGACTCTACTCAGTTATCGGTCTTGCACCTTCAACACTTTTCATTAACCTGCATTTACTGTGGCTGAGTTAAAGCGGTCAATTGTCTGACCAATCTTGCAGTCGTGTTGATACTTGTTCTATTTTCTTGTGTGTATGTGTATGTATATATGTGTGTGTGTGTGTATGTGTGTGTGTGTTTGTGTGTGTGTGTGTGTGTGTGTTTGTGCGTGTGCATATCCGTATACGTTGTGTGTGTACTCACCTAGTTGTGGTTGCAGGGGTCGAGTCATGTGTGTGTGTGTGTGCGTACTCGTGGTTGCAGTAGTCAATTCACAGACAATGTGTCTGTGTTCTAGGACATGAAAGTATTTTAATAATTGCTTGAGTGGAGCCTTGCTATTCTGTTGATGTTTTAATCAGTTTTTTTAATTATATTAGGAGAGATATCGTTGTTTGGAAACGTATATGTAGGTTTAGACTCTCTCTCAGGGATAGAATGAAAACAGTCGCACTTTCTCAGAACCTCTTCTCTCATCCTCCTACCTCTTTATTCTCCTTCCTTCTCTTCTCTCCCTCTCACTGATGGAATGTAAACAGGTCAGCTCTGAGAGACAGGAAGTGTTTTGGTTTGTGGGGTCGTCATTTGCCCTCACTAAGGGAGCAAGGAAATATAATGTGTATATTTTTGTGTGCTTCTAGTGAGTGGAGCTGGCAATCGTAGTCATCTATATGTGGTTGCAGGGGTCGAGTCACAGTTCCTGGCCCATGTGTGTGTGTGTGTGTCCTGCATTCTGGTATTCATGTCCTAATCTGTACGTCTCTGCAGATTCATTTCCTCCAGGCAATCAATAATCTGGACTGTGTGGCCACAGGCATCAGGAGGTTTCTCTTTTTTTTCTATGTGTCTGTTGCATTTGAGGTAAAGATCAGGTTTAGTCTCGGTGGTTTGTCTCCTAGTCTCTGTTTCTGGCACTTTGTCTTTAACACGCTGGCACAAAGTTCTACATCACTGTCTCCTTTCTCAATATATCTCCATCTCTCGGTCTATGTGTTTCTGTTTTTCTCTCTCCCCCCTCTCTCTGTCTCTGCCTGTCTGTCCGTCTCTCTCTCTCTCTCTCTCTCTCTCTCTCTCTCTCTCTCTCTCTCTCTCTCTCTCTCTCTCTCTCTCTCTCTCTCTCTCCAGTATATTCACTTTTCCTTAAATTCCTTCTCACTTTATCTCAGTTTTCATTATAAAGAAGTTCAACGAAAATTATGTTTTAGTCATCTTAGTGTGAATTCCGCTTTTTTTTTCCTCTTTCTACAGAAATTAAAAAAGCATGTGAAGAAATAACGATTTTCCCTATTTTCTACATGGAGTGCTATGTCGTGTTATAGAAAAATATATTAGACGCTGCTCTTCTTTTCCCCCCATTTCTTTACTATATGAATTATTTTCTTTATTACTAATTATTATGATTATTTCCTGCAGAAATATTTTCTTTCTTTTGCGAAATGTGTCTACTTTTTTTATTTTTAACCTCTCGTTCAGATTTATTTATGAGGAAACTGAATTCCGCTCGGAATTACTTGGCAAAGTTACATCTCCTTAGGAATTTAATCTTGAGGGATTTATTCTAAAGAATTTCGTAATTTCCGAGGGATTAGTTCTTATTCTGGCGCCTCTGCGGCAATACACACTCGCCCACCTCACCTCCAACAATTTTATTTCAAACTTTCTAACCCCCATCTCCCCCCCCCCAGTGTATTTCTTTGCCTTCTTTTTTTCCCCGGAGGTTTATTTAGTGAGACGGTAAAAATTACTGCAAGGTCTTGGGGGATTTACGGGGCGGAACCTGTGAAGACTTATATTTTATATTTAGTAACTGGCATTACCTATTTGGGTTTATTTACGAAAACCTATTTGTGATAGCCACCTTGCAATTGCCTCGTGTTAGTTCCGCAATGATGTGAAAGTTAATAGAAAGTTCGCATTTAATAAAGAGAAAGAAAGTAGTGTCATTACGGAGCGTGATTCCAGCTGAGGAGGAAATGTGATGCGGCGTAATGACACCAGTTCTTTGTCTTTGTTCATTAGTGTTTTTCTTGAAGATTACCTATTTGCAGTTACCTGGTCGTAGTTGCCTATTTGTAATTACCAGTTTGTAGTTAGAGGAATGAACTTTTATTTTGTGGTGGTGTCCTTTTTCTCTTGTGATGAAATTATCGTACATGATTTTTCTGAAGATTTTAAAAGTTGTCAGATACTTCTTCTTTAATTACGTATGATAAATACACCGAGAGGTTTGCTTATCTCGGTGTATATATGCTAGGAGTTTACTTTAATCCCTTATTTTAAGGATTAAAATTTTCTTGTCCGGTGGTGTAAAAGGTTACACGCTGGCTTAATTAATTACTCTCGTGTAGTCGATAGGATTTAAACCCCATTAACTAATCAGAACGAATTATAACATTCCATCTCTCAACTTTCTGCGTGTGAGGACATTTTGTGTAATATATTTTTTTCATCACTACACCTTAGTATCATTTCCGGTATCTTGCAATTGTGTAATTGTTGTTCTCCCATCATCACCCCACACTTCTGTACATCTATGTTCCTCTTGTTGCCGTACACCCCATGATCAGTTCTCTACTCACCCTTCCCTCTTCTAACTTCATGAGCTTTGGTTCCTTAATTTAGGTTCTTCTCGTAGTTCATGTTCAGTAGCAACTACGTCAGTTTCGTGTAGTTGCTACGGCTCCATAATGGCACTGTATATTCGAAGAATGGTCTGTCATGATTGATGTACAGCGTCCTGAAGGACCCATTGTTAACAATACTAACGGAAAATCTTATATTATCAGGTCTGAATATTTTGTGCGTTTCTTAGGGAATATAATATTAATAATAATATCTTTATTTCTACAAGTACATGTACAAGGTATACAGACGTTGCTGACATCAATCACATACTATTATATAGAAAGCCGCTTGTTATGCAGAGCATTTCGGGCAAATTAGGTCCGTTTTGTCCCAGGATGCGACCCACACCAGTCGACCAACACCCAGGTACCTATTTTACACTGATGGGTGAACATGGACAGCAGGTGTCTTATGGAAACACGTCCTAATATTTTCCAGCCGTACAGGAGATTCGAACTCCGGACCTCAGTGTGTGAGCTGAGTGCTCTAGCGATCGAGCAAGGTCTGTGTCTTTGTCAAGTCATGAGTGAAGCTGGAAATGATAACTAAACCAGATGACAGGTTAGTAAAGAGGGAGGGGTAGGAAGTTTAAAGGCAGTTCAGTAAATGAGAAGTAGTAGTAGTAGTAGCAGTACTATTATTATTAGTTGTAGTAATAATAGCAGTAGTAGTGATGGTGGTGGTAGTAGTATCAGCAGCAGCAGCAGCAGCAGCAGCAGCAGCAGCAGCAGCAGCAATAATGTGAGATAAATTACATCTCAAGAGGAAGAATTAGCTAGGTATCTCCTCCCCTGCCTTCACACGTTCCTCCTAGGTGTTATACTCTCTCCTAGCCGTTATACTATCTGCTAGGTGTTATACTGTCTCGTAGGTATAATTCTGTTTCCTAGGTGTAATTCTGTCTCCTAAGTATTATACTGTCTCCCAGGTGTTATACAGTTCTATTTGTCATACTGTCTCCTAGGTGGTATACTGTCTCCTAGGTATTATACTGTCTCCTAGGTATTATACTGACTCCCAGGTGTTATACTGTCTCTCAGGTGTCATACAGTCTCATATGTGGTATACAGTCTCCTAGGTGATATACAGTCTCCTAGGTAGTATATATCCTCCTAGGTGTTATACAGTCTGAAGTTTTGAGACTCTCTGATCGCGGGTTCTAACCCCACCCGTGGAATGGTTTGTTATACAGTTTCCTAGGTGGTATACATCCTCCTAGGTGTTATACAGTGTCCTAGGTGGTATACAGTATCCTAGGTGTTATACAGTCTCCTAGGTGTTATACAGTCTCCTAGGTGTTATACAGTCTCTTAGGTGTTATACAGTCTCCTAGGTGATATACAGTCTCCTAGGTGTTATACAGTCTTCTCCTTACCTTCCTCCTCTTCCTCTCTCCCTTCCCTTATTCTTCTTCCCTTTTGGTCAACAAACGACTCGCCTATAAGTACACACAGATGGAACAACACTTTGAACTTTTGTTCCTTAAAAAGAAAATCCCACTGTGAACTCGGAAGTTTTTTCACATTTTTTACCCCCCCCCCCAAAGTTCTTTCAAGGATTCCGGGGACTTAAACAAACTAGGAAAAAGCTTAAAGTCTTGGCTCGAAGTTTCCCGGGAAAAGAAAAATGTGAACCTGGACCCTTGGGAATTGATAAACTCCGAGGCATAGTGGCCTCTCGCGGGGATCAAAGCTTCGAACCTCCGTAATAAAACAATGAATTGTTGGTTCGAAATTTAAGGCTTAAAGATCAGGATAACGTGGGAAGAAGGGGGATTATAGGGAGAGGGGGTGATAGGGAGAGGAGGATGATAGGGAGAGGAGGATTATATGGAGAGGGGGATGATAGGGAGAGGGGGATGATAGGGAGTGGAGGATGATATGGAGAGGGGGAATTATAGGGTGAGGGGGAGATGATAGGAAGAGGAGGGTGCTGCTAGTGTCCAAACTACCTTGTTGGGTGGTGATTAATGGCTGCAAGTCTCAAAAGAGAAATCTTATTTGGAATTAGCAGCTAAATCGTGTGGTACTAAATTGGTGGGAGCGCCTGAAGTCCCTCCACATGTACTCCTTAGAAAGTAAGCGATACAGATACATGACAAATCTACACCTGGAAGTTTTTGGAGTGATTGGTCTTAAATCTACCCACCAAAATCACTAAATACGAGCCCAAGAGGCTAGGGTACTAATAGTCTGATCGATCACGTTAACAACCAGAAGGCGTGATCTGGGACCGGGCCAAGAGGCGGTGACTTCCAGAAGCAACTGAAGGTAACTTAGAGATAACCTACATGTAAGGAGGGGGTAAAAATCGTGGGGTATCGGAACAAGATCTACCCATCGTTGGGTACAAATCAAGTCAAACCATCATACTGTACAGGAACAAGGTCAAACCCTCGTAGAGTACAGGAAGAAGGTGTAATTATCGTAGAGTACAGGAGCCAGTATTCTCTCGTCAGCTATAATAAAGCATAGTACTCTGGATCTACTTTCGGAGCCGAGTGTAACATCATAGAAACTTCTCAGGTGCACCGCTATGCACGGCGACAGACGAATCAAGACATTGTTTACACGATCTTTACGCCTACTTAGCATGTCCGTCATCTTGCTATCAAGAGCGATAGCGAGTTTATTTTGAACGATGTGGTGGAAAATGAGTGGAAACCGGATTTGCCTTGCTAAAGTAAACTTCAGCTGTCCGTTTAGCCGAGTTGCGATAGGCAAGTTGGCCTTTGGAATCTGGAATCAGCAGTACAGATTAAGACACATATACAACAGTTGGGTATCTTTATTGATGAAACGTTACTCCTACACAGTAGACTTCTTCAGTCAAATATAGAAAGAGCAGGTGTAGTAGTGAAATAAAGATGATGTAATCCGTCCATCAACCTTGAAGAAATGGAATTTAAGGTGGTCAGTCCCTCAGCCTGGAGAAGACCAGCTCCATTTTCTGGAACATTATCGTTCCAGGTTGATGATGGTCTCAGACCGGGTTGCGAAGTCAGAAGAACCCTTGAAACCGGCCGATCACGTTTGTGTCACAGGTATAACCGGTGGATATACCCGTTCATCTACAGTCGATATGATAGCAGTTTATCAGAGATGTGTTCTCCCGTGTACAGTGGCGTTCCTCTTGTGTCCCTCGGGATCCTTCCATCTCCTCAGCGTTCACTCTGTTTGGTCTCACTTTGAAGCCAAGATTTATTATCTTGAAGAATATAAAGCCACAACACCGTGACTGGAACAATACACAAATAACCCGTACATAGGAGACAGAAAATTATGACGACGTTTCGGTCCGACTTGAACCATTGATCATTAACCATTAAGTTTCTTTCTCCTATGTACGAACCTTTTTATTGATGTTTTAGCAGCGAAAATGATCGTGTGCGCAAACACACACACACATACACACACACACACACACACATACACACACACACACACACACACACACACACACACACACACACACACACACATGGAACCATACATAGTTTTAAGACGAGGTTTGATAAAGCTCATGGAGCAGGGAGAGAGAGGACCTAGTAGCAGTCAGTGAAGAGGCGGGGCCAGGAGCTATGACTCGACCCCTGCAACCAAAAATAGGTGAGTACAAATAGGTGAGTACATGGCATGGTGGCTAAAGCTCTCGCTTCACGCACGGAGGGCCCGGGTTCGATTCCCGGCGGGGCCGAAACACACACACACACACACACACACACACACACACACACACACATACAACAGGCCTAGTGTCTAATCGACATGTGCCTACGACAAAAAAAATGGTAACTAACCTAAGAATAGTCATTCGACATCTGAGTAGAGAGTCATTCACAGCACTGTACACCGTGTACGTCAGGCTTTTACTGGAGTATGCAGCACCAGTATGGAACCCACACCTAGTCAAACACGTCAAGAAATTGGAGAAAGTTTGCAACAAGATTAATCCCGGAACTGAGGGGTATGTCTTATGATGAGAGGTTAAGAAAACTCAACCTGATGACACTAGAGGATAGGAGGGATAGGGAGGGACATAATAACGACGTATGAAAGACTGAGAGAAATTGACAAGGTGGACAGGGATCGAATGTTTCAGAGATGTGACACAGGGATAAGGGGCCACAATTAGAAGTTGAAAACCCAGATCAGTCATAGGGATGTTAGGAAGTATTTCTTTAGCCTTAGAGTTGTCAGGAAGTGAAATAATCTGGAGAGTGAAGTAGTGGAGGAAAGTTCCACACATAGCTTTAAGAAGAGGTATGATAAAGCTCATGGAGCAGGGAGCCAGGAGCTATGAATCGACCCCTGCAACCATATATAGGTGATTACACACACACACACACACAGATACACACACACACACAAACACACACACACAGAGGTTTGTACCCAAGGGAAACAGAAACAACGAAAAAGCCAGGATGAGCCCGTGGTTCACCCAAAGGTGCAGGGAAGCCAAAACCAAGTGTGCCAGGGAATGGAAGAAATATAGAAGGTAAAGGACCCAGGAAAATAAGGAGAGCAGTCGTAGAGCCAGACATGAATATGTACAGGTAAGAAGGGAGGCCCAAAGACAATACGAGAATGACATAGCAGCGAAAGCCAAATATGACCCAAAGCTGTTGTACAGCCCCATCAGGAGGAGAACAACAGTCAAGGACCAGGTGATCAGGCTGAGGAAGGAAGGAGGGGAAGTCACAAGAAATGACCGTGAAGTGTGTGAGGAGCTCAACATGAGATTCAAAGAGGTGTTCACAGAGGAGATAGAAGGGCCTCCAGTAAGGCGGAGAGATAGGGTACACCATCAGGTACTGGACACAATACACACAACTGATGAGGAAGTGAAGAGGCTATTAAGCGAGCTAGATACATCAAAGGCGATGGGGCCGGATAACATCTCTCTATGGGTCCTGAGAGAGGGAGCAAAGGAGCTATGTGTACCCCTAACAACAATCTTCAACACATCTATCGAAACAGGGCAGCTACCTGAGGTATGGAAAACAGCAAATGTAGTTCCAATTTTTAAAAAAGGAGACAGGAACGTAGCACTAAACTACAGACCAGTGTCACTGACATGTATAGTATGCAAGGTCATGGAGAAGCTTATCAGGAGAAGAGTGGTGGAGCACCTAGAAAGGAATGAGATTATCAACGACGGACAACACGGTTTCAGGGAGGGGAAATCCTGTGTCACAAACCTACTGGAGTTCTATGACAGGGTGACAGCAGTAAGACAAGAGAGAGAGGGATGGGTAGATTGCATATTCTTGGACTTTAAGAAAGCGTTTGACACAGTTCCACACAAGAGATTAGTGCAGAAGTTGGAGGACCAGGCAGGGATAACAGGGAAGGCACTACAATGGATCAGGGAATACCTGTCGGGAAGACAGCAGCGAGTCATGGTACGTGGCGAGGTGTCAGAGTGGGCGCCGGTGACGAGTGGGGTTTCACAGGGGTCAGTCCTAGGACCGTTGCTGTTTCTGGTATTTGTAAACGACATGACGAAAGGAATAGACTCCGAAGTATCTCTGTTTGCAGATGATGTGAAGTTGATGAGAAGAATTCAATCGGACGAGGACCAGGCAGTACTACAAAGGGATCTGGACAGGCTGCAAGCCTGGTCCAGCAATTGGCTCCTGGAGTTCAACCCCACTAAGTGCAAAGAAGACCGCAGATGGAGTACAGTCTAGGGGGGCCAGAGACTACAAACCTCAATCAAGTAAAAAGATCTTGGGGTGAGTATAACACCAGGCACATCTCCTGAGGCGCACATCAACCAAATAACTGCTGCAGCATACGGGCGCCTAACAAACTTAAGAACAGCATTCCGACATCTTAATAAGGAATCGTTCAGGACCCTGTACACTGTGTACGTTAGGCCCATACTGGAGTATGCAGCACCAATTTGGAACCCACACCTAGCCAAGCACGTAAAGAAGCTAGTGAAAGTGCAAAGGTTTGCAACAAGACTAGTCCCGGAGCTTAGGGGTATGTCCTACGAGGAGAGGTTAAGGGAAATCGACCTGACGACACTGGAGGACAGGAGAGATAGGGGGGACATGATAACGACATATAAGATACTGAGAGAAATTGACAAGATGGACAGAGACAGAATGTTCCAGAGATGTGACACAGTTGGAAGTTGAAGACTCAGATGAATCACAGGGATGTTAGGAAGTATTTCTTCAGTCACAGAGTGGTCGGGAAGTGGAATAGTTTGGGATGCGATGTAGTGGAGGCAGGCTCCATACATAGCTTTAAGAGGGTTGTTCTTCAACTCTATATATCCTTGGTTAGGCCTCATCTAGATTATGCTGCACAGTTTTGGTCACCGTATTACAGAATGGATATAAATGCTCTGGAAAACGTACAAAGGAGGATGACTAAGTTGATTCCATGTATCAGAAATCTTCCCTATGAGGATAGACTGAGGGCCCTGAATCTGCACTCTCTAGAAAGGCGTAGAATTAGGGGGGATATGATTGAGGTGTATAATGGAAAACAGGAATAAATAAAGGTGATGTAAATAGCGTGCTAAAAATATCTAGTATTGACAGGACTCGCAGCAATTGCTTTAAGTTGGATAAATTCAGATTCAGGAAGGATATAGGAAAGCATTGGTTTGGTAATAGAGTTGTGGATGAGTGGAACAAACTCCCGAGTACAGTTATAGAGGCGAAAACGTTGTGTAGTTTTAAAAATAGGCTAGATAAATATATGAGTGGGTGCGGGTGGGTGTGAGTTGGTCCTGACTAGTTTGTGCTGCTAGGTCAGATGCCGTGCTCCTTCCTTAAGTGAATGTAACCTGACCTGGCTTCGTCGGGGCATTGGCTTAAGCCGGTGGGAGACTTGGACCTGCCTCGCATGGGCCAGTAGGCCTGCTGCAGTGTTCCTTCCTTCTTATGTTCTTATGTTCTTAAGAAGAGGTATGATAAAGCTCATGGCGAAGTAGCGGCCAGTGAAGTGGCGGGGCCAGGAGCTATGACTCGACCCTTGCAACCACAACTAGGTGAGTACACACACAGATACACTCACACACACACACACACACACAGATACACACACACACAAACATACATATACAAACACACACACACACACACACACGCACACACGCACACACACACAACAGGCCTAGTGTCTAATCGACATGTGCCTAGGACAAAATGGTAACTAAGTAACTAACACACGCACACAGATACACACACACAAACACACACACAAAAACACACGACACACACACACACACACTCACAAAACAGGCCCACACGTTCTGAACCTGTTTACCGATGTGGCAACAACCAAAATACTCACACGAGAATTGTTTTCTTCCAGAGTTATTCGAGGATTTGTCTCCTGGAGATTAACTCTGGGAGGATTTACTTGTCTACAATTTACTTAGTGCGGATTTATGTTACAACTGCTGCGTCGGTGAGGATTTACAAACCCTGCCCATGAAATATATTCTTTAAGGAATTATTATTTCCAAAGTATATATATATATATATATATATATATATATATATATATATATATATATATATATATATATATATATATATTATATATATATATATATATATATATATATATATATATATATATATATATATATATATATATATATAGTTTCTGTCTGACTGCCTCCTCCGTCTCTCTCTCTCTCTCTCCCTCTCTCTCTCTCTCTCTCTCCTCTCTCTCACACACATGCCGCCGCCATGGACATTCCAAAAGAATTTTTTCTCTGTTCTCTGGTCAGGTTTCCCTCTCTGCTCCCCTCCACCCCACCCACTCTCCCCTATATTTCCTTTCACCCCACAAATTCTTCCCTCTCTTTTTCTTTCCTTTCACTCCATCCACTCTCCCTCTCTTCTCTTTCCTTTTCCTTCTCAACTCTCGTCTCAGTAACTCTCCCTTTTTGTCATCATGACCTCAATCTCTCCCCTTTCTTCCCTCTGCTGTGTCCTCTTCTTGACAGTACTTCTCTCACCTCTCACTTTACTTAATTACTTTCTTTCCTCATCTCGCTTGCCTCTCCATCACTCCGTCTATCACTTTCCCTCTATATCATTCCTTCTCTCTTCACTCTGTGCTCTATTCCTTCTCGCTATCCCTCCAACCTCCTCTTCCTATGTATCCCTTCCCTCTCCCTCTCCATCTTTCCCCCACCCTTTCTCTCCCCGCTTTACCCTTCCCCTCCCTCTTTCTACCCTTCCCCTCCTCTCTCTTTACCCTTCCTGTCCGTCCCTCCCTCTCTCTCTCTACCTTTCTCCCCTCCCTCCCTACCTCTCTCTCTTCCCTTCTCCCCTCCCTCCCTCTCTCTACCCTTCACCCTCCCTCTCCCTCTCTCTACCCTTCCTCCCTCTCTCTACCCTTCCACTCCCTCGCTCTACCCTTCCTCTCAATCTCTCTCTCTCAAAGCTTCTCCCCTCCCTTTCCTTCCCTCTACCCTTCCCCTCCCTCTCTCCTATACCCTTCCCCCTCCCTCTCTCCACTCCTCTCCACCATTACCGTCACAATCTCTCCACCACACGCACACACTCTGCTGCGGCTTTATAAATTACTCCTTTATCCCCATTTCCCATTACTTGCTGCTTTCTTCCCATTTCTCACTCATTCCTCACTCCTCATTTGCCAATCTTCATTCCTTACTCTTCATTCCTCACTCTTCATCCCTCACTCCTCATTCCTCACTCCTAGTTCCTCACACTTCATTCCTCACTCCTCATCCATCACTCTTCATCCCTCACTCCTCATTCCTCACTCCTAGTTCCTCACACTTCATTCATCACTCTTTATTCCTCACTCTTCATTCCTCACTCCTCATTTCTCACTATTCGTTCCTCACTATTCGTTCCTCACTCTTCATTCCTCACTCTTCATTCCTTACCCCTCATTCCTCACTACTCGTTCCTCACTACTCGTTCCTCCTCATTCCTCACTCTTCACTCCTCATTCCTCACTCCTCAGTCCTCACTCCTCATTCCTCACTCCTCATTCCTCACTCCTCACTACTCGTTCCTCACCACTCGTTCCACACTTTTCATTCTTCACTCATTCCTCAATCCTCATTTCCCACTCCTCATTCCTCACTCTTCATTCCTCACTCGTCGTTCCTCACTCTTCATTCCTCACTCCTCATTTTTCACTCATCATTCCTCACTCTTCATTCTGCACTTTTCATTCCTCACTCATTTCTCACTATTCGTTCCTCACTATTCGTTCCTCACTCTTCATTCCTCACTCTTCATTCCTTACCCCTCATTCCTCACTACTCGTTCCTCAATACTTCGATCCTCACTCCTCATTCCTCACTCCTCATTCCTCACTCCTCATTCCTCACTCTTCATCCCTCACTCCTCATTCCTCACTCTTCATCCCTCACTCCTCATTCCTCACTCCTAGTTCCTCACATTTCATTCATCACTATTCCTCACTCTTCATTCCTCACACCTCATTTCTCACTATTCGTTCCTCACTATTCTTTCCTCACTCTTCATTCCTCACTCTTCATTCCTTACCCCTCATTCCTCACTACTCGTTCCTCACTACTCGTTCCTCACTCCTCATTCCTCACTCCTCACTCCTCGTTCCTCACCACTCGTTTCACACTTTTCATTCCTCACTCATTCGTCAATCCTCATTTCCCACTCCTCATTCCTCACTCTTCATTCCTCACTCATCTTTCCTCACTCTTCATTCCTCACTCACTCCTCACTATTCGTTCCTCTACATTCCGCACTCTTCATTCCTCATTCCTCACTCTTCATTCCTCATCCTTTATTCCTCACTCTTCACTCCTCATTTCTCACTACTTGTTCCTCACTAATCGTTCTTCACTCTTCATTCCTCACTACTCGTTCCTCACTCTTCATTTCTCCGTCTTCATTCCTCACTCCTCATTCTTCACTCATTTCTCACTCTTCATTTCTCACTCCTTCATCCTACTGATATGCTCTCATAATTTATTTAGTGTGAAAGCTGTCATCATTCAGAGTGCCACTATCATCATTCAGAGTGCCACTATCATCATTCAGAGTGTCACTATCATCATTCAGAGTACCACTATCATCATTCAGAGTACCACTATCATTCAGAGTGCCACTATCATCATTCAGAGTACCACTATCATCATTCAGAGTGCCACTATCATCATTCATAGTGCAACTATCATCATTCATAGTGCCACTATCATCATTCATAGTGCCACTATCATTCATAGTGCCACTATCATCATTCATAGTGCCACTATCATTCAGAGTGCCACTATCATCATTCAGAGTGCCACTATCATCATTCAGAGTGCCACTATCATCATTCAGAGTGCCACTATCATCATTCAGAGTGCCACTATCATCATTCAGAGTGCCACTATCATCATTCAGAGTGCCTCTATCATCATTCAGAGTGCCACTATCATCATTCAGAGTACCACTATCATCATTCAGAGTACCACTATCATCATTCAGAGTACCACTATCATCATTCAGAGTACCACTATCATCATTCAGAGTACCACTATCATCATTCAGAGTACCATTATGATCATTCAGAGTGCCACTATCATCATTCAGTGTGTCACTATTATCATTATTCAGATTGTCACTATCATCATCATTCAGAGTCACTATCATCATCATCTTTTAGAGTGCCATTATGATCATCATTCAGTGTCATTATCATGATGCCATCGTCATCATCATCAATGCCACTATAATAATCATGTTCTCCACCAACATTAACAGTGTGAATTCTTCTATCATCATCATCCTCATCATCATTAACAGTATCACTTCACTATTATCACCATCATTGGCATTACCATGCCCATTGCTTTAGGCAGTATCCCATGTTTTCACTATCAGCTTCGTCACTTTCACACACGCTGTCAGATTTTACGACACACCTGTCATTATTATTTCTCTCTGTCATCACCACCGTCACCACCATCACCACGATCTTCACCATTAGAGCCACCACCATCTCCATCCTCACCATTTCCTTACCGCTTTCAACAGTGGCTTTCCCATTATCATTCTCCATTCCCTACTCTCACCCACTACCCAACTATCACCTATCCCATTCCACCCATTTACACACCATCCCACATTGCTTTACTCCTATGGATCCCTTCTAGTTCGTCCTTCAACCATCCTTCCCTGTTCCTTCTCCTTTCCACCCAACTATTCACCCATGATTCAGTCTCACCCATCACTCCTCTGTTACCCTTCCCATTTTTCCAACATCTCCCATTCCCAACACACTTTCTATCCCATTATGCTTCCCATCCTACTAATACCCTTCACATTTTACATCCCTCGTCCCTCCCACTACCCTTCTCGTCCCTCCCACTCTCGCCCTCCCACTACCCTTATCTCTCCCACTACCTTTCTTATCTCTCCCACTACCCTTCTCATCTCTCCCAATACCCTTTTCGTCCCTCCCACTCTCGCCCTCCCACTACCCTTATCTCTCCCACTACCTTTCTTATCTCTCCCACTACCTTTCTCATCTCTCCCACTACCCCTTTCATTCCTCCTACTACCCCTTTCATTCCTCCCACTACCCTTCTCGTATACTTCTCGTCCCTCCCACTACCCTTGTTATCTCTTCCACTACCCTTCTTGTCCCTCCCACTACGCTTCTTATCTCTCCCACTACCCTTCTCATCTCTCCCACTACACTTCTCATTCCTCCCACTACCCTTTTCGTCCCTCCCACTACATTTCTCGTCCCTCCCACTACCCTTCTCATCTCTCCCACTACCCTTCTCATCTCTCCCACTACCCTTCTCGTCTTTCCCATAACCCTTCTCATCCTTCCCATTACCTTTTTATCTCTCCCACTGCCCTTCTCATCTAACCACTACTCTTCAGTACCCTTCTCATCTTTCCCACTACCTTTCCCCATCCCACCACTACTTTTCAACACCCTTTCCCCACCCCTCTTCCCACCCACCTACCTATCCCCGGCCCACCCACTTGACTTGTGTGTGATAATATGCCAGAATGACCACAAGGAGATAGAACAATTCCTGAAGGATCACTAACGTCCAATGGTGCTGAGCCGCTGAGTTCGCTCACCCGTTCACTTTTATCGTTCTTTCCTTTAGAGGTGTGGGGAAGGGAGGTGCTGAGGGGAGTGGGGAGGGAAGGGATGGAGGAAGGTAGAAGGAGAGGGAAGAGACCATACTGCCTCTTCCATCGTTTGATTGATGTAATTTGGGATGCGGGTGATGTGGTGTGGTGCTTAGCAAGACTCGACTGTGATGGTGGTGGTCAGTACTGGCTTGATGGAGTCGTCGCTCATACTGGATCCCTCAGCATTCTTCCCTCCCTCCCTCTCTGACTCCCTAACAACCCAACTCCCTCCCTTTCTGACTCCTCCTTACCACCAGCAACGCCTCCCTCAAGTCTCACGTAACTCTGCTTCTGTCTCTGCCAGTACATGCTATGTTGCTCTACGTCCCTCCCTACGTCTCTCCCTACGTCCCTCCTACCTTTTTTAATTCTTCTATCCTCATATCCTCTAGTGCCAAATGCAAACTCTTCATGTTTCTATATTCTCCTATCCACTATTTTATATTTAATATCAGAATCGAACCGTCCTTCTCTCTGTGCTTTCGTATCCCGTGTTCTCCCATTTCTATAAAACTCTCTTCTCTCTCTCTCTCTCTCTCTCTCTCTCTCTCTCTCTCTCTCTCTCTCTCTCTCTCTCTCTCTTCTCTTTTCTCTTCTCTCTCTTCTCTCTCTCTCTCTCTCTCTCTCTCTCTCTTCCTTTCCTCTGTCCTACCTTTAGTAACAAATATTCTTCCTCTATTCTCCCTATTCCCATACTCCTTTAGCCATGAAAATTTAGCTATTTGACGTCTGTCTATTGTAGCCTAAATAATTCTTTGTTTATATTTTATTTATTTTCAAAGTCAAAGAAAGATTCCTGCCAGGTAAGACATGCATGAATACTTCATTCAGTTCCTTATAATTTGTTTTTTTCAAAGTCATAGCAGAAATAATTATTTGTATTACCTATCATTTTTTGTCGAAGTCAAAGAAGGAATACCTGGAGTTTACCTGGAGAGGGTTTCGGGGGTCAATGCCCCCGCGGCTCGGTCTAAGACCAGGCCTCATGGTGGATCAGGGTCTGATCAACCAGGCTGTTACGTACGAACCACAGCTTGGTTGGTCATGTACTGACTTTAGGTGCCTGTCCAGTGCCTTCTTGAAGACAGCCAGGGGTCTATTCGTAATCCCCCTTATGTATGCTGAGAGGCAGCTGAACAGTCTTGGGCCCCGGACTCTTTTTGTGTTGTCTCTCAATGTACTCGTGGCGCCCCTGCTTTTCATTGTGGAAATGTTACATCTCCTGCCGAGTCTTTTGTTTTCATAAGGAGTGATTTTCGTGTGCGAATTCGGTACTAATCCCTCTAGGATTTTCCAAGTGTACATTATCATGTATCTCTCTCGCCTGCGTTCCAGGGAATACAGATCAAGGATGAATGAGATATTCCTCAAAATTTCAACCAACAATAATATTACGAGAGACTAGAGTGGAAGTCACTCATTCTCTTCCTACAATTGTTTTTCCCCAAAGTCAAAGAAAGAATGGTGTCAGGGGAGACTGAAGTAAAAAAAAAAAAAAGAGTAGTCATTGTGTTCCATATAATTAACCTATTTGCTTTTGGCTAGGCCTTTATGTCTTCTTCTTCTTCTTCTTCTTCCTCTTGGATTGTTAATGCTAAAAGATTGTTTCCCCGTAAAAGGTTTTAAATTGTTTTCCCATCTTGCGTGGTCTTAAATTTCGGAGCGAGAGAGAGTTAAGTGGCAATCCATACGTCTGGTGGAGAGGGAGAGAGAGAGAGAGTGGGGAGAGAAGGACAGATGGTGAAGAGGAAGAGTGGGCTGTAAGTGGGGAAGAGAAGGATAGATGGTGAAGAGGGAGAGTGGGCTGTAAGTAGGTAAGAGAGGGACAGATGAAGAGAAAGAGTGGGCTCTGGAAGAAGAAAGGGGAGAGAGAGAGAGAGAGAGAGAGAGAGAGAGAGAGAGAGAGAGAGAGAGAGAGAGAGGATGAAAGGTGGAAGTTTGGATCTGGGCAAGCAAGACGAAATAGATTTGAAAAGGATTAAAAGAAAGACAAGACAGGTAAAGAAAAAAAGGGATAGGGAGGAAATAAATGTAAAATGAGAAAGAAAACATACAAATGGCAGAACAAACTTTAGTTGTGTCAACGTTTCGCTTTGTATAGAGCTTTATCAAGTCTACTGAAGCTTAACACAACGAAACGTAAGCTAATAAAGCTCTTCTCAGAGCAGCTCAGTACAACTCTAAACATTACCTGATAATGCTCTTCATAGAGTGGAACAGGACCCAGTGAAGCTCTTCACAGAGCGAAGCATAACCTGATAAAGCTCTAGAGTGAAACATGACCTTAAACACTACACAGCTCGCGAAACGTGGCCTAATAAAGCTCTACACAGAGTCAAGCGCTGTCACAATAAACTCTTGCTCTGCATATATTTTACTCTATCCTGCAGGCGCCTTACCTCAGCATCCAAGGAAAGAGAGGGAGGCAGTGGGCGCAGAGGGGCTAGAGAGAGCGAATTGAGGGATGGGTAATTGTTAGGAATGGGAAAGTGGAGAAAGGGAGGAGAGAGGCCATGAGGGTGGGTGTCCCTAGGGTAGGGTGGGATAGAGTGGACGGTGGGGATGTTAGGTTGGGGGGAAGTATGGGGATTAGGGGAGTGTAAGGGGATGAAGGGGGGGTTGTAGGGTGGTGTAATATATCAACCAGAGGGATTTCTCTCTCTCTCTCTCTGGGAGAGCAACGTTGCCACCTCTGTGTACCATCTCTGAGCGTTCTACATACCCGGATAAATATCCATTGTGGCTATTGGTTACGATACACTCATCAAGGTGTTATCGTATGTCACCTTAATGTGGCACCTTTATTGGTTATCGCTCCTCGATTTTATAGGTGGGAAGGTATAGCGTCCTATGGTGGTGTGGCTGGCTGTGGTAGTGGCTGGTGTGGCTGTTGTTTGTGTTGGTGTGGGTGTGGTTGGGGTTTGTAGTTTCGTGGTTGTCGTGGTTTTTGTAGTTTGTGTTGTCATGACTGCGGTTTGTGGGATTGTGGTTGTGTGGCTGTGATTTGTGTTTGTGTGAGTGTGGCTATGGTTTGTAGTTTGCGTGATTGTGATTGTGGTTTAATGACTTTGTTTATACAGAACATTTCTGGTTTTAATATAGAGCAGCTATGCTGTCTGACAACTGTTCTTAATTGTTGTAGAGCAGATGATACTCCGCAACGTTTGGACGATAACTGAAGTAATGTGGATATTAAATGAGGCTCTTCACCATGGCTCTGGTGTTTCTGTTCCTAATTCGTCTGACATTCCCAAGAGTAATATCCATTTCCGAAGTTGGACTCTACCATGATGTCCGTGCGACTGACGCGTGCCAGGAACAGTGACGATCCTACGACTGATCCTGTGAAACATTACCTTTCACGATCGTCCACTTTGACACTTCCTCACTATCTTTAAATTTTCTCATATGGTTTTACCCTGTGCTAGCGAAATGCCTCTTCCAGGATCCCCGCCAGCTCTTGCACTGCAGCTAGTGGACTAGTCTCTCGTGAGGTACAGTGTCAGTGCTTTATATCAGTTCGCTGATGTACTGGACTTTCAACACTTCCTTTCTGGTTTGCTCGCTGTTACCTTTTCGTAGTAGAATCCAGTAGGTTTGAAAGAATGTATTTACCTTATTTAATCTCGTAGTAGCTGTTCTCTAAAAAGCCATAGTTCTCAAGAAGCTCCATTGCTATGTTTCTAAAGGTGCTCCATTACTATATTACTAAAGGTGCTCCATTGGTATATTTCTCAAGAAGTTCCCTTGGAATATTTTTCGAGGAGCTCCATTGGCATATTTCTTACTTTTACCATTACCTTCGATAGTATGTCCATCAAATATACAAGTCTGTAGCTCAGTGATACTCATCTGTTTCCTCGTGTTTGTTTGTTTTGACGCCATTTTATTTTTCTCTTTTAAATTTGCCTCATAACCAACGAAATATTGTTGATTCTCCATAGCAACTGCCACAGTGCTGCCCTCTCTCTCTCATGACCTGAGGAGACATGTCCAGCTTACCCTGTAGTTTATCTTCATCCTTCTTTATGCTGTTATCCAGTCTCTGCTTGCTTGTCTTTTCTCTCCTAGTCTCCGGCACAGTCCCTTCTGCTTTATTGGTGACTACCTTGACTCAGGCTGCAGAACAAACTTTATTATGGCGGCGTCTAGCTCTGAGTAGAGGTCTGACAAGTCATGACTAACTTGATTACATCTCTATACAGGGCAAAAACAGTTGTCGCAATAACGTGTGTCCTACTCTTGAGTCTTTTCTTTATTAATGTCCCCAGTACGTCTATGTATGAGGAGGAAAACTCCACGAAACACTTTAGTTATTCAAAAAGCTTGTCTCTCATTGTTAGCTCTCCTTCTCCTTTCTTAAGCTTCAGAAATTATAAAAGTTATCGTATGCACGTAGCTCGTGGTTATGTAACAGTTTCTATTATGGCTTTATTTTTCTTGCTGTGCTGCTAAATTTTCGCCCTCGTGTATTCATTTCTGAATATTCTCTTTGCTTTTCTATTGGTTTTCATCCTCTGCTTATCTTTGTTTAATCTACTGATTGACTCTGAAATTGAATGAGTCTGTAATCCGCCTCCTCTCACCTCTAGGTAAAATAGTCGCACGATAATACTGAACAAATGAATACACACGCTGCAGAATACGTACATATAATATATATATATATATATATATATATATATATATATATATATATATATATATATATATATATATATATATATATATATATATATATATATATATATATATATATATATATAATATATATATATATATATATAAATATATATATTTATATATATATATATATATATATATATATATATATATATATATATATATATATATATAAATTATGTATGTAAACACACGCACAATACCTCTTGGGCTGTGTACAGAAAATCCATATAAATGTTTTGAGACAGATAGATAAACAGACAGATACACACACACGCACACAAACAAACTCGGCCGCAGGTGTTGTAATAGGAAAA
Source organism: Cherax destructor (assembly GCA_009830355.1). Taxonomy (NCBI): domain Eukaryota; kingdom Metazoa; phylum Arthropoda; class Malacostraca; order Decapoda; family Parastacidae; genus Cherax; species Cherax destructor. Next base: position 154,364 of record WNWK01001576.1, read on the forward strand.
TAATTCGTCAATAAAACATGCAGCAGCCATCCAATTTGGCTTGTGTTTACGAGCGGTGAGGGGAGCAGGTGACACACACACACACACACACAAACAAACACACACACATACACACACGAACGACAGTTCGCCGATGGACGATAGCCTGAACTAATACTGTAAAAATGTGAATGCAATTCCTGTCAATACAATCGCTCGCGTCCCACTCGGCACTATCCACTAATTTTATTATGCATGTCAGGAGCAAGTAAATCAAAGAAGCAGTCATCTCAGTGGGATGCTGCAACTGACCAGCCATCTCAGTGGGATGCTGCCACTGACCAGCCATCTCAGTGGGATGCTGCCACTGACCAGCCATCTCAGTGGGATGCTGCCACTGACCAGCCATCTCAGTGGGATGCTTCCAAAATAAATGCACTAAACTATTGCAGACTCGCCTCGCAGATTCTCTGGTCGAGTGCAAGAATATCTCACTCGTAAAAAATATTACAATTCAATAGACAAGCAGTGTCAAGAGCTGGAGAATTCGAACACCCACGAACGCATAGGAACGCTCAAAAATACGAAGAAAAAGTACGATGACACGCAAAACACAAACGCCTAAGAATACACGATGTTAGAACCTCCATTGCCAGGCTTGTAAGAGACGGGAACCAACTGGTTAAAGACAGAAGTCAGCTGAGTAAGCGTCGAGAGAGACGCAGTGTGCAGAGAAAGTCTTTACTCTGAAGATGGTTCGCTCAGCGCTTGTGAAGACACTACTTGATAAAATTAAAATATTCATCTGTATCTTTCCCATACTTGTCAACACTATCAGGCCACATTCACTGCATGGAACCCAGGGACCAAAAGCTGGAGCTTCCCCCCTCCCTCTCTTCATGTTCCGTTAGATAATTACGCTTACAAAGATAGAACACACGAAAGAAAAGTTAGAAATCAAAAGACGAGAAGGTGAGAAACAAGATGGGTCGATTGAAAGGGAAGAATGAAGGGATGTTTAGATTTGAAAAGGGGAAGAAAGGGTAGAGGAGGAGAGGGAAGAATTGTTTGATGAAACCCCTTGAGACAGAGGGGAGAAGTGATAAATGTGAAGAAAGAGAAGGGCAAAGGAAAAGAGAAAATATAGAGACGAGAGAAGGAGAACATAAGAAAGAAGGAACACTGCAGCAGGCCTACTGGCCCATGCGAGGCAGGTCCAAGTCTCCCACCGGCTTAAGTCAATGTCGTAACCTCGTCAGGTCAGGTCACATTCACTTAAGGAAGGAGCACGGCATCTAACCTAGTAGCACAAGCTAGTCAGGTCCAACTCACACCGACCCGCACCTACTCAAATATTTATCTAACCTATTTTTAAAACTACTGAACGTTTTAGCCTCTATAACTGTACTCGGGAGTTTGTTCCACTCATCCACAACTCTATTACCAAACCAGTGCTTTCCTATATCCTTCCTGAATCTGATTTTTTCCAACTTAAAGCCATTGATGTGAGTCCTGTCTAAGCTAGATATTTTTAGCACGCTATTTACATCCCATTTATTTATTCCTGTTTTCCATTTATACACCTCAATCATATTCCCCTAATCCTACGCTTTTCTAGAGAGTGCAGATTCAGGGCTTTCAGTCTATCCTCATAGAGATTTCTGATACATGGGATCAACTTTGTCATCCTCCTTTGTACGTTTTCCAGAGCATTTGTATCCATTCTGTAATACGGTGACCAAAACTGTGTAGCATAATCTAAATGAGGCCTAACCAAGACATATAGAGTTGAAGAACAACCTGAGGACTCCGATTATTTATGCTTCTTGATATGAAGCCAAGGATTCTGTTCGCTTTATTGCGAACACTTATGTACTGTTGTCTTGGTTTTAGATTACTGCTAACCGGAACTCCCAAATCCTTTTCGCAATCAGTAATATTAAGATCTACATTTTTTAGTTTATATGTGGCATGGTTATTTTCCTGTCCAATGTTTAGAACTTTGCATTTGTCTATATTAAACTACATCTGCCACTTCTCCAACCACTGCATCAGTCTATTCAAATCTTCCTGGAGTGCTCTAACGTCCTCGTCAGAATCGACGGCCTATTTTGGTGTCATCGGCAAACTTGCTTATGTCGCTATTTATTCCCTCATCTATGTCGTTTATGTAGATTGTGAACAACAAGGGGCCCAATACTGACCCCTGTGAACACCGCTCGTGACGCTTCCCCTCTTTGATTTCTCCCCAATTATGCAAACTCTCTGCTGCCTATTTGTCAACCATGCCTCTATCCAGGAAAAAAATTCTCCTCCTATTCCGTGTGCCTTAATTTTCCTCAGTAGTTTCTGATGCGGGACTCTATCAAAAGCCTTACTGAGGTCCATATACACAATATCACATTCATTACCATGATCCACCTCCTCAAATACCTTAGTGAAAAAGTTAATAAATTTGTAAGGCAGAAACGCCCTTTTGTAAAACCGTGCTGAGATTCGTTGATCAATTTATGCTTTTCAAAATGGCTACGAATTGCCTCGATAATTATTGATTCCAAAATTTTCCCACTATGGAGGTAAGGCTTATTGGTCTATAGTTCGAAGATAAGGACCTGTCACCTGCTTTGAAAATAGGTATCACATTTGCCATTTTCCACTTATCTGGCACCATACCAGTTTGTAGTGATATGTTGAAAAGATTAGCCAAAGGTTTGCTAAGCTCCTCTTTGAATTCCTTTAGAACCATTGCGTACAGTTCATCAGGGCCTGGGGATTTGTTAGGTTTTAATTTATCTAATTGTCTAAGGACCATGTCATTTGTAACCCTAATCGTGCATAGTATATTATCGTCCTGTTCTACATAATTTATTATTTCTGGAATATCGCTGGTATCTTCCTGTGTAAAAACTGAGAGGAAGTAAGTGTTAAAAACTCTACACATTTCCTAATCACTGTCATTGAGTGGGCCTATCTTGTCCCTAATCTTACCTCTATATACCTGAAAGAATTCTTTTGGTTTAGTCTTCGATTCTCTTACAACTTTAACCTCATAATCTCTTTTTGTTTTTCTTATTCCCTTTTTTTTATTTCTCTCTTTAACTGAATATATTAATTTCTTAACTGCCGATTTCTTAACTACCGAAATCAGAGTTGCTTATGAGAGAGGGAGAGAGAGAGAGAGAGAGAGAGAGAGAGAGAGAGAGAGAGAGAGAGAGAGAGAGAGAGAGAGAGAGAGAGAGAGACGAAGCTTATGGCCAACTGTGGGAAGTTGGGAGTGACAGAGGGGGAGGGAAGAAGGAGAGGGGCAGAGGGAGAGGGGAGGAAAAGGGGGGAGAAACGAGGTTGGTGGGCCACAATGAGATGCTAAGACCAAGCCAGCGGCCTCTGAAATTCCAGCTGTGCTTTTAGTCCGCTAAGAGTTGCCATTACCGCCCTCCCCCTCCATCTCCTTTCTTGGGGAGGGAGAGGGGAAGAGGGATAGAGTAGGAAAAGGTGAGAGAGAGGGGGAGAAGGAAAGAGAGAGAGAGAGAGAGAGAGAGAGAGAGAGGTTGACATCTTTGGCTGTTCCAGTGACGTTCTTCACCGTTCTTCTTTTTCAACAGTTGTTCTTCTCTCGTTAACTCTTTTTTTTCACATCTCACTAATTTTTATGTAGCCCCTTTCCTTCTACATTCTTTCATTATTAATATCTCTCTCTCTCTGCGCTGTGGACCTCTTCTGTCCAATTTCTTCTTTCCTGTTTGTTCTTTCTCATTTTCATCATTCTTCTTTGTGGTTCATTCACTTCCAATTTTTTTAAATAATTTCTTGTCGCCCCCTTTCCTTCCTTCCTTCCTTCGTTTCTACCGTCTGCTTCCCCTCTCCTATTTCTCGTGTTTCTCTTCGTTCGTCTCAGAGTCATCATTATTTCTTCTGTTTCCCTTCTCCCCTTTCCTTCTCTGTTATTAGATTAATTTTCCCCTCTCCTCTGATTGACCCGCTTCCCTTTCTCACCCCTCTTTCCTTCCTTACCGTTTCCCCTTTCTTACATTCTTGCGTTTCTTTCTCTTACCTGTCCACTATACTCTTCTCTTCCTACCCAACTCAATTAACTCCCCTTTTCCCTCTTTTTAACATCTATACATTTTCCCATATTTAATATCTTTCCATTTTTTCCTCATGTGGATCTTTTTTCCTCTCTGCCTCTTCCAATCATGTACATTCACCTCTCTCTCTCTCTCTCTCTCTCTCTCTCTCTCTCTCTCTCTCTCTCTCTCTCTCTCATGTAGAGTATATCTCACTCCCTCTCTCCATTATTATTGTTTATTATTATTATTATTATTATTATTATTATTATTATTATTGTTATAGTCTATTTTGATTATAGTTTATTATTATTATTATTATTATTATTATTATTATTATTATTATTATTATTATTATTATATATATTTTTATTATAGTTGTTTATTATTATTATTATTATTATTATTATTATTATAGTTTATTTTTATTATAGTTTATTATTATTATTATTTTTATTATTATTATTATTATTATTATTATTATTATTATTATTATTATTATTATTATAGTTTATTATTATTATTATCATCATTATTATGTAGAGCTCTAAATCAGTGTGGGTCATTCAACTTAAGGGATGGCCGGAACTTTGATTCTGGGTCCTCTAATCGCCAGACGGACGCACTGTTCCAGCAGCCGGCCTGGCTAGCGGCAGAATCACTAATTAGCCAATACGAAATTGGTCGAGTCCTTCAGATCCCTTTCCCTTCCAGTCTCTTACCCCGTTCCATTCTCCATGCCTTCCTTCCCATCCCCCACCCTTTCTCCAACCCCTCATTGCCCGACCTCGGTTCCTGAACTCCCCACTTCCCCAATTCCCCCACCTGGTCCCCTAATGACGCGCCTCCTGTCCTAAATTTGTACCGTTATATTAATGTTATTTTCCATAGTAGCAGGAAGAGGGAGGGAGGGAGGGGTAAGAGAGAGTGGGGAGAATGACGAGAAGAAGTAATGGAGGAAGGGAGGGGGGAGAATGGCGAGGAGGGGTAAGGAAAGAATGAAATGAGAGGGTGAGGAAAGAAAAGTGGGAAAAGGGGGAATGGGAAGGCACAGAGAACTGAATAATAAATAGATGGCACCTTCACCAATTGTTTCCTTACATAAGTGTACATAGTACTGTGTGGATGTGTGTACATAGTACTGTGTGGATGAGTGTGTACATAGTATTGTGTGAATGAGTGTGTACATAGTACTGTGTGGATTAGTGTGTACATAGTACTGTGTGAATGAGTGTGTACATGGTACTGTGTTGATGAGTGTGTACATGGTACTGTGTGGATTAGTGTGTACATAGTACTTTGTGGATGAGTGTGTACATAGTACTGTGTGGATAAGAGTGTATACATAGTACTATGTGGATGAGAGTGTGTACATAGTACTGTGTGGATGAGAGTGTGCACATAGTACTGTGTGGATGAGAGTGTGCACATAGTACTGTGTGGATGAGTGTGTACATAGTACTGTGTGGATGAGTGTGTAAATAGTACTTTGTAGATGAGTTTGTACATAGTGCTGTGTGGATGAGTGTGTACATAGTACTGTGTGTATGAGTGTGTACATAGTACTGTGTGGATGAGTGTGTACATAGTACTGTGTGGATGAGTGTGTACATAGTACTGTGTGGATGAGTGTGTACATAGTACTGTGTGGATGAGTGTGTACATAGTACTGTGTGGATGAGTGTGTACATAGTACTGTGTGGATGAGTGTGTACATAGTACTGTGTGGATGAGTGTGTACATAATACTGTGTGCAGGAGAGTGTAGGCATGTGTGTATATAAATAATTATACTTATTTTGTACTCATCCGATTATGTATGTGCGCATTTATACAAATATATTTCACGCTTTGCATGCAGCTACGTGAATTAACACAGTGTCCATTTTTTTTCTTCTTTACAAAACTAGCCCAGCAACCTGTCTTCTTTCGTACATTAAAGACATGTAACGCAGTTTAATTCTGCTCAGTTTTCTTTCGGTCAGCCTGTATTTAGTGTAAGTGTTGCCTAGTGCAGGTGAAGGTGAGCTTGTTTATGATATTCAAGTTGGTTGTCGACAGCCTAGTGTATGTATTTGTGGGCGTACAATATATTTTGCATCGTATATATTAATACTCGGTCTATTACAGAAGTTTTTATTACCTTGCTTTGTGATGATGGAGATTTCTTCACAAAGAATTCCATTTCTCCTGTGTATGAGATTTTTCATCCTGATTAACTCAGCTCTGATGGAACGACACCTCTGAAGCTTCCGTAGCTGATGAACCGTTAATGAAATAATTGATGATATCCTCACTGTCTCACTAAAATCTCCCGCCTCAGGTTGACACATTTCGATACTTCGTGTGATGACTATGACAAAGACACATTGTTTGCTTTTGTTCTTTCGTAGGCCCGTCTGCTGACACATTCTCTTTCAATAAATTAAATACACTCACTTCCCCCATACTTTTTCCTTTCGGTATATTACATTCTTGCATGTCTGTATTACTTCTCTCATCTACATTCTCTTTTCAAAATGTTATTTAAGCTTCGATTTTTTTTACCAAGTTGTTGTCCAGTTATGGCAGGCAGCTTCACATGAATCCAGTGTGCATTTAGCCATTTCTGCGCGTATGTAATGTTTATTAAATTTTAATATTTGTTAATCTTGCCTAGGTTAGGTTAGGCTAGGTTTGGTTAGGTTAACATATATCAACTCGTATTTAGATATATTTACCCGGTGGTAATAAAACTGAAAAAATTGTGTAGATAACATGTAGTTTCTCAGGGTGGTGAGGTTAGCTGGGTCCTCGTACAGAGAAATTTCCAGCATGTATTTTCACGTGGACTATTAAAACAAATATGGCTTACTGGTTGTTCTTACACATCCGTTAGGAACTTCCGCAATCTCCCTCCCTTATCTCCCAGCAGCACATTGTCATCAGCACACTGGAGCAATGACAATTTATATTCATTGTATTTTATGGCCGGGCGACTCTAGAATTCAATGGCTTTACAATCCCAACAACGAAAGCATTAAGCAGCCATGGTGAACCACATGTCCCTATTCAACCACTTGTACCGAAAAGTATTCGTTGTGTCTCCTCCATACCCTAACGTGAACTTCAATTCCATACATATACAAATTCAACCATGTTGCTCTCTATGCACCCTATTATACTACCCTTTCTAATATATAAATGCATAAAAAAAAGAACTTTCCTCTTATCTATGTACTGGACACATATTTGCTTAAACTCAACCACTTGATAAATACATGTCCTTTCCTTGCAAATTCCGCCATGTTGCTATGCAATCCTACTTTCTATACGTCACTTTCCTCCCTTAATAAAAAGTCACACACTTTTACCAGTATACTCAATAGACTTATTCCTCTTTTATTCTTACACTTACCCCTTTTGTGTCATATACAATTTTCGCTCATTTTTAATTAAGTGCATTAAATATACTTTACAACAAATGTACCTGCCATTCCAGAGGTATGACCGCCAGCATTCAGAATTTCAGTCTTAATCTCACATCTCCCGCTGCTTCTCTTACTTTCAACGTGCTTACTGCATGACCTACTTCCTCCATACTCTCCTCGGTTCTTAACCCGCTAACAAATCTCATTCATACCTCCCATGTGTATGAAAATCCTCCACTCCCTTTCATCATCTACATTCAAGAACTTCTCAAAATATTCTAAATATTCTCTCCATCTCTCTCACACATCTCTACCTCCCCGAAAACATCCTAAAATATGTAAATGATACTTTCCATCAAGTTTTAAATTATGCAAAGCTATTTTCCTTTTAACTCTCTTTTTCAAAGATGTTTCCTGTAAAATTACCCAAAATACGATTTTAGGCACACAGAATGGAGACCAGTCACAAATATTTTTTTACATGTAGGTCACTGAGACATGTTACATTAGTGTTACCATTGTAAGTGTATTCTCTGTACTTGTGCTGTAACGTATTATTACGCATTAGGTTAATGTGAGGCTTTTAAAGCAGTATGGGTCATATAGCTCAAGGAATAGTGTAGGCTCGATTTACCATCCGCTAATCGCAATTTGATCTCTGATCAAGCAGTCTGATATGTAAATCAGAGAAATTATTTCAAATACAGAATTGCGGCAACTTCTGTACAGTAGCCAAAATGCCGAACTGTAGTTTTTTTTATTCAGTACATATTTTCTTGAATATGAATGTACAGCGTTCCTAAATATTACCTTGAATATATATAACCTTAAATAGGAGTGTACAGCTTTCCTAAATCCTACCTTGAAAATTTAATCTTAATTAGAAATGTACAGTGTTGCTAAATGCTGCCTTAAATAAAAAAGTTGTGGAACCCCTAATTAATTCCATAAATATTATACTAAGTAGGCCCTACTCATTAGCGTGCCTGTCTCACGATTAGCAGACGAAGGATCGAGCTTCCACCACTCCTTTGCGCTAAATGACCCACAAGAGTTTAGCACATCACAAGAATATATGGTACCTATCATGTTATGTAGTACTGTGTGATGACTCAAGAATATACACTTGACTCATCCTTACGGTGTTTCCACAACGAACGAAGTATCTCTCTCTCCCCTCCCTCCATTTCTATTTTATCATCTCCTTTCCATCTTTCTCTCTCTCAGCATTAAGAGATCAAGTCAGCGGTTGTAAATACTTACAGGTCAGCTGTAGCTTATCAGGAAGTAAAAAGAAGAGCCAAGAGAAAGGGAAAAACAGTATAAAGGGGAAACAGACTAGTTAGGAAAGGGGAATGGAAGTGTAAAGCAAAGCCAAAAGCGTGAGTGGGGGAATGAAGAAAATGCAGAGTTAAGCTCATAGGATCGAAAATACATAAGAGGAAAGAGGGGAAAAAGGGGATGGGGAAGGATGAGGAGAGAAAAATGTACATGGAATAGAAGGGAAGCAGCGAAAATAGGAAAACTAAAGAAGGGAAGCTTTACTGGTAAAAAGACAGGGAGGGAAAAGGGGAAAAATAAGAAATTAACAAGGAATGAAACGAATGGTGAAAAGAAGAAGAGGGAATGGGAATGTATGAAGAGAAGGGAGTATGACCAGTATGTAGGTGGGGATGGAGGGAAGGAGGTGATAGGTACAGTACTGTGGAAGGTGTGACTAATGGAAAGACATTTACTGGATGGGAGAGGTGTACATCACTCCAGATCACCACCCATATGTCTGTGTTACTCTCTCTGTCTCTCTCTCTCTCTCTCTCTCTCTCTCTCTCTCTCTCTCTCTCTCTCTCTCTCTCTCTCTCTCTCTCTCTCTCTCTCTTATACTTCCCTCATCGCTCTTTCTCATACTTTTCACATCTGTCTCTTTCATACTTCCTTCACCTCTCTTATACTTGCCTCATCTCTCTCTCTTATACCTCCCTCACCTCTTTTATATCTCCCTCACTTCTCTTTTACCTCCCACGTCTTTCTCATTCTTCCCTGATCTCTACCTCCCTTATCTCTCTCCGTCGTTTCTCCTTATCACCTTATAATTAAATTCGTTATTTTTTCTTAAATAATTTTAGTACTCTTATTTTTTCTAATAACATGTAATAAGCTTCTCTTTCTGCAGTCACAGTGAAAAATATTAAAGAAGAAATATTTTAGTCTTCAGCGCTGACAATGATTCTATACATCGGTTAAGAGCTGTATAAGTCTACGGACTTGGCCCTTCATATTTAACTATGTTTCTTGTTCTTCTTGACTCAAGATTCTGAAACTGTACACTTCTTTCTATTGTTTACATATGAGTGATAAATAATGGCTTAGCTTTTCCAATTATACAATAATAATAATAATAATAATAATAATAATAATAATAATAATAATAATAATAATAATAATCATAAGTACGTTTTACATATTTCCCCAATGTCCTGCACCCAATACCTCCTTCCCCACCCATGCCTAACACCCACCATCCACTTTCCTCCCATACCCATCACCTACTGGTCAACAATTTTTGAAAAGTTGTATGCTTCTTAAATGAGATTAGTTAATTCTTATGTATTTTCATGTCCTGAATCCAAATATCACCATGAAAAATGCTTATTGGCTGAGGTTTAAAGATACGAGACATGTAATATTTGATATTTTATTATAACGTACAATATGTGTCAGTATGCTTTAAACTCTAATCCGTACCTACTCTCTATCTTTTTGCTTGACGCTTATAGTGGGCTGAAGAATCATCTCTTGCCAATGTCCAGCAATAGCCTGCAAGCATTCTTGTGCCCCATTAGCCCTGGTACCATTTTTCCATGGTTGGAATATCTTCGTGAAACCTTTCACCATGTTCGTCACTAACTGGCCTACAGTTCGCTGGAAAAAAGTCTAAATGTGAGTCCAAAAAGTGGATTTTAAGTGACATGTTACATCCAATGTTCTTGTAAGCCTTGATGAGGTTCTTCATCAATTCTTCATAGTTGTCTTCCTTTCTGTTTCCGAGAAATCCTTTCGCCACTAACTTGAATACTTCCCAAGCAGCTTTCTCCTCCCCATGAAGGTCTGATTCAAAGTCTCCATCTTTAAGAAGCTCTCGAATCTGAGGACCACTGAAGACTCCCTCTCTTATCTTAGCGTCGCTCATTGAGGGGAATTTTGATGTTAAATACTTGAATCCCTGACCGGATTTGTCCATAGATTTTACAAAGTTTTTCACGAGTCCCCAGTTTTATGTGTAGTGGTGGTAGCAAAATTTTGTTTGGTTCAATGAGACGTGGATGTTGAACATTTTTCATCCCAGACTCCAATGATTGGCGAGGTGGCCAGTCTCATCTGATGTAGTGGCAACCTCTTGCACGGCTGTCCCATTCACATAGAAAGCAGCAGTACTTGGTGTATCCGCCCTGCAAGCCCATCACAAGAGTAAAAACCTGCCTTTCACATCAAAATATAAACTTGCATAGCACAACCACCTTCTATGACTGCTGGAACAATAATGAAGGTCAGTGAGACTGTGATTGTGGTAAGAAACACAATGCCGCAAGCCTGTTGGAACCTGCTGTGACACGTAGAAGTATATTGAAAAGTAGAGCTAACAAACAATTTTAACCATAATATTCATTATCAGTGACCTAAAATTAGTTGGAAATTGCTACTCTGGTCTCGGAAGCATTTTGGTTGTTGACCAGTGAGCTATCAGCAACCACTTCCCTCCTATACCCATCACCCAGTAGCAACCCCTTCTCTCAAAGTACCCATCACTCAACACCTCTTTCCACCACTCTCTATATATCTCGTACTAGCCCACTTTCCTCTTTATTTCATATTACTTATTACGTTATTTAAAAAAAAATATCGTCCATTTTTTTTTGTATTTTAACTATCTATCAGTCAGTCATTCTTTCCTTCCTCTTTTATTTCGTGGATTCTTGCCCTTTATCTTTCTGTTATCCTACATAAACTAGTCAAAAGGGATATTGGTCATGACCTATTCAGCGTAGTAATAAATTATGTTTAAAGCATCCTCTGTTCTCTTTAGAGGCTTAAAAAATGAGACTAAAGAGATGTCCCTTGGTAGACCACAGGGAGGTGTTCTGCGTCCCTTGACACTTAACAAACTGGGGAAAGTGAGTACCATATTTCTTCCATATTACTTTTTTTAATACTGAATTACTTATTACAGGAAAATATTTGGTTAATGAAAAAAGGATCTGATACTAAGATATCGGAGAAGACAACAGGAAGACGTTGGAGACAGGGGAATACAATTAACTGAATAAAATTAATATTTATTTTTCGGTATAAAACTGAGTCATTGGTAGATTTTTGCAGTAGACCAGACAGACTCGTAGCTCCAGGTCTTAAGACTTCTCACATTCAGCTTTGTATTTAACTTCCGGCAAGTAAGGTCGATTTTCTTGGGAAACTCGCAATGTGCTCGTCCGTAGACTAGGGTTCTCGGACGGAACTAGGGTGTGATACCAGCCTGAGACTCCTATCTTCAAAAACAGAAACTAAGGAACCAGTATCAAAATATCAAATCTCCTTTTCTTCCCCATTAAAATAGCTGATAACTAGGACTATCTTAGAGTGTCTTAAATCCTCAGACTATTTTATCTTAACCTTCAACTTTATGACAAAACTTCAAACACAAAAAAATATAAACTCAAAAACACAAAACAACATACAAAATTGAACATCCTGGGTAATTTCTCACTTAAATGAAAAAAACAATAATCAACACACAAAAGATTTCCATTCTTTATCTCTTATCAAAAACTGTTATTTTACTTTTAACTTTCTTTTCTGAGCACAGAACACGCTTCCCAATACTTAACACACTAAAACAACAAATTTCAAACAGCCTTTTTAACTACCAGACAGAGCGGCAGACACTCAAAATGGGACAACCACAACGGTGGCTCCCTGCACCAAATTTCCTTATCTCTTTTTCCTTATTAGGACGAACTTTTTCTTTCTCCAGCAGCTTCGATACCCTAGTATAAATGACAATTAGCTCCACTAGTCATCCTCGCTAGTTCCAACCATTAGACCTAATCTCTCCTGTTTCTACTGGCGTGGAAAACAACTCAAACGGGAGGCGACCTTTCAACTACTCACAACTGGATCACTTCGCGATCCCCAAGATAGCAATTTTCTATACACACTTTACCCTCAACTCTTCAACATCTGAAACTTGATAGAGGGAAGGTTTCGCTGCTAGAAACACTTCAATGTAATGCATGGCTATTAGGATCACTGACCTCATAAAACAATGGGGCCAGGACCACAGCACCATTTCTCAGGTCGCCTCAGTAGTCTGGGAACAACTCGCACTCCTCTAATCCTCCTGGCTGGCACGACAGCCCTATACCAATGACACAGGAAGGCCAATAAAACAGCAGACAAGTCGCATACAGAGCCATTGGCAGAAGGCAGGCTGCCTCTAGAAGGCTGGTCCACATCTTCCACAGCATCTGTTCTTAATAAACCAGGGAAGGGAGGCATCTGACAGGTGTCTGCTTTTGTTGTTTCTGGTACTTATTTGTCAAAATTTTTAATAAAATACGTATGTAGATGTACAGTACACCCATTAAAAGTTTCGGGGTCTAGTTCCTAAATGTTTTTTTATATGTATCCATTTAATCTTGCGCTACCGTCCACAGGCGGGGACATGAGGTCCACAATTACTTAGGAATTTCGGCAGAAAAATGAAAAAGAAAGCTCTAAATGCACTTCTTCATGCTACAATACTTATGTCCTTCTTTTTCATATAAATATATATATCGTGCCGAATAGGTAAAACTGGTCAATTAGCAAGAATTCATTTAAAATTAGGTCCTTTCGAAAAATTTCTCTTATACGTTTAAAGATATATTTTTTTCATTTATGTTAAAGTAAAAAATAATAATTTTGTACCAAAAGAACCTTAGAAAACTTACCTAACCTTATTATAACAAGCGCAATATAATTTAGCCTAATCCAACTAAATATATTTTTGATAAGTTTAGAGGATAGTGAGGCTCAGGTTAGGGTGTGTAGGAGAGAGGGAGATTACTTCCAGGTAAAAGTAGGTCTTAGACAGGGATGTGTGATGTCACCATAGTTGTTCAATATATTTATAGATGGGTTTGTAAAAGAAGTAAATGCTAGGGTGTTGGGGAGAGGGGTGGGATTAAATTATGGGGAATTAAATGCAAAATGGGAGTTGACACAGTTACTTTTTGCTGATGATACTGTGCTTATGGGAGATTCTAAAGGAAAGTTGCAAAGGTAAGTGGACGAGTTTGGGAGAGTGTGTAAAGGTAGAAAGTTGAAAGTGAACATAGATAAGAGTAAGGTTTAAATAAATAAAAATTGGATATCACATTGGAGAGAGGGATTATGAAAGAAGTAAATGTTTTCAAATATTTGGGAGTTGACGTGTCAGCGGATGGGTTTATGAAGGATGAGGTTAACCATAGAATTGATGAAGGAAAAAAGGTGAGTGGTGCATTGAGGTATCTGTGGAGACAAAAAAACGTTATCCATGGAGGCAAAGAAGGGAATGTACGAAAGTATAGTGGTACCAACACTCTTATATAGGTGTGAAGCATGGGTTGCAAATGCTGCAGCGAGGACGCGGCTGGAGGCAGTGGAGATGTCCTGTCTAAGGGCCATGTGTGGTGTAAATATTATGCAGAAAATTCGGTGTGGAAATTAGGAGGAAGTGTGGAGTTACTAAAAGTATTTGTCAGAGGGCTGAAGAGGGGTTGTTGAGGTGGTTTGGTCATTTAGAGAGAATGGATCAAAGTAGAATGACTTGGAGAGCGTATAAATCTGTAGGGAAAGGAAGGCGGGGTAGGGGTCGTCCTCGAAAAGGTTGGAGGGAGGGGGTAAAGGAGGTTTTGTGGGCGAGGGGCTTGGACTTCCAGCAAGCATGTGTGAGCGTGTTAGATAGGAGTAAATGGAGACGAATGGTTTTTGGGACCTGACGAGCTTTTGGAGTGTGAGTATGGTAATATTTTGTGAAAGGATTCAGGGAAACCAGTTAATTGATTTAGTTGGACTTGAGTCCTGGAAATGGGAAGTACAATGCCTGCACTTTAAAGGAGGGGTCTGGGATAGTGACAGTTGGGAGGGACTATATTCTCAGCTGTCGTATCTGAGCGCCTCTGCAAAGACAGTGATTATGTATGAGTGTGGTGAAAGTGTTGAATGATGATGAAAGTATTTTCTTTTTGGGGATTTTCTTTCTTTTTTGGGTCACTCTGCCTCGGTGGGAGACGGACGACTTGTTGAAAAAAAACCCACAATGAAATATATTTTTTTCGTTAGGTTCAGAATGATTTTTGCGAAATTATTGCATACGCAAATTTTCGCTTGCCATATTCGGCAAGAAGAGCTTTGCTATTTAATCCAAAATCGCAAGTTTTACCTACTCAGCACGATATATATATGGGGTGGTAGGAGAAGTGGAATATTCAAATGGCATCAGGAAGAAATCCAAATATTCTTTCTTGAAGCCTTTTTATCCACTTCTCCGAGGCTATGGGTCCCACAATTTGTACCAGAGGTGGACCCCATCCTATATATATATATATATATATATATATATATATATATATATATATATATATATATATATATATATAAATCACCCTTACTCTCTCTTTTCCTTCCCTCCCTCCCTCCTGGTATTGACTGACCACAAGGGGTAACCTCTTCCCGGGTCAAATAAATCTCCTCTGGGCCATTTGAAGAGCGGCTGTCTGCTGTGGCTGGAGGCCGCCGTATTTCCTTCCTTGATGAGTCCTTGTGCTCAATATTGCCTCTGCTCATATTTCACTTGTCACTACCTTCGTTGCCACTACCCGTCACTATCCTCGTTGCTACTACCCGTCACTACCTTCATTGCCACTACCCTTCACTACCTTCGTTGTCATTACCCATCACTAACCTCGTTGTCACTACCCATCACTAATCTCGTTGCCAATACCCGTCACTAACCTCGTTGCAACTAACCTTATTGCTCTACCCGCCACTTACTGCTACGTCCTGGAGTTTACCTGGAGAGAATTCCTGGGGTCAACGCCCCTGCGGCCCGGTCTGTGACTACTCGCACTCACTTCCCTCTAGTTATCCCCAACAACTCTTCCCAGACCACTAACCTAGTCCTCCTCCTCCTCCTCCTCCACCACCTCTTCTTCCTCCTCCTCCTCCTCCTCCTCCTCCTCCTCCTCCTCCACCACCTCTTCCTCCTCAGCATCGTGAAAGAATGATACAGAAACGTTCCAGTAAACATGATAAATAACAAAAAAAGGCACAATACCGTGACTCACTCCCTCTCCTTTTTGTTAGTATGATTTTGTAAATGGTCCAAGTCGGACCGAAACGTCGTCGTAAGCTCCTCTCTTCTATGTGCGGGTTATTTGTGTAAACATGATAAATATTCATACCAACATTCATATTCCTATGAACATTTAAACATTCCCACAAAAAAATGATAATTATAAATCAAAATCGTTTTGGGGAATATTAAACTTTCACAAAAAATAAAAATGTTTAGAAGCGTTAATGCTAAAATCCCAGAGGAAAATATTTATTTCTCTATCAAACCCGTCATCCTGAAACATAGACGTTGAAGTTCGTGAACCATGGCTGCTGAAGTTCCTGTACCATGGGTGCTGAAGTTCTTGAACCATGGCTGCTGAAATTCCTGTTCCATGGGTGCTGAGGTTCGTGAACCATGGCTGCTGAAGTTCCTGTACCAAGTGTGCTGAAGTTCGTGAACCATGGGTGCTGAAGTTTCTGTACTATGGGTGCTGAGGTTCGTGAACCATGGCTGCTGAAGTTCCTGTACCATGGGTGCTGAGGTTCGTGAACCATGGGTGCTGAAGTTCCTGTACCATGGGTGCTGAAGTTCGTGAACCATGGCTGCTGAAATTCCTGTACCATGGGTGCTGAAGTTCGTGAACCATGGCTGCTGAAGTTCCTGTACCATGGGTGCTGAGGTTCGTGAACCATGGCTGCTGAAGTTCCTGTACCATGGGTGCTGAAGTTCGTGAACAATGGCCGCTGAAGTTCCTGTACCATGGGTGCTGAAGTTCCTGTACCATGGGTGCTGAGGTTCGTGAACCATGGGTGCTGAAGTTTCTGTACCAAGTGTGCTGAAGTTCCTGTACCATGGGTGCTGAAGTTCCTGTACCATGGGTGCTGAAGTTCGTGAACCATGGCTGCTGAAGTTCCTGTACCAAGTGTGCTGAAGTTTCTGTACCAAGTGTGGTGAAGTTCCTGTACCATCGGTGCTGAAGTTCCTGTACTAAGTGTGCTGAAGTTCCTGTACCATAAGTGCTGAGGTTCGTGAACCATGGGTGCTGAAGTTCCTGTACCAAGTGTGCTGAAGTTCCTGTACCATGGGTGCTGAAGTTCCTGTACCATGGATGCTGAAGTTCCTGTACCATGGGTGCTGAAATTTCTTCCCCGCCAGGCCTTCAATATCCCCGCCAGCTGCTTTTATTCCCTTACCTGAAGACTAATATTTCTTTAAGTCTCCCCACCAGATTCCCTTCCCCCTCCCTCACAGCTCACCTCCCTCTTTCTCCTCTCTCTCTCTCTCTCCTTCCCCTCCCCTCACTCTTCCATACACTCTTCCCTTTCCTCTTTTTCCGCTTCTCTTACTCTCCCTATTTTTCATGCTACCCTCCCTCCCTCACTGCCTCCCCCCTACCCCATCCCTTTCCTTTCCCTCGCTATTCCTCATTCCTACAGTCTCCCTCCCTCACTCTCCAATTCCTCACTCTCTCCACTCTTTCTCTCCCCACCCTCATTCCCTCTCTGTCCTACCCTTATTTTCCTCATTATTCACTCTACCCACAATCATCCTTCACATTACATCCCCCCATCTTGGCTTCTCCCCTATTTTCCACCCATATCTTCAAGCTCAGTTCCTACAGCTTCCTTACTCCACTCCCTACTCTCCCTTCTCCACTTCCTACTCTCCCTTGCTTCTCTACTTAAATCCTTCCTTAAATCCTTCTCACCCCGAGTAAGGATTTACATTTCCCTCCCTTCTATCCCTACTCCACCTTTCCACCCTTCATTTCCACTTTACATTTCTTTACCGTTTATCAATCCATGTCCTCTCTGTCCCGCTTTCTGCTTCTCTCTGGTGATGGGCTCTTGTTCCAGTGGACTGGAGTTCGTCCATGGATTCAGCTTCTAGTAAATCGTTTCCTAGTTCATTTCACTTACCCATGCTTTAGTTAGTGATTTGTTTTCTAGTGATTATGGTTCGTTAAGATGTTTGATCTATGTTCCTTCGTCCTAGTTATTCCAGAGGTAAATAGTTTCTCCTTGTCCATGCTGTATATCCCCTCCAGTATTTTGCATGCACTGATTAAGTCTCCTCTTTATATATTGTTTTCCTAATATTTGGTTTTCAGATCTTTTGCAAAGTTTGGTACGTTTTCTAGTTTCACTTTGTGCCCTTCAAAGAGTCGCCTCCACTTTGTGAACATGGTGGATCGTGATTTTAAAAATAACGTGATCAGAATTCTAAAGTCCATCCTACGTCTGCTAATCTGGCATATCCTGTGTGTGTGTGTGTGTGTGTGTGTGTGTTAGTTAGTTACCATTTTGTCCTAGGCACATGTTAATTAGACACTAGGCCTGTTGTGTGTGTGTGTGTGTGTGTGTGTGTGTGTGTGTGTGTGTGTGTGTTACTCAGCGAATTGTGGATGCAAGGGTCGGGTCTTGGCTCCTGGCCCCGCCTCTCCGCTAGCGAAGTTCTCTCTCTCCTGACTATTCATAAAGCTATGTGATTAATCTGTGTTTTCAACCTCCAGTTGTGCCCTCGTGCACCTGAGACCCGCCTCTCCGACAAACTCAACCCTGTCAATTCTTCTCAGTATCCTGTACGTCATAATCATGTCACCCCTGATCCTTCTGTCCTGTAATGTTATTAGATTTAGCCCCTTTATCTCTCCTCATTGCTCGTACCCCTAAGCTCCGGGAGTACTTTCCAGCTTTTTAACATGATTTATCAGATAAGGGTTCCATACTGGCGCTGCGTAATCCAAGATGTGTTTGACATATACCTTGTATAGGGTCGTGTATACCTCCTTGTTGAGGTTCCTGAAAACTATCTTTAAATTTTCCAGCCTTCCGTTTGCTGCAGCGGTTATTCTCCTTGTTTCCCGCCTGGGTGGATCGCTGTCTCCGTTACAGTCATTACTTTGTATTTACCGAGGTTGAACTTGAATAGCCACCTTCTTTAGCCAGTTCTAAACACTGCTAATGTCTAATTGTTTGTAGTCTTCTGATAAGGTTGAGTCGGATGCTAGATGTGGTAAGGGAGAGCGAGGGTCTCTGATGGTGATGGTAATGGTGTTTATTTTGGTGGGAGGGGGAGGGTGGAACTGACGTTGATAAGGTGGTGGTATTCATGTTGGTAGTATGGTGTTGTTGTTGGCAGTTGTGTTGATGGTGGTGGTGGTGATAGTGGTATAGGTGGTGTTGGAAATCGTGGTGATAATGGTATAGGTGGTGATAGTTGTATAGGTGGTGTTGGTAGTGGTGTTGGTGGTGATAATGGTATAGGTGGTATTGGTAGTGGTGGTGGTGGTGGCGGTGATAGTGGTATAGGTGGTGTTGGTAGTGGTTTTGGTGATAGTGGTATAGGTGGTGTTGGTAGTGGTGGTGGTGATAGTGGTATAGGTGGTGTTGGTAGTGGTAATAGTGGTATAGGTGGTGTTGGTAGTGATGGTGTTGGTGATGGAGTGATGGTTTAAAGAGACACGTTAGCAAACACTAAGACATATTAGAAAACGTTTATGTCGTGGAACCTTGATCACTTCTAACATACAAGACAATAACAGTAGTAGGTGGCAGTATTTACACCGCCCCTCCGGAGTCCTTTGTCACAGGTGGAAATAATGGCATCGTCTTCGTCAGCCAAGCTCCTGAGGACTTGGATGTACCTACTGGGAATGACTCTGAAAGTCAGAGTCCCCCAAAGAATAGTTCTTAGTTACCACGTCCAGAGAGATGTTGTTTCTTGTGGACACCGGTAGCGAACTTGAGTTCCACGCTGAGGGATTCTGTCTCGGAGGAGGATAATGTGTAGAAAGACAAGTTGTTTATGATTTCGGGGCGTTCCATTTTGCTCCATTTGCTGTGGGAGCACAGAACTTGTCGTAGTTTCTTTGACTACTTCAGTTTTTATTGGATGTTGGCAGTGGCAAAGTGTTTGAGTACACGTAATGATACTCAACCAGGTGCCTCACAACACAGGAATCACGTGATTTAATAGGAGCTGCAAAAAAAAGCCTCACTTGCATTTTCATCAGGTCACTAAATATCACTCACACCTCACCTCCAACATACGTATTTACTGAATACTGATATTATCGACTTCTGTGTGTTAGAATTGATGAAGATCGCAGGATCGAAACACTTTCTAATTAACGTCCTAGTGTTAGCTCACGTGTCTTTCTAAAGTACTATGTTGGTATCAGTTACCAAGGAGGAGTTATTAGAAGTGGTGGTGGCGCTGTTAGCAGTGGTATTGATAGAGCTGGTAGTGGTATTAGTAGTGGTGGTGGTGGTGGTGGTATTGGTGGTGGTGTTGGAAGTGGTGGTGGTGTTGGCAGTGGTAGTGGAGGTGGTATTAGTACTACTGCTGGTGGTAGTTGGCACAGTGGAGAGGCTCTCTCTTGGTATCTCTCCCTCTCTGTTCTAACCTTGTGGTTTCCAATATTGATAAGACATAACCAGTTTCAGGAATACATTGGAAAAAGTCTTGGATTTCCTGAGATTACTTTTCCCCTACGAAGACGTTCCTTATCCTCTCTTTGAATTTTTGAAGAGTGTGTGTGTGTGTGTGTGTGTGTGTGAGTGTGTGTGTTTGTGCGTGTGTGCGTGTGCGTGTGTGTGTGTGTGTGTGTGTGTGTGTGTGTTTGTGCGTGTGCGTGTGCTGTGTGTGTGTGTGCGTGTGTACGTGTGTGTGTGTGCGCGCGCGTGTGTGTGTGTGTGTGTTTGTGCGTGTGCGCGTGTGTGTGAGCGCGTGTGTGTGTGTACTCACCTAGTTGTACTCACCTAGTTGTGGTTGCAGGGGTCGATTCATAGCTCCTGGCCCCGCCTCTTCACTGGCCGTTTCTGAGTCACTCTCCCTGCGCCATGTGCTTTATCATACCTCTTCTTAAAGCTATGAATGGAACCTGCCTCCACTACATCGCTTCCCAAACTATTCCACTTCCCGCTGTCTTCCTGACAGGTATTTCCTGATCCATTGTAGTGCCTTCCCTGTTACCCCTGCCTGGTCCTCCAGCTTCTGCACTAATCTCTTGTGTGGACAGTGTCAAACGCCTTCTTACAATCCAAGAATATGCAATCTACTCACCCCTCTCTCTCTTGTCTTATTGCTGTCACCCTGTCGTAGAACTCCAGTAGGTTTGTGACACAGGATTTCCCGTCCCTGAAACCGTGTTGGCCGTCGTTAATAAGCTCATTCCTTTCTAGGTGCTCCATCACGCTTCTCCTGAGTATCTTCTCCATGACCTTGCATATCAGTGACACTGGTCTGTAGTTTAGTGCTACGTTTCTGTCTCCTTTTTAAAAAATTGGAACTACATTTGCTGTCTTCCATACCTCAGGTAGTTGCCCTGTTTCGATAGATGTGTTGAAGATTGTTGTTAAGGGTACACATAGCTCCTCTGCTCCCTCTCTCAGGACCCATGGAGAGATGTTATCCGGCCCCATCGCCTTTGAGGTATCCAGCTCGCTTAGTAGCCTCTTCACGTCCTCCTGAGTTGTGTGTATTGTGACCAGCAGCTGATGGTGTACCCTACCTCTCCTCCTTTCTGGAGGCCCTTCTATCTCCTCTGTGAACACCTCTTTGAATCTCATGTTGAGCTCCTCACACACTTCACGGTCATTCCTTGTGACCTTCCCTCCTTCCTTCCTCAGCCTGATCACTTGGTCCTTGACTGCTGTTCTCCTCCTGATGTGGCTGTACAGCAGCTTTGGGTCAGATTTGGCTTTCGCTGCTATGTCATTCTCGTACTGTCTTTGGGCCTCCTTTCTGACCTGTGCATTTTCATGTTTGGCTCTACGACTGCTCTCCTTATTCTCCTGGGTCCTTTGCCTTCTGTACCTCTTCCATTCCCTTGCACACTTGGTTTTGGCTTCCCTGCACCTTTGGGTGAACCATGGGCTCATCCTGTCTTTTTCGCTTCTCCTGTTACCCTTGGGTATAAACCTCTCCTCAGCTTCCTTGCAAATTGTTGTCATATATTCCATCATCTCGTCTACTGACTTCCCTGCCATCTCTCTGTCCCACTGAACTCCGTGCAGGAAGTTCCTTATGCCCACGTAGTCACCTTTCTTGTAGTTTGGTTTCATTCGTGCAGCCCTTCCTGCTTTCCCCTCCACTTGTAACTCTACTATATATTCGACGCTTAGAACCATATGATCACTGGCCCCAAGGGGGCTTTCATGTGTGATGTCCTCAATATCTGCACTACTAAGGGTGAATACTAGGTCCACGCTGGTTTGCCCTCTCCTCTCTCTCTGGTAGTGTCCCTTACTTGTTGGTACGTGTGTGTACGTGTGTGTGTGTGTGTGTGTGTGTGTGTGTGTGTGTGTGTGTATGTGTGTGTGTGTGTGTGTGTGTGTATGTGTGTGTGTACTCACCTGGTTGTGGTTGCAGAGGTAGTGTCACACCTCCTGGCCCCGCTTGTCGCTACTAGGTCCACTCTCTCCCTGCTCCATGAGTAATGTACTCACCTAGTTGTGGTTGCAGGGGTCGATTCATAGCTCCTGGTGTGTGTGTGTGTGCGCGAGCGCGGGTGCGGATGTGCGTGTGTGTGTTGTGTGTGTGTGTGTGTGTGTGTGTGTGTGTGTGTGTGTGTGTGTGTGTGTGTGTGTGTGTGTGTGTGTGTGTGTGTGTGTGTCTTTGGTTATATTTCTGTGTGTTTATATTTGTTTATATTTTGAGTGTATTTTTTATGTATTCGTATGAGCATATATTTTTGTGTATGTGTTCACATGTTAATTTTACGGTTTATGCATGAGTTCAGAAGTTTGTGTTTGTTGATTGTTTAAGTTAGTTATGGTAACAATGTTAGGGTCGAGTTGTGTACCTTAGTTTATTCCAGTTTTCTGACGTTGTTTTAAACGGGACATTTTTGTTTTAATGTAAGCTAATTATCGTGCAAGGTAACTCGTTCTTTTATATTTTAGAACTGATGATGGGGTTTGAGACTGAATTTTTTGGAAAAAATGTATAGTGATCTCTTATGTTTTTAATACTAGTTTCATTTTGTATTCTGAATACGGTTGTTGATTTCTTACTTCTACTTTAAAATATATTTTTTTTGTATAATTTGTAGTTTTTACACACTGTAATTGTAAATTTCTTTATTTTCGTTCTGAAGAGAATATTCCCTGAAAAGTTATCACATTGCCTATGCTTGCATCTAGATGATTCGTACTGTACTTAGTCGCATGCTGATGTGTGTGTGGGGGGGTGTAGTCACACTAGGATGGTCCAATAGTGGAGAACATAGGCTCTACAATGCTTCAGAGGGTATAAGGGAAGGCCAGTGCCCGCCTCATAGCAGTGAGAGCCCCTCATGCAGAGGATTTCCAGTTGCCTGTCCCCATTCCCTCATTTGACACACACCTTAACCCACAGACCATCCCAACACAGGTGCTTCTGCGGCAGTGAATCGTCGGCAGACCGATTCAGATACCAGGATCTTGTTTGCCTTAGATTAGTGGAAAAGACTGTAAGGCTAATATCATCAAGAGGAGTTTTACAACAGCCAGATACGCAGCATTAGAGGAGCCACTCCAGCTACGCAGATCTGATGGCAACCAAAAGCGTCCAAATGGAATTACCCTTCAATCCTGGACAGAAGGGAAAGCAATTGGTACGGGACAACACATGTGCATCCACATTGGCTGATACCTATCTCCAATACAGCATGGAGGAAGGATGGCCCGCTGACAGTTGGCCCTGCTGAACTTGCCCATCATTATGTGTTTGCTCCCATAGGCTCAGAGACTCTCGGCCTATGTGAGCATTTAAGTTCCTTAGGGAGTTAGTCAACAGACTCATCAGGACAACTAAGGACCTCAGGGCAGCTAGTTTTGTGTTCCAGCAACTCATTGTTGTTGTCCAGAGGGGTAATGCCTGTTATGTCCTGGGTATGCGTCCCATCTCTCAGGAGCTGGATAAGATTTTCATAATGCAATTTTTGACAACACGTAGCAATATGTACTCATAACGTATCCCTCAAACCTCTTGCATTATATATATATCGTCATTGTACAATTAATGTATCTTTTAAGTCTAGTGTACTATATTACGCACCAAAACATACCTATTGGTAAAATAGAAAAAGTGGGGTGGTAGGGGAAGTGGAATATGCGAACGGTTTTAGAAGAAATCAAAACAAATTTCATCAAGGCCTTATATTTACTTTTCAGAGGCTATGGATCCCACATTTGCGCATGCGCGCGCGTACACACACACACACACACACACACACACACACACACACACACACACACACACACACACAGTTAAAGACCAGGTGATAAGGCTGAGGAGAGAAGATGGGGAACTCACAAGCAATGATCAAGAGGTATGTGAGGAGCTCAACTTGAGGTTTAAGAAAGTATTCACAGTGGAGGAAGGAAGGCAGCTGGGTAGACAGGATGGGGTGCGTCACCAACAAGGGATGTATCAAGTGCTAGAGGGCATACACACAACTGAGGAGGAGGTGAAGCAGTTACTCAGTGACCTTGATACCTCAAAGGCGATGGGTCCGGACAATATCTCCCCGTGGGTTCTTCGGGAAGGAGCTGAGGTACTGAGTGTGCCACTTACCATAATATTCAACACATCCCTTGAAAATGGGCAGATACCTGAGGTATGGAAGAAGGCCAATGTAGTCCCCATCTTTAAAAAAGGAGACAGAAAAGAGGCACTAAACTATAGACCGGTGTCACTTACATGTATAGTGTGCAAAGTCCTGGAGAAAATCATCAGGAAAAGAATGGTGGAGCACCTCGAGCTGAACAGGATAATAAACACCAGACAGCACGGATTCCGGGAAGGCAAATCCTGTGTAACAAACCTCCTAGAGTTCTATGATAAAGAAACAGAGGTAAGGCAAGAGAGAGAAGGGTGGGTTGATTGCATTTTCCTGGACTGCAGGAAGGCCTTCGACACAGTTCCTCCCATGAGATTAGTAAAGAAGTTGGAAGAACAAGCATGTATAACAGGAAGGGCACTGGAATGGATCAGGGAATACCTCACAGGGAGGCAACAACGGGTCATGGTGCGTGATGAGGTATCACAGTGGGCGCCTGACGAGCGGCGTACCGCAGGGGTCAGTCCTAGGACCAGTGTTATTCTTGGTATATGTAAACGACATGACGGATGGGATAGACTCAGAAGTGTCTTTGTTCGCAGATGATGTGAAATTAATGAGGAGAATCACATCGGAAGAGGACCAAGCAGGACTTCAAACAGACCTGGACAAGCTTGACATCTGGTCTTCTCGAATTCAATCCCACCAAATGCAAAGTCATGAAGATCGGAGAAGGACAAAGAAGACCGCTGACAGAGTACAGGCTAGGTGGACAAGGGCTACAAACCTCGGCAAAGGAGAAAGACCTTGGGGTGAGTATAACGCCAAGTACGTCTCCGGAGGCACACATCAACCAGATAACTGCGGCAGCATATGGGCGACTGGCAAACCTAAGATTAGCGTTCCGTTACCTAAACAAGGAATCGTTCAAGACACTGTACACCGTGTACGTCAGGCCCATACTAGAATTTGCAGCACCAGTCTGGAACCCACACCTGGTCAAGCACGTAAAGAAACTAGAGAAAGTGCAAAGGTTTGCGACAAGGCTAGTTCCACAACTCAGGGGTCTGTCCTATGAAGAAAGGTTGAGGGAAATAGGACTAACAACACTGGAGGAAAGAAGGGTCAGAGGAGACATGATAACGACATACAAAATACTGCGGGGAATCGACAAGGTAGACAGGGACAGGATGTTCCAGAGAGGGAACACAGAAACAAGGGGACACAACTGGAAGCTGAAGACTCAGATGAGTCAAAGGGATGTTAGGAAGCATTTCTTCAGCCACAGAGTAGTCAGGAAGTGGAATAGTCTAGAGAAAGATATAGTGGAGGCAGGAACCATACATAGTTTTAAGACGAGGTATGATAGAGCTCATGGAGCAGGGAGAGCAGAGACCCAGTAGCGGACAGCGAAGAGGCGGGGCCAGGAGCTGAGTCTCGACCCCTGCAACCACAATTAGGTGAGTACAATTGGGTGAGTACACACACACACACACACACAAACACACACACACACACACACACACACAAACACACACACACACACACACACACACAAACACACACAACACACACACACACACACACATATATATATATATATATATATATATATATATATATATATATATATATATATACAGAGAGAGAGAGAGAGAGAGGAGAGAGAGTGGTTAGCTGGTTTATTAAGTTTAAACCCCACCAAGTACATCAGTCAAGAACGCCTCATTTCCAAACTCTCGATACATATAAACTGAGATAAACTACTTTGCACAAGCTCTTAGTAAGAAAAGTTTGGTTGGTCAATCAGACTTAATGCCTACATTATAGCTGCATGTCACGTGATCACTACCCGTCAACAATACTTTAATCACTAAAATAGTGATAAAAATAAATAGTGTATATGCACTAAGAGATACACATCTCTCGGTGCATATATATCCCTTGAACGAAAGAGATGATTCTATTTTCAATATATATATACAAACTGACTGTCTTGGTTTATGAGTGTTGACAGAGTTCTCAGCCACACACAGGCCAGTAAGGATGGGCTAACAAGCTGTTTGGGTCAGTTACACGTAATGCTAGAGTTCCGATTGGCCCCCACACGTCATTCTAGTTTTGATTGGCTCAGAAGGTGTGTTGACGGGCAGCTCAGGGTAGGTCAGGAACATCTTACAAAACAAAAATATATCATCAAGTTAGTGTTTGAAGGTTTTTCACCAGTGTTAGTCGCTTGCGTCAACTCCGTGATTTGTGGCTTTAGATGAAATTACTGCACGTCTAGTGGCATTTAAGTGAACGTTGAAATTTTGTAGAACTTAGTAGACATGCGGTTAAAATATACGTTATAAAACATAAGTTATATAACAGATTTCATAGAACATATGTTTATTTAAACATGTGTTATAGAACATAGGTTATGAAACGTGTAACATATGAAACATGAGTTGTAAAACACATTATAAAACACATGTGTATTAGTGTGTGTGAATATAAATTTATATATTGAATGGGTGAAAAACCAGGTGTCGGAATGTAAGCTCTTCTTTCCGACCTTTGAACTCAGTGCAAACGTAATTATTAACGTCTGTGCTGACTTCGCTGTCAACGTTGTTGCTGAAATGATAACCTGGGAGTGCAGGTAAGGCATTCCTTATTGTGTTCTGAGCAACGTCATTATTACACTTTGGCTGAAAGTCGTCAGTTGTGTGACGTTGACACTAAAAAAAGTGTTTAATTGGCAGTGTATTGTACCAGCAGTGTATTGTACCAGCAGTGTATTGTACCAGCAGTGTATTGTACCAGCAGTGTATTGTACCAGCAGTGTATTGTACCAGCAGTGTATTGTACCAGCAGTGTATTGTACCAGCAGTGTATTGTACCAGCAGTGTATTGTACCAGCAGTGTATTGTACCAGCAGTGTATTGTACCAGCAGTGTATTGTACCAGCAGTGTATTGTACCAGCAGTGTATTGTGCCAGCAGTGTATTGTGCCAGCAGTGTATTGTGCCAGCAGTGTATTGTGCCAGCAGTGTATTGTGCCAGCAGTGTATTGTACCAGCAGTGTATTGTACCAGCAGTGTATTGTACCAGCAGTGCATTGTACCAACCCATCCCATTAAGAAAATTCCACTCTTGTTAAGACAGTCAACTGGGTGACTGTTAAACATGCCTTAAACAGTATCTTAGATTTTTCTAGTGCACACAGTGGTTCCCCCATTTTCTGTTCGCTCATTAGAACATTTTTATCTTATACTTCATTTATTGCTGTTATAATTGGCTAATTTTTATTGACATGGTCAGGCAATTCGTTTTACATAATTGCTGTATAATAAAAGTTGTCTGGGTACTGACCACTATCTGTAGATACGACGAACTTGTTTACTTCCCCCTAGTACCATACTGCCTCTGGTTACTAAACTTGACAACATTCACAGCAAGATGAATATTCTGGACACTTCTTGAGAGCAATTTTATAAACATGATCTAACTAAAGTTGATTTACTGTCTTCAACTCTGTGTGTGCACGTGTACGTGTGCGTACGTGTACTCACCTAATTGTACTCATCTAATTGTGGTTGCAGGAGTCGAGACTCAGCTCCTGGCCCCGCCTCTTCGCTGTCTGCTACTGGGTCTCTGCTCTCCCTGCTCCATGAGCTTTATCATACCTTGTCTTAAAACTATGTATGGTTCCTGCCTCCACTATATCTTTCTCTAGACTATTCCACTTCCTGACTACTCTGTGGCTGAAGAAATGCTTCCTAACATCCCTTTGACTCGTCTGAGTCTTCAGCTTCCAGTTGTGTCCCCTTGTTTCTGTGTTCCCTCTCTGGAACATCCTGTCACTGTCTACCTTGTCAATTCCCCGCAGTATTTTGTATGTCGTTATCATGTCTCCTCTGACCCTTCTTTCCTCCAGTGTTGTTAGTCCTATTTCCCTCAACCTTTCTTCATAAGACAGACCCCTGAGTTGTGGAACTAACCTTGTCGCAAACCTTTGCACTTTCTCTAATTTCTTGACATGCTTGACCAGGTGTGGGTTCCAGACTGGTGCTGCATATTCTAGTATGGGCCTGACGTACACGGTATACAGTGTCTTGAACGATTCCTTGTTAAGGTAACGGAACGCTAATCTTAGGTTTGCCAGTCGCCCATATGCTGCCGCAGTTATCTGGTTGATGTGCCTCCGAAACGTGCTTGGCGTTATACTCACCCAAGGTCTTTCTCCTTTGCCGAGGTTTGTAGCCTTTGTCCGCCTAGCTTGTACTCTGTCAGCGGTCTTCTTTGCCCTTCTCCGATCCTCATGACTTTGCATTTGGAGGGATTGAATTCGAGAAGCCAATTGCTAGACCAGATGTCGAGCTTGTCCAGGTCTGTTTGCAGCCCTGCCTGGTCCTCTTCCGATGTGATTATCCTCATTATTTTCACATCATCCGCGAATAGAGACACTTCTGAGTCTATCCCGTCCGTCATGTCATTTACATATACCAGGAATAACACTGGTCCTAGGACTGACCCCTGCAGTACACCGCTCGTCACAGGCGCCCACTGTGATACCTCACCACGCACCATGACCCGTTGCTGTCTCCCTTTGAGGTATTCCCTGATCCATTCCAGTGACCTTCCTGTGTGTGTGTACTTGTGTGTACTTGTGTGTACTTGTGTGTACGTGTGTGTGTACGTGTGTGTATGTTCGTGTGTGTGTACTCACCTAATTGTGGTTGTAGAGGTCGAGACTCAGCTAATGGCCCCGCCTCTTCACTGATCGCAACTAGGTCCACTCTCTCCCTGCTCATGAGCTTTATTATACCTCGTCTTAAAGCTATGTATGGTTCCTGCTTCCACTATTTCACTTGCTAGACTATTCCACTTCCTGACAACTCTATGACTGAATAAATGCTTCCTAACATCCCTTTGACTCGTCTGAGTCTTCAACTTCCAATTGTGACCCCTTGTTTCTGTGTCCCCATCTCTGGAACATCCTGTCTATGTCCACCTTATCTATTCCACGCAGTATTTCGTATGTCGTTATCATGTCACCGCTAACCCTCCTGTCCTCCAGTGTCGTCAGACCGATTTCCCTTAACCTGTCTCCGTAGGACATTCCCCTTAGCTCTGGTACTAGCCTTGTTGCAAACCTTCTTGACGTGCTTGACTAGGTGTGGGTTCCAAACTGATGCTGCATACTCCAATGGGCCTGACGTATACGGTGTACAGTGTCTTGAACGATTCCTTACTAAGGTATCGGAACGCTATTCTCAGGTTTGCCAGGCGCCCATATACTGCAGCAGTTATCTGATTTATGTGTGCTTCCGGAGACGTGCTCGGCGTTATACTCACCCCGAGATCTTTCTTCTTGAGCGAGGTTTGCAGTCTTTGGCCACCTAGCCTATACTCTGTCTGCAGTCTTCTTTGCCGTTCCCCGATCTTCATGACTTTGCATTTGGCAGGGTTAAATTCGAGTAGCCAATTGCTGGACCACGTGTCCAGCCTGTCCAGGGCACTTTGTAGTCCTGCCTGATCCTCATCTGATTTGATTCTTCTCATTAACTTCACATCGTCTGCAAACAGGGACACTATTGAGTCTATTCCTTCCGTCATATCATTCACATATACCTAGAACAGCACTAGTACTAGGACTGACCCCTGTGGGACCCCGCTCGTCAGAGGCGCCCACTGTGATACCTCATCACGTACCATGACTCGTTGTTGCCTCCCTGTCAGGTATTCTCTGATCCATTGCAGTGCCCTTCCTGTTATACGTGCCTGATCCTCTAGCTTCTGCACTAATCTCTTGTGAGGAACTGTATCGAAGGCCTTCTTGCAGTCCAAGAAAATGCAGTCAACCCACCCCACTCTCTCGAGTCTTACTTCTGTTACCTTGTCATAAAACTCCAGTTGATTTGAAACACAGGATTTGCCTTCCATGAATCCGTGCTGGTTGTCGTTAATAATCTTGTTCCGTTCCAGATGCTCTTCCACTCTCCTGATAATCTTCTCCATGACTTTGCATACTATACACGTCAGTAACACTGGGCTATAGTTTAGTGCCTCGTTTCTGTCTCCTTTCTAAAAAACGGGGACTACATTTGCCGTCTTCCATACCTCAGGTAGTTGCCCAGTTTCAAGGGATGTGTTGAAGATTGTGGTTAGTGGCACACACAGCATCTCTGCTCCTTCTTTAAGGACCTATGGGAAGATGTCTGGTTCCATCGCCTTTGAGGTATCAAGGTCATTTAGCAGCTTCTTCACCTCCTCCTCGGTTATGTGTATGTCATCCAACACTTGTTGGTATAGTCCATGTTGGTGTCCCCCTCTATGCTGTCTTCCCAGAGTCCTTCCTGTCTCCATTGTAAATACTTCCTTAAATATCGTGTTGAGCTCCTCACATACCTCTTGGTCGTTTCTTGTGAGTTCCCCACCTTTTCCGCAGCCTGATCACCTGGTCTTTGACTGTTGTCTTCCTCCTAATGTGGCTATACAGCAATTTCGGATCAGACTTGACTTTCGATGCTATGTTGTTTTCGTACTGTCGCTGGACTTAGTTTTTGCCTCCCTACACCTTCGTGTAAACCAAGGGCTCGTTCTGGTCTTCCCATTACTTCTGTTGTTCATGGGAACAAACCTTTCCTCTGCCTAATTGCATTTTGTTGTTACGTATTCCATCATTTTGTTTACTGTCTTTCCTTCCAATTCTCTGCCCCACTGAACCTTGTGCATGAAGTTCCTCATACCCGTGTAGTCCTCCCTTTTGTAGTTTGGCTTTTCCCATTCAACTCCTGTTACCCTCTCCACTTGTAATTCTACTATGTATTCAAAGCTCAGAATAAAGTGATCACTAGCTCCAAGGGGCCTTTCATATGTAATGTCCTCAATGTCTGAACTGCTCAGGGTGAACATGAGGTCCAGTCTTGCTGGTTCATCCTCCCCTTTATCTCTGGTAGTGTCCCTAACATGTTGATGCATGAGGTTTTCCAGTACCACATGCATCATCTTGGCTCTCCATGTTTCGGGACCCCCATGTGGCTCCAGGTTTTTGCAATCGATCTCCCAGTAGTTGAGTAGTTGAAATCTCCCATAACCAGTAACTTTGCTCTGCTCGAGTAAGCTCTTCTTGCTACCTCAGCTAGTGTCCACCATTGCCCTATTGTGCTCTTCATATTCCTCTCTTGGCCTCCTGCAGTTCTGTGGTGGGTTATACATCACTGCAATGACTACCTTATGTTCCCCAGACTGAATTGTACCTACTATGTAACCCCTTTCTCCAATCTCTGCCTTTCCTTCCATTTCCTCAAATCCCCATCGGTTTTTAATGAGCAGTGCAACCCCTCCTCCCCCTCAGCTTCTATCTTTCCTCAGGATCTAATATCCCAGTTGGAAAATTGAGTCTGTTATTGTCTCGGTGAGTTTCGCTTCTGTGACTGCTATGATGTCTGGGGACTTCTCATTAATTCTTTCATGCCACTCCTCATATTTATTTGTTATTCCATCTGCGTTCGTGTACCAAACCTTCAACTTCTTTTCTAACACTTTGGTCCTGGGAGAACATTGGGGTTGGGGGAGCGGGAGCCCTGGTGGGGGCCTATGAGAGGTTGTGGTGTGGGTGGAGTGGGGGCAGAGTGCCCATAGGGGTTGCTGTAGGAGTGGGGTTTGTGATGTGGGGGTGGAGAAAGAGGGAACAGTGTGTGGGTTTTGGTTTAGATTGTTCAGTTGCTTTGGGGTTGTCGTGGTTGGATTCTTTCTGTTGGTGTTGCTGGAGGAGGGTGTGTTTGCTCTTCCACCTGGGTCTGGGTTCTTGTGATCGTCTTCATCATTGCCTCTTGTTCCTCCTCTCGTCTTTGTACCCTCTTTCAGTATCGTCCTTTCTTCTTGTGTTCTGTCTCGATCGAGGTACACTCTCTGGTACTCCAGTTTGTCCGTCAGTCGTGATTTCTCCTGCAGGATCCTGGTTTGAGCTGATTCTGCCTTGAAAATTACTTTTGACAGGCCGTTTTCTTCCACTTGCAAACCACCTAATTCTCCGAAAATTTGTCACCTGCGTCATGTCGCCCTCACCTATTGCTTTCATGATACCCTCAATCGCTTTTTTTCACCTGTTTTCTTTTATCGTAGGTTTTCCCTTCGACTTCCTGGAGCCCGTAGACAAAAACTGACCTCTGCCTTTCCTCTTCCCAATGTGTCTCCCTTTGCATCCTCTGAATTGTTTTAGTTCCATTGAAACGTTCCTGCCTTCAATCTCTGCCCTGGCTGAAGCCCCTATGCTCAGTGGCATGTCTTTCTTGCTCAGCTGTTCCTGGCCACTGCAGTTGTCTGTTAGAGACTCTGCATATAGCATAGCTCCTTTATTGTCTTCAGACCTCTTATTTGTTTTTAGTGTGCTCCTCGTCTTTTCCAGGGCCCCACGTGGGTCTGATAGGTCCTTCGCATACGGAATAGTTCCTGTTCTCCCTACAGTTCCCTTGTCTGTGACTGATATAGAAGTTCCTGATGTCATGGCTGTACTGTCCTTTGTCTCTTTAAGCTGTTTCAGGTTTTTTAGTTCAGCTTCTAAGCACTGTATCTTAGCTTCTGCTGCTTTGGCTTGTAGCCCCCACTTCCTACTCTCTTCAGCTATCCTCTCCTCCATTTTCTTGCCAAGCTCTTCTAGCTTCCTTCCCCACTCTTCCTCCCTTTTTGTGAGCTCTGCCTCCCAATCTTCCCTTCCAGGTTCATCCACCAGACCCCTGGTTCTCCGCCCTCTTGGGTAACCCATTTGTGTGTGTGTGTGTGTATCTATCTATCTGTCTATCTCGTAGAGTTCCCTTCCCCTCTATCCATTCCTCAACTATCTACACTCTTCCTTTCCCTTCAGTTTCATCATTCCTTTCTCCTATTTATTACTCAATCTCCTATTCTCCCCTCATCCTCCATTTACTTCTTCCCCCTTCCTTCTTCGCTCCCTCTCCCCCTCTTTCCTCCCTCCCCTCCTCTTTCCTCCCTCCCCTCCTCTTTCCTCCCTCCCCTCCTCTTTCCTCCCTCCCCTCCTCTTTCCTCCCTCCCCTCCTCTTTCCTCCCTCCCCTCCTCTTTCCTCCCTCCCCTCCTCTTTCCTCCCTCCCCTCCTCTTTCCTCCCTCCCCTCCTCTTTCCTCCCTCCTCTTTCCTCCCTCCCCTCCCTCTGTAATTCTCTCTCCCAACTCATCCACTTGTTTTAAAGCTTTGACTATTAGCGCCTCATTACGTCCTTTTACATGAACGACTCGGTAAAATATTTTGCGTGGTGGCGGGGTCCCTCTGGAAATTGACCACATATTTCAACATTTGTGGAAGTTTGTGGTGCTTTTGTCTCTAAAACTTGGGCTCATGACTGTCGGCGTTGATAGCCTCTGCTTCCTTCCAGGATTTCATTGGCCTTGATTGAGCGCCGGGAGGGAAGGTAAATGCGATTATTTTTAATTTTTGTGGCATTTCTGGTTTACTTTTTATTGTCTCGGTTATCAATTTTTTTTGTTCGATTTAGTCAGAGGCAAAATTATTATTATTAATATTGTTGTTGTTGCTACAAAGTAAGATAAAGCTTGTGGGTTATTCAGCTCCAGTTGTAACGTTCGATCCTCCGTCCGTTTGCATTAATGACAAATGAAGAGTACGGACTCTAACCCCGGGATAAACTGAGGTACGGTGCTCTTCCAGTATACAGTGCTACTACTCCAGGGTACATCTCCAGGGTGTACGGTATAATTTGCTGATGCAGTATATATTACGAGTGTGTATACTCTGCTCTTACAGCAGTTTTATGATAAAGCTTTAGCACCAAGTTGGTCGATGTTGTAAACGTTAAATTTATTCGGTGTACACAAGAGTATTTATGCAGACTTAGAGACATAATTAGGCGATTAGGAATCCTCTGGGAATTTGATTACTCTCCGCCTCTCCCTTCCTCCCTTTTTATTCCTTGCTTCCTCCTTCCTCTCTTCCTTCTTCTTTGTCCCTCCCTCCCTCCGTCTTTACCTCTACCCTTCCCTTTCCCCTCCCTCCTCTTCACCTCACTGTTACGCTTTATCCCATCTTCTCTTCTTGGACTGCTCCTTTTAACTCGACAGACTTGCTATGAAGAGGGGCGGTCCGCCACTAATTGTCAAGCAATTAAAGTTGCAAAGTCAGAAGTAATTAACAAGCTAAACCCCAGTGTGTCTTTCAGCGTCAATTTCAGGTCTAGAGTTCAGGATAAATAAGCCGATGTTTATGAAATATGTAAAATACGATACTTAATATCGATCGGAACATAAACTGACCGCTGTTTATTTATATTTATATTCCTTGTATACCTGGAATGTACTGTGATAATTTAAAATAATACGCTCCTTGGAATATGTCTTCAGCAGCAGAAGAAAATAGCATATGGAAATAATACGAAACAATCTGGCATAGTGAAATATAACCCTAACCACAACACAAAAGCATAATAATAATAATATTAAGACATGATATAATGGATTGAAATTATATATAATTATTTACAAGAGACCAGCTGATCTGACCCTTTTAAATCTAAAATAAAAACAATGTAGAAACACTGCGTGTGAATAACAGAATTCACAAAACCACTGGAACCTCAGTTTTTATTCAGTGACCTGTATATGTCTTACACAGAAATAGGTTGAGAAGTAATGGAACCCAACATACATACGAACGTATACAGGGGTGAATTCTAGTGCACAGTGAAATTGCCTCAACAATTTAGGTGAGTACACCTCAATAGGTGTACTCACCTAAATTTAACCGCAAGACGGATCAATCGTCAGAAAGTACACGTTGACGAGCACCACGTCTAGGGTATCGGAGGTCCACGAGGCGACTGTCTGCCTCCTCTCTCTCTCTCTCTCTCTCTCTCTCTCTTCTCTCTTCTTTCTCTCTCTCTTTCTCTCTCTCTTTCTTTCTCTCTTCTTTCTCTCTTTTTTCTCTCTTCTCTCTTCTCTCTTCTCTTCTCTCTCTCTCTCTCTCTCTCTTCCTCTCTCTCTTCTCTGCCTCTCTGTCTCTGTCTCTCTCTCTGCCTCTTTCTCTCTGCCTCTCTCTCTGCCTCTCTCTCTCTGCCTCTCTCTCTCCTCTCTCTCTGCCTCTCTCTCTGCCTCTCTCTCTCTCTCTCTCTGCCTCTCTCTCTCTCTCTCCTCTCTCTCTCCTCCCTTCCTCCCTCCCCTTCCTCCTCTCCCCTCCCTTCCCCCTTCCCCTCTCCCCCTTCCCCTCTCCACCCTTCCCCTCTCCCACCCCTTCCCCTCTCCCACCCCTTCCCCTCTCCCCCGTCTCACACCACCTGGCTGGACTCCTGGCACCAGCCAATAAAATTACAGGTCTTACTCACGTGACCTCCAGCTACAACGTACAAATTCGAAATTATACTGAAATTTATAACAACTTGGAATCGTATGAGTCACACCAGTTACTGGTGAATGCCTTTTACGATAAGCTTCAAACTTTCATTATTATGGTTTATTGGTTTCAGTTATATAAATTTGAGGAAAAATGAAAAAAAAAAAAAAATTAATCACTCTAAACACTGAAAAATATAACTTGACGGGAGTCTCCCACCGCCAGTACCTACTGATCACCTTAAGTGTTAATGCATTCACACATACATACATACATACATACATACATACATACATACGTACATACACATATCCATACGTACGCAGACGCACAAACACACGAAGATACATACTCATGTATAGGAAGATGCATTCGTATGCACATCAAGTACACATAAGTATGCACACGCACAAGGGTTCATTAGTGCATATATATGCATACATGAACACGAAAATGCATAGGCACATACATATGCACATGTATGAACATTCATTATTGCACTAAATTATACATATTTTCACACCAGAGTACTTAAGCTCATATATATATATATATATATATATATATATATATATATATATGCAATTATGTACTTCAACAAATGCATGCATGTAAAAAGTATATACTCAGATATGCATATATTTGTAAACACACACAAATATGCATATACATTAGCATACTTACGAACATGCATACATATGTACATGCATACATTTGAATATATTTAAATATTTTGCTGCATTTTGTCACTTTATAATTTTATCACCACTCTGCACTATTCTTTTGCATTGAAATAGAGGAGGCTGGGCTTATGCAATATGGGGATACGTTTACGGATCGCGCAGCGAGCGAAATTCGACTAGTTAATCATGTCTCTTTAGTGTATATCTCTTTCTATTTCTCTCTTTTTCTTTTTCTCGTCTTTTTCTTTTTCTCTCTCTCAATCCACACACACAATACAGAGTATAGTCTAGGTGGCCAAAGACTGCAAACCTCACTCAAGGAAAAAGATCTTGGGGTGAGTATAATACCGAGCACATCTCCTGAGGCGCACATCAAAAAGATAACTGCTGCAGCATACGGGCGGCTGGCAAACCTAAGAATAGCGTTCCGATACCTCAGTAAGGAATCGTTCAAGACTCTGTACGTCAGGCCCATATTGAAGTGTATGCAGCTTGGAATCCACACCTGGTCAAGCACGTAAAGAAATTAGAGAAAGTGAAAAGGTTTGCAACTAGACTAGTCCCAGAGCTAAGGGGATTGTCCTACGAGGAAAGATTGAGGGAAATCAGCCTGACGACACTGGAGGACAGGAGGGTCAGGGGAGACATGATAACGACATATAAAATACTGCGAGGAATTGACAAGGTGGACAAAGACAGGATGTTCCATAGATGGGACACAAACAAGGGGTCACAGTTGGAAGTTGAAGACATCTATGAGTCAAATGGATGTTAGGAAGTATTTCTTCAGTCATAGAGTTGTCAGGAAGTGGAATAGCCTAGAAAGTGATGTAGTGGAGGCAGGAACCATACATAGCTTTAAGACAAGGTTTAATAAAGCTCATGGAGCATACACACATACACACAATCCACACACACACAATCCACACACACACACACAATCCACACACACACACACAATCCACACACACACACACACAATCCACACACACACACACACACACACAATCCACACACACACAATCCACACACACAATCCACACACACACACAACACACACACACACCAATCCACACACACACAATCACACAAATCACACACCACACAATCCACACACACACATCACACACACACCAATCCACACACACACACAATCACACACACAATCCACACACACACAATCACACACACACACACCACACACACACATCACACAATCACACACAATCCACACATCACACACAATCCACACCAATCACACACTATCACACACATCCACACACACACACACATCACACACACACAATCACACACACACATCACACCACACACACACATCCACACACACATCACACACATCACACACAATCCACACACACACACAATCACACACACACAATCACACACCCACAATCCACACACACACATCACACACACACATCCACACACACAAATCCACACACACACACAATCCACACACACACACACATCACACACACACAACACACACAATCCACACCACACACACACAATCACACACACAATCCACACACACCAATCCACACACACACACAATCACACACACACACACACACACACACAATCACACACACACACACACAATCACACACACAATCACACACACACCATCACACACACACAATCACACACAATCCACACACAATCCACAAACACACACAATCCACACACACACACAATCCACACACATACAATCCACACACACACACACAATCCACACACACACCACACACACACACACAATCCACACACACAACACCACACAATCACACACACACACACACACACACAATCCACACCCACACCCACACACACACACACACACACAATCCACACACACACACACACAATCCACACACACACACACACAATCCACACACACACACCAACACTACCCAACCCCCCTCCACCCACATCCCCTACAAAATACGTTTCCTTCTCAAACATTCCTTTTTCTTATTCCCCCGATACCTCCGTGCAACTTCATTCCTTCTTCATCCTTCCCTCTCTCCCCATCCCCCTCTTCTCCTATATGTCCTTCTGATATTACTGTCTACTGCTAATACTCTTCCAATTTTTATGCTCTTCTTCAGGACTATTTTTCCCGACTTTTCTCCTCTACCCATTTTCCCTGCCCTATTTCCCTGCTCTTCTACTATGCTACTCTCATTCTCTCCTTCCCTCGCGTCTCGGCTCTTCCCTCACTAATACTGCCCTTATCTCTTTCCTCCACATGCCTTCTAACCCCTTTTTCATTTAACACTTTGTTTCATTCTCTGAGTTATCTCTTCCGTGCTAGGTTCTCCCCTTTTCTCACACTCTCTCCTTCACTCTTGCCTTCCACCTTCTGCTCTATCTTTCAGATTCACTTCCATTGCTGCTTCTCTCTTAACTTCTCTTCCTCTCTCACTTTTCCTCGTTCCAACATTTACCCTCCCATCTCCATTCTTACCTGTCTCTTATCTACCTCTTCAAGCCTTCCCTCCCACCTCAGATTACAGTTTCTGTTGTGTCCCCCCTATCCCTCCCACTTCTTTCTAACCCTTTTCACACCATCCTTTCCGCCTCTGCTTCACTCTCTACACACCTTATCTCCGAAATTTTACCTACTCTCACCAACTAACATTTCCACTTCTTTCTTCCATCCCATCCTTTCCCCCACCCGTCTTTCCCTTCCGGTCACCCCCCTCCTCCTAACCAACACCCCCACCCCTCATCCTCCTTGCCACCACTCTTCTGCTTCCCCACCTCCCTACCGATTGCTCTTCTCGCCTCCCTCCCACTTCCGTTCCCTTCCAATTTTCCATTCCCCGAACCCCTCCCTCCGCTCCCTCCCACCCACCTTCCAGCCACAGTTATATATCTTGCCACAATTACCATAAGATATATATCTGGCCCAGTTTTTCCCTTCTCGCAAATCCATCTTGTATTTTTTTTGTTTAACATTTTCGTCCTTCACTCTTCGTCGTGTCTGTTGTCTTCTCTCTCTCTCTCTCTCTCTCTCTCTCTCTCTCTCTCTCTCTCTCTCTCTCTCTCTCTTTCGTGTGTGTGTATGTGTACTCACCTAGTTGTACTCACTTAGTTGTGGTTGCAGGGGCAGAGTTACAGCTCCTGGCCCCGCCTCTTCACTGGTCGCTACTTGGTCACTCTTTTGTGTGTGTGTGTGTGTGTGTGTGTGTGTGTGTGTCTGTCTGTCTGTCTGTCTTTTACGTGTGTCTGTGGAGGTGGAGCTCCAACTCTAGGCCCATTTCTTGACCTTCGACCGATTCCCATACTCAGCTTTTACCCCCCCCCCCATTCACACGTATATCTTTTCTAATTCATGTATTTAAGTTTGTCTGCATCACCTTCTCGCCATCCACAGTTTATTTATTCACAACGTGTCATATTATTATTATTATTATTCTTTATTATTATTTATTATTCTTATAAGTAGTAGTAGAATTAGTAGTTGCAGCATATATATATATATATATATGTCGTGCCGATTAGGTAAAACTTGCGATTTTGGCTTAAATAGCAACGCTCTTCTTGCCTCGATACCTGGAGGGAGTTTCGGGGGTCAACGCCCCCGAAACCCTCTCCATGAGGCCCGGTCTGAGACCAGGCTTCATGGTGGATCAGGTCCTGATCAAGCAGGGTGTTACTATTGGCCACACGCAACCCGACGTACGAACCACAGCCCGGCTGGTTAGGTATTGACTTTAGATGCCTGTCCAGTGCCTTCTTAAAGACAGCCAGGGGTCTATTGGTAATTTCCCTTATATATGCTGGGAGGCAGTTGAACAGTCTTGGACCCCTGACACTTACTGTGTTGTCTCTTATCGTGCTAGTGGCGCCCCTGCTTTCCATTGGGGGGATATTGTATCGTCTGCCGAGTCTTTTGCTTTCATAGGGAGTGATTTTCGTGTGCAAGTTCGGTACTAATCCCGCTAGGGTTTTCCAAGTGTATATAACAATGTATCTCTCCCGCCTGCGTTCTAGGGAGTACAGGTTGAGGAACTTTAAGCGTTCCCAGTAATTGAGGTGTTTTATCGCAGTTGTGTGTGCTGTGAAGGTTCTCTGTACATTTTAAAGATCAGCTTCTTGCCGAATGAGGCAAGATAAAATTTGTGTTAGCCGTAATTTCGCAAAAATTATTCTGAAACCTAACGAAAAATATATATTTCACTGTTTATTATTAAGTTATTGTAAACTTGTCTAAAATATATTGAGTTGAATTAGGCTAAATTAAAATGAGCTTGCTATAATAATGTTAGGTAAGTTTTCTAAGGTTCTTTTGGTATCAAAATTATTATTTTTTACATTAACATAAATGAAAACAATATATCATTAAACGTATAAGAGAAAATTTTAGAAAGGACTTAATTTTAAATAAGTACTTGCTAATTGACCAATTTCACCTATTCGGTTCGACATATATATATATATATATATATATATATATATATATATATATATATATATATATATATATAATATATATAATTATATTTATAATTATATTTATATATATACATATATACACAGTACAGCCACTGTGAAAAAATAATAGAATTCCAAGCTCTTTCGTGATTTCTCACATTATCAAGGAACTGTAAAAATAAAAAAAATCAACAGGAAGACATGTAAGGAAGGAGACTACACCTCACAGTTACCATACAACACCTGACTTTTTATCAAAAGTTTTTTAATTGTATCAAGATTTTTAAATACAATTTCGATATTAAAATTCTTAAGTAGAGAAGGCATATCAACCAAGTTTTCATGGTAAGGAAGAACTAATAGGTTTTTAGTTGAATAAGGTTGGTTGTCTCTTTTTGAATTGTAGAAAGTATTATTAGCAGTTTTAAAAGATTTATAAATTTAGTTTCTTGGGTATTTTAGATCAGCTATTTCATAAATTTTCGAGATTTCTATAATTTATGATTATAGGCTGCAAATACATAAAGCTCTCAAAAACATTAACGAATTAAGAATAATAGTGTACATAGGAACAGTTATTTGTTGGTTTTCTGTAAATTTTAAGTTTAAAATCATGGTTGCTCAAAATAATTAAAACATCTACAAAAGGCAATGAGTTATTTTGTTCAAATTCAACTGTAAATTTTATGGAATGAGCTAGATGATTTAACAAGGAAATGGTTTATATATATATTCTTAGGCATAAGACGTAAAAAATCAACATATCTATACCACTGGGAAGGATTTTGTTAAGCAATCTTGTCTCAAAATATTCCATACA
The DNA here is from genome assembly GCA_009830355.1 of Cherax destructor. Lineage (NCBI taxonomy): Eukaryota > Metazoa > Arthropoda > Malacostraca > Decapoda > Parastacidae > Cherax > Cherax destructor. The sequence continues at coordinate 196,033 of WNWK01001576.1, forward strand.
CAAATTACTAAGGACAAGAGAGAGGATTTCCCATTCCCATACCAAACTTCTGAGTGTAAGACTCGTCATTAAACAAACTTTGCGCTTGGAATTCTACAATTTTTTTCACAGTGCTTGTTTTGCATATTGTGATATCACCTGTTTACTGTGATCTTATTTGCAATATATATATATATATATATATATATATATATATATATTATATATATATGCAAAAGATCACAGTAATCAGGGAAACAAATATCTAACCACTGAAGATGAATCAACTGCTCAAAATATTCATACACATTATCAAGGATAAGTTCCATTGATAATTGAGTGAAGTCCTAAACAATGCTTGGAATTCCCCATTTTTTCATAGTGGTTGTTTGCATATTTATATATTTATATTTTATATATATATATATATATATATATATATATATATATATAAATGTCGTGCCGAATAGGTAAAATTGATCAATTAGCAAGAACTCGTTTAAAATTAAGTCCTTTCTAAAATTTTCTCATATACGTTTAAAGATATATTTTTTTTCCCTTTATGTTAATGTAAAATTAATAATTTTGTACCAAAAGAATTATAGAAAACTTACCTAACCTCATTATAACAAGCACAATTTAATTTAGCCTAATCCAACTAAATATATTTTAGATAAGTATACAATAATTTAATAATAAACAAACACAATAAAATGTATTTTTTATGGTTAGGTTCTGAATGATTTTTGCTAAATTATTGCATACACAAATTTTCGCTTGCCTTATTTGGCAAGAAGATCGTTGCTATTTAAACCAAAATAGCAAGTTTTACCTACTAGACACGACATTATATATATATATATATATTTATATATATATATATATATATATATATATATATATATATATATATATATATATATATATATAAATGAAAATGAATTACGGCAGTTGATGGAAGGTTTAGAAACACACACACACATTCACCTGTGGGCTAACAAGAATATATGAGAGTATTCATCTTTGTGTTGACACTGATCGATATCCTGCCTTCGTTGTCTTGTCTCTCTGTTTTATCTCTTCTAGCTATATTCTTCTTTCTTCTCAACACCTGCTTTCTTCTCGTTTTATTTGCTCTATTCGAGTGAAGAACAAAAAGGAACAATACCGTGATTGGAACAATACCGTGATTGGAACAATACCCTCACACAGAGAGCAGCTTACCACGACGTTTCGGTCAGACTTGGACCATTGACGTAAGCTTCCCTCTCCTATGTGCAGGTTATTTGTGTATTTCTATTCGAATGCTTTGTAGAGTCCGAGACAGTTTTACTTCTCTCTCTCTCTCTCTCTCTCTCTCTCTCTCTCTCTCTCTCTACATGAATGTTCGTCGTCTAAGTTCTCCAAAAGACTTGAGATGCATCATCTGCGGGATGTGTGTGTGAGAGAGAGAGAGAGAGAGAGGGGGGGGGCAGGCAGGCAGGCATAGGGATTATAATCGTGAGAGCGATATTGTACCTCTTTCAGAATTCAGCAGTTACTGAAACATTCACTGCCTTGTTTGCAGAGTTCATCATCTGTCTTAACGTTTAGAATCATCGCTGGCAAGTTTTACACCTATGTTATCTTTATCGTTGCGTAAACAAGTGTCCACCACTCTGGCTCCCACACAGCATAACATGCATGCTGCTTTGCAGTCAACTGATTATGTAACTGAATAGCTTGACCCAAGCAGACATTACGGCCAAACTCCAGCGATGAAGGCGACCTGCCATGGTTTGACAAGCTGGTAAGTGATTAGCCTTCATTGCAGCTGGTATCTCTTCATTGTGGGTAACGGAGAGAGTGCAGGCTTAAACGCAGTCACAGGAATCAGAGGAGAAGCAGAGTGGGTCAATGGAACAGCGTTTATATAAGCAGAGAGGCAGCACTCTTTGTTGTGGGCCGGTCAGTGGCTTTAACACCACACTTCAAGTGGCCAGAGAGATCCCTTGTTCTTGCCGCTTTGTCAGCAGATGTGGCGCAACACGCAGTTTAGAACACTGTTGCTGCCCCGTGTACCTGCACAGCTGTTCATGGAAGCTTTTAGTGACTGGTGCCACATAGTGGAGAGGTTCATCCAGTGACTGGTGCCACATAGTGGAGAGGTTCATCCAGTGACTGGCGCCACATAGTGGAGAGGTTCATCCAGTGACTGGTGCCACATAGTGGAGGGGTTCATCCAGTGACTGGCGCCACATAGTGGCGAGGTTCATCTAGTGACTGGTGCCACATAGTGGAGAGGTTCATCCAGTGACTGTTGCCACATAATGGAGGGGTTCATCCAGTGACTGGCACCACATAGTGGCGAGGTTCATCTAGGGACTGGTGCCACAGTGGAGAGGTTCATCTAGTGACTGGTGCCACATAGTGGCAACGCTGAAGGAATCACCTATATTGGGATTCTCGGAAATCAAAGTGTGGGTCACACAGTGCTAACAGAAAAATAAGGTTTAATGAGTAAACTGTTAGTGGAAGCCTGCATGTGAACACACCAATACGCAGAGAGTTTGACCTAGCCGTGACCTAGCCGTGACCTGACCAGCTAACCACGTTTCGCTCTGGGTGGAAAGCTGTCAAGCACTACCTTGAGGGAAACGCAGTCTGTAGCAATGGTTTGCTTTAGCCCCAGTGTTCTGTCTGTCATACTTGTCTGTAATATAGGCTAGCGTTCATTCCTCTCCTGTAACCAGCGATAAATTCTTACTGACTAATTCATTGACAGTACCTCTGTATAGCTTATTCGAAACCGGTTCCTGATATCCAATGAGGTGATTCCATGTAAAGTTGTTTTTCTACCAATATCCGAGTATGGAGTAATATATCGAATTGAGGAGGAAATAGCACAAGCAAATTTGTAAATGAAAGTCACTTTAAGCAGGGATAAGCGTGTTTTGCAATGTTTTATGCACAATGGGTTGTATCAAATGCATTTCGCCCATTATGACTGAAACATGATGAAATATAAACTTCTTCCTACGTAAAGTGAATTTCGATTCTAGATTTGAGATTCTCGATCTCGGAGTTGCATCTTAGCAGCGAAACGGGCGATTTGCAAGTCTACTGGTAATCTTGAGTTTTCATTCCCCCTCCTCCCCCTCTTCTCTTTTTTACCCCTCCGTATAATCCATTCACTCTATCCTACCATGCTCCATCTCCTCGTTTCTTGCCTCGTTTTATCTCCCACATTCCTCCTCTACCCACGCGTTCACATTGCTCTTCCATCGTCCCTCCCTCTAGACAAACTTCCCTCCTCACTCACTACTCTCCCTCCCCCACTTCCTTCCTTCTCATCCGGTCCTCGAGAGATGCGGTCAGCCTAAATTTGATTTTTAACGCAATCCCTGTCAGGAGCCTTTGAAAGGAAGAGTTCCCCCTCCCTCTGCCTACTACCCTCCCTTCCCCCTCTCTCTGCCTACTACCCTCCCTTCCCCCCCTCTCTCTCTCTCTCTCTCTTTTCTTAGTCGTCGTCTTTTTCTTTTTTTTCTTCTCAGACAGGATCCAAAGCTGTAAGAGACCTTAGTTTACTGTTGTCAGGATATAAACTGTTATCCCCAAGTACTCTCTCCGTCTCCTTACCTGTTCCCTCTACCGTCCTATCCATTCCCTCTCTTTTTCACTACCTTTAAAGTTTCCATCCATACTTTCGTCTTTTCCCTCCCTCAACTAACATGCAATATATACCCTATCCTCAGTTTCTCCTACTCTTTCATCCCTTCGTCTTTTCCTTCTTTCTATCTTTTCCTCTTCCATTTCTCTTTGTGCCTTTTCTCAAACCCACTTTCTCTTTCTCCTTCCACCCTGGTCCCAGCCATGTATTCCACATCAACAACTACTTTAACAATCCGCTATTCTTACCTATTTATAACCTCAGCTTCTCCCTTTCCTTGCCTCTATCCCACTTCTCCCATTCAATATCAAGTTCGACTTGGTCATTCCCTCTGGACAGGCAATGTCAGGGCAAATACCAGGAAGAAGGTTGGAAAACATCTTCGAGGGGAAGTTAAGCTGACTGTGTATATGCGTGTGTACTCACCTCTATGTGGTTGCAGGGATCGATTCACAGTTCCTGGCCCCACCTGTGTGTGTAATTTGACACATCACTGATCACTCATAAGGTAATATGACCTATCCCAGTGAATATAAAACCATTTCCATGTACCTATGATGAAGTCCCCAGATAATGTCCAAATGTACATTAAAAATCATATATATATATATATATATATATATATATATATATATATATATATATATATATATATATATATATATATATATATATATATATTTAAAAATATATATGGAGGTACCACCTCTAGTACTGTACTGGGGACCCTTTTCCTCAGAGAAGACAATAAACGTACTTCAGGGAAAACTCAAGGTTCTCCCCGGAGCTGTTTGAATATTTTCTTCTACCACCCTCTATTTTCTATGAAATTTATTTATAGACAAAATACACTAACAAAAAATACAAACATGAATAAATTGGTACATTATATCAAAAATTATGAATCTCCTCCCGCTTCTCCGAAGCCAGACGTAAGCCATGTATGCAACAAGCATTTCCCCACCCTCTGGGTGGGTCCCTGGTGGTGTCGATGAGTCTTTAACCTAGTTCTTTAATAAAGCGCTTTCGTGACTTCTCACATTATCAAGGAACTATGTAAAGAAAATTGAATTCATTTATGATTAGTAAAATTTGGGAGGAATTTAAGATACATTAGAATTTTTTTTGGGTAGAATATAAGCTGTTTCATGGATCACTGACTACCTACGTACATCATAAAAAGTCATGTGTTGTTGGTGTGTGTGTGTGTGTGTGTTTGTTTTGCATGTGTATGTTAATACTTTCCAGCACTCTGAGCCTGTATGACAAACTTGTGTGTTTGATCCCATAATAAATTTGATAAATACACATACAGAGTATATTTTCTCTTCAGTAAACCCAATAGTGGAATGGTGTATTTGTTGTATTTTTTTATGAATTCACGTTTTAATGAATGATGTGTGAAATCCAGGTGATGTATAACACAGGATACATGGTGGAAGCAAATGGTTTTCGCATACGTGATATTTTTGTTATTGTTGTTGTTGTTGTTATTATTATTATTATTTTTATTATTATTATTATTATTATTATTTTTATTATTATTATTATTATTTTTATTATTATTATTATTATTTTTATTATTATTATTATTATTATTATTATTATTATTATTATTATTATTATTATTATTATTATTAATATTCAATACGAGCCACTAAATTATTAGTTTACCTAATTACTTTTGATCCAGTGAAGAGCACTACGTATAGTTTATACACTCATCGCTATGCAACCGTATCATGTATGGTATACAAGCTATGTATACACTGCTCACAAGCCACGTCATGGGGCAACGGGAAGGGTGGCCTTGTTAGCTTCCAAACTTCCGCCTATCTTCCTTCATTTCAGAAGACATTGCCCAGTTTATTTATGTTCAAAGTTTTCAACCTTCTTAATGGTATCTGTCAGTCGGATTGTATTGCTCGATTTGTCGAGTTCTTGTAGGCATCTGCTAGACGGATTGCGCAGACATCCCTTTGGCCGTTTCCGCACTGTGATTACACTTCTGGACTTCTTGTTTCATCGGATTAATATGGGATTTATTGCTGGAGGTCATTCCATTATTAATAAAAACTGGGGGTTATTTCATAGGATTTATTGTCCTGTATCCGGATTAAGACGGATTCTACTAGGATCATTATTGTGGTGTCGGATTTAGGCGGATTCTTCTAGAGGGTTTCCACATGATGGCGAGGTTCTTATGATGCTCGATTAAGACGGATTTTAGTACCGGCTTTTTTTGTGTGATGTCAGATTGTTATCGATTTTCTGGTTTTCCGATACAGTCCTTTTTTTCTTTTTTCTCTTCCTCCTCCTTCGCCGCCGCCTCCTCATCCTTGTTCATCACTTGACTCTTCACCTTACCCCTCATCTTTCTTCCCTCATTCCTAGTCCCTTCTCTCTCATCCATTCTCCCTTCCTTTCCTCTTATTATTTCTTTCTTTCCATGCCCTTCACTCATATTCTTAGTTCCTTCACTCTGTCTCTTGTCTCCATTCTATCTCTTTCTTTTTTCCCACTCCTCCCTTTCGCCCTTTCTCTTTCCGTCTCCTTAACAGTTCTTCCTCATTCATCCACCCTTTCTCCCTCCCCCCTCACCTCCACTTCTCTCTTCTATCTCCTTATCTGCCTTTCTCCTCCTTTCCTCTCTATTTCCCTTCTTCCTTTTTCCTCTTCCTTCCCTCTGTCTCTCTTTCATCTCCCCGTCTTACCTCTTTACCCTTATTTTTCTTCCTTCTCTCTCTCTCTCTCTCTCTCTCTCTCTCTCTCTCTCTCTCTCTCTCTCTCTCTCTCTCTCTCTCTCTCTCTCTCTCTCTCTCTCTCTCTCTCTCTCCACTCTATTTCCTTTCCTCTTCTCTGCTCCCTTTTCCCCTTTTACTACTTTCATCACCTCGCTTCATTCTCTCCTGCTCTTCGTCCTCCACTCCTTCCCTCCACCTCTTTTTTTCTCCTTCCACCGTCCTTCCTTCCCTCATCTATCTTTCCTTCCTCCCATTTCCTTTCATCTCTCCTTCCCCTGCTTCTCTTCTTCTCTATTCACTCCCCCTCTCTTCTCTATCTCTTCCTCTTCCTTCTCTTCCTCCTTTTCCTCCCCCTCTCTCCCCTCCTTCCTCCTATCCATCCTCTTCCCTCCACTCTACCCCTCCTCCCCTCTCTTATTCCCCACTCTCCTCCCGTCTCTCTCTCCTGCCATTTGGATATTAAAAGTGTCCTGACGCACCGCTTCTTGATGCGCGACAATTAAAATTTGACAAAAAGACCCGTGACACATTCTACAATGTGACTCAACCTGAAATGTGAAACATTTTGAAAGAAGACGCAGTAATATGATATACTGTGAGCGCGTTACACTGACAGAGTATACTCTAAATGACACTAAAAGTGGCCTCGGAATATGACACGACGTGTTACAACGCGAAATATAACACGGAATATGATACGATATGTGATACCAAGTATTTCACGATATACGACACGATATACGACACGATATACGACACGATATACGACACGATATACGACACGATATACGACACGATATACGACACGATATACGACACGATATACGACACGATATACGACACGATATACGACACGATATACGACACGATATACGACACGATATACGACACGATATACGACACGATATACGACACGATATACGACACGATATACGACACGATATACGACACGATATACGACACGATATACGACACGATATACAAGACGGCATGGAAGAAATGCAACACGGCATGGAAGAAATGCAACACGGCATGGAAGAAATGCAACACGGCATGGAAGAAAGGCAACACGGCATGGAAGAAATGCAACACGGCATGGAAGAAATGCAACACGGCATGGAAGAAATGCAACACGGCATGGAAGAAATGCAACACGGCATGGAAGAAATGCAACACGGCATGGAAGAAATGCAACACGGCATGGAAGAAATGCAACACGGCATGGAAGAAATGCAACACGGCATGGAAGAAATGCAACACGGCATGGAAGAAATGCAACACGGCATGGAAGAAATGCAACACGGCATGGAAGAAATGCAACACGGCATGGAAGAAATGCAACACGGCATGGAAGAAATGCAACACGGCATGGAAGAAATGCAACACGGCATGGAAGAAATGCAACACGGCATGGAAGAAATGCAACACGGCATGGAAGAAATGCAACACGGCATGGAAGAAATGCAACACGGCATGGAAGAAATGCAACACGGCATGGAAGAAATGCAACACGGCATGGAAGAAATGCAACACGGCATGGAAGAAATGCAACACGGCATGGAAGAAATGCAACACGTGGAATGCAACACGTGGAAGAAATGCAACACGGCATGGAAGAAATGCAACACGGCATGGAAGAAATGCAACACGGCATGGAAGAAATGCAACACGGCATGGAAGAAATGCAACACGGCATGGAAGAAATGCAACACGGCATGGAAGAAATGCAACACGGCATGGAAGAAATGCAACACGGCATGGAAGAAATGCAACACGGCATGGAAGAAATGCAACACGGCATGGAAGAAATGCAACACGGCATGGAAGAGACAGCTGAAAATCAACACGGCATGGAAGAAATGCAACACGGCATGGAAGAAATGCAACACGGCATGGAAGAAATGCAACACGGCATGGAAGAAATGCAACACGGCATGGAAGAAATGCAACACGGCATGGAAGAAATGCAACACGGCATGGAAGAAATGCAACACGGCATGGAAGAAATGCAACACGGCATGGAAGAAATGCAACACGGCATGGAAGAAATGCAACACGGCATGGAAGAAATGCAACACGGCATGGAAGAAATGCAACACGGCATGGAAGAAATGCAACACGGCATGGAAGAAATGCAACACGGCATGGAAGAAATGCAACACGGCATGGAAGAAATGCAACACGGCATGGAAGAAATGCAACACGGCATGGAAGAAATGCAACACGGCATGGAAGAAATGCAACACGGCATGGAAGAAATGCAACACGGCATGGAAGAAATGCAACACGGCATGGAAGAAATGCAACACGGCATGGAAGAAATGCAACACGGCATGGAAGAAATGCAACACGGCATGGAAGAAATGCAACACGGCATGGAAGAAATGCAACACGGCATGGAAGAAATGCAACACGGCATGGAAGAAATGCAACACGGCATGGAAGAAATGCAACACGGCATGGAAGAAATGCAACACGGCATGGAAGAAATGCAACACGGCATGGAAGAAATGCAACACGGCATGGAAAGAAGGCATGAAGAAATGCAACACGGCATGGAAGAAATGCAACACGGCATGGAAGAAATGCAACACGGCATGGAAGAAATGCAACACGGCATGGAAGAAATGCAACACGGCATGGAAGAAATGCAACACGGCATGGAAGAAATGCAACACGGCATGGAAGAAATGCAACACGGCATGGAAGAAATGCAACACGGCATGGAAGAAATGCAACACGGCATGGAAGAAATGCAACACGGCATGGAAGAAATGCAACACGACATGGAAGAAATGCAACACGGCATGGAAGAAATGCAACACGGCATAAGAATGCAACGGCATGAAGAAATGCAACACGGCATGGAAGAAATGCAACACGGCATGGAAGAAATGCAACACGGCATGGAAGAAATGCAACACGGCATGGAAGAAATGCAACACGACATGGAAGAAATGCAACACGACATGGAAGAAATGCAACACGACATGCAACACGAAATATGGCGTGACATAAGACACGAAACATGACATTTAATGTGACATGTAATATAGTTACTCACTGAAATGTGGTACAAAATATGGCACAAAATGTGGCAAGAAATGTAACAAAAAAAATGACACGAAAAATGACACGATACATGGCACTAAATATTCGAAATATGACTCAACATACGACATGAAGTATGACTTGACCTACAAAACGAAATACGACATTAAATGGGACACGAAATATGGAACGACTTGTTGTAACTTGTTAGTGGACCATGATGGACCGAAACGTCGTCATGAGGTTCCTCTTCTGTGTGACTTGAGAACTGTTCCAGCCTCGGTACTGTAACTTGTATTCTTTTTGTGTATCCCCTCACTGTTTCCCTCCATCACTCTTGTGTATCCCTCACTGTTTCCCTCCATCACTTGTGTATCCTTCACTGCTTCCTTCCATCTTGTGTATCCCTCACTGTTTCCCTTTACTTGTGTATCCTTTCACTGTTTCCCTCCACTCTTGTGTATCCCTTCACTGTTTCCCTCCATCACTCTTGTGTATCCCTTCACTGTTTCCCACCACTATTGTGTATCCCTCACTGTTTCCCTCCACTCTTGTGTATCCCTCACTGTTTCCCTAAACTCTTGTGTATCCCTCACTGTTTCCCTCCATCACTCTTGTGTATCCCTCACTGTTTCCCTCCATCACTCTTGTGTATCCCTCACTGTTTCCCTCCATCACTCTTGTGTATCCCTCACTGTTTCCCTCCATCACTCTTGTGTATCCCTCACTGTTTCCCTCCATCACTCTTGTGTATCCCTCACTGTTTCAATCCATCACTCTTGTGTATCCCACACTGTTTCCCTCCATCACTCTTGTGTATCCCACACTGTTTCCCTCCATCACTCTTGTGTATCCATCACTGTTTCCCTCCATCACTCTTGTATATCCCTCACTGTTTCCCTCAATTTTTGCGTATCCTCCCTCACTGTTATCTTAGGTTATTCTAGTTATTCTAGCTATATGGAAACCCAGTCGGGGATACCTAAAAAAAATCCGACTACCACTACAGATTCTCTTTATTGGGGAAATACCTAATTAATAATGCCTTAACGATATCTCTCACAGTTGGGGGATATCGATTCACTGTCTACGGTATACTTCACTACACAGGATAACGACTTAATATTCTTTGATATATATGACTCCAGAAATATCGACTCAGGGCTCGTGATATCCCTCGCTAGTAGAAAGAAAAAGGTGTGGGGGTGTCGACAAGATGTGGAAAGGCAATTATGAAAAGAAACGTTTCGCCCAGAGTGGCTTCTTGAGTCCTAATGCAAAAAATAACTAGGAACGAGTATATAAAGTGGCAGGAGTCAGGAGGCAAGCTGCGAGACGGTGGTGGTGGTGGTAGTAGTAGTAGTAGTAGTAGTAGTAGTTGTTATTGTAGTAGAAGTAGCAGAATTAATAGCTGTAATTGTGCAAGAATGGTATACAATACCGACAAGATGAAATTACGAAACGTGTGCAACATCTGGGTATCACGGTATCACGGCTACGACAACTACTACTACAACTAACCCCATCTCTTTGGGTATGACCTACTTCCACTGGGGACTTCCACTGGGGAATCCCGCCTACCAGTGACTATGCCCTCGTCTGCTACCCGTCCCTTTCCACCTGATGTTAGTATATAAGCGCCAGCCTCCTTGCCTCTGCTCCAGAACCTCCACGACTTCGGTGGTATTCACACCAACTCCAAAGATGAGGTAATCATACCTCATCTTTTGTATATAGTTCAACTGTCTTTAAACTGTGTCCTAGAATTTTTATTGATAAAGCCACTGGATGGCGAAACATCTACAATAAAGATACCCAGATGTTGCACATGTCTTAATTTTTTCAGTAGTTGTAGTAGTGGTGGAGGTAACGGTACAACAAAGATGATTGACTGAAACGAAAGTGTATAAGGCTGCCCTAATTGCCATCACTAACACAACTCATCAAAAGCCCCAAATCCCATATACAAATTGTTGATCAACAGCATATTACCCGTTTTCGAGACTAATATGATGCTGGCAGGTCCTTGTCAAACCCAGGCCAACCCACCACAATTATACTACTACTACTACAACCACTATTATTACTACTACTACTACTATTTCCACTACTATTTCCACTACTACTACTATTTCCACTACTACTATTTTCACTACTACTACTGCTTCCACTACTACTACTAATTCCACTACTACTTCCACTACTACTACTACTTCCACTACTACTACTACTTCCACTACTACTACTACTTCCACTACTACTACTTCCACTACTACTACTACTTCCACTACTACTACTACTACTTCCACTACTACTACTACTTCCACTACTTCTACTACTACTACTTCCACAACTACTACTACTACTTCCACTACTACTTCCACTACTACTACTTCCACTACTACTCTTTCACTACTACTACTACTACTACTTCCACTACTACTACTACTACTTCCACTACTACTTCCACTACTACTTCCACTACTACTACTCCACTACTACTACTACTTCCACTACTACTACTACTACTTCCACTCTACTACTTCCACTACTACTACTACTACTTCCACTACTACTCCACTACTACTACTCACTACTCCTACTACTTCACACTCTACTACTTCCACTACTACTCTATCTTCCACTACTACTACTACTCTACTCTCACTACTTCACTACTACTACTACTACCACTACTACTATTCACTACTACTATCCTACTACTTCCACTACTACTTACGTAAATGAATGGTTCAGAGAACCGACAAGTTGATAAATTAGACACATATGCAACACTTGGGTATCTTTACTGAGGAAACGTTTCGCCACACAGTGGCTTCATCAGTCCATTCAAAGGAGAAAGGTGAAGAACAGGAGGAGTTTGAGGTAATCAGTCCCTCGGCCTTGAATCGATGTAGTCAGTCCATCAATCTTGATAAGACTCCAGCATATGTGCTAGGAAGCAGCTTATATACCGTAGGCAGGAGAGGTGCAGAAGTCGTAGGTGGTGTCACATTTGTCCACTGTAGAATTAGGTCGTGCCCAAGGGTTGGGCACTGATGAAGCCACTGTGTGGCGAAACGTTTCCTCAATAAAGATACCCAAGTGTTGCATATGTGTCTAATTTACTACTACTACTTCCACTACTACTACTTCCACTACTACTACTACTTCTACTACTTCTACTACTACTTCCACTACTACTACTACTTCCACTACTACAACTACTACTTCCACTACTACAACTACTACTTCCACTACTACAACTACTACTTCCACTACTACAACTACTGCTTCCACTACTACTACTACTTCCACTACTACTTCTATTTCCACTACTACTAATTCTACAACTATTACACTTTCGCCACCTACCACCTGACTCCTACCACTATACGTACTCGTTCTTAATTATTTGGACTGAAGAAGCCATTCGTGTCGAAACGTTTCCTTTAGTAAATGCCACGAAGTGTACATATCAGTGTCTAGTTATCTAGGATATCCTTGACTGCTGGGGATATAGACTCGGGGGGTCGACGCTATCCTTAACTGCTGCTTTCATCTGGGTCGACTGAAACATCCGTGGCATTGTGAAGCAGTGGACGAGACCCCATGATCCCCCCTTCCCACCGCCTTCCCCCATACTTCCACATCCCACCACAACCTACTATCCCCAACCCCAACCCCTCCCTCCCCTTCCCCTCCCCTCCCCTCCCCTCCCCTCCCTTCCCCTCCCCTCCCTTCCCCTCCCCTTCCCCTCCCTACCGGCTGGATATCGTACTAGAAAAGGAAGATAACGGAGCTAAGGAAAGGCAGGGTCCGCGGGGCACAAGACATCAGAATGTTATCTTAAAATATTCAATCACTGGAAGGAAGAGGGATGGAGAGACAGAGACAGACAGAGACACAGAGACAGACACAGACAGACACAGACAGACACAGACAGACACAGACAGACACAGACAGACACAGACAGACACAGACAGACACAGACAGACACAGACAGACACAGACAGACACAGACAGACACAGACAGACACAGACAGACACAGACAGACACAGACAGACACAGACAGACACAGACAGACACAGACAGACACAGACAGACACAGACAGACACAGACAGACACAGACAGACACAGACAGACACAGACAGACACAGACAGACACAGACAGACACAGACAGACACAGACAGACACAGACAGACACAGACAGACACAGACAGACACAGACAGACAGACACCAGACAGACACAGACAGACACAGACAGACAGACACAGACAGACAGACACGACGACAGACACAGACGACAGACACAGACAGAACAGACACAGACACAGACAGACACAGACAGACAGACACAGACAGACAGACAGACACAGACAGACAGACACAGACAGACAGACACGACAGACAGACAGACAGACACAGACAGACAGAACAGACAGACAGACACAGACAGACGAAGAACAGACAGACAGACACAGACAGACAGACACAGACAGACAGACAGACGACAGAACAGACAGACAGACAGACAGACAGAACAGACAGACAGAGACAGACAGACACAGACAGACAGACACAGACAGACAGACACACAGACAGAACAGATCAGACAGGATACAGACAGACAGATACAGACAGAACATACAGACAGACAGTACAGACAGACAGAACAGACAACAGACAGACAGATACAGACAGACAGAACAGACAGACAGAACAGACAGACAGAACAGACAGACAGAACAGACAGACAGATACAGACAGACAGATACAGACAGACAGATACAGACAGACAGATACAGACAGACAATACAGACAGACAGATACAGACAGACAGATCACAGACAGATACAGACAGACAGATACAGACAGACAGACAGACAGACAGACAACAGACAGACAGACAGACAGAGACAGACACAGAGACAGACAGACAAGCAGACAACAGATACAGACAGACACAGACACAGACAGACAGAGTAGCATTGACAACGTCGCAAAGCATGACAATATTGAAAAAAGAACAATTCTGGAAGTTAGTCCTAACATGAAAAACCCCATACCAGTTGGTGCTTTCATCTCCCCTTTCTTACCCCCTCCTCCTCCTCTTTTCCTTTTCATCCTCCCCGCCCATTCCCATCGTCGTTCTGTGTCCCATCAGAGGGCAGTCGAGGAAGGTCAAAGAGGACTATGCTGGCACTGGTGACATGGCGACCATTGTGCTCGACTACGTGGGTATGAAACGGATCAAATCAGGTCTTGGTGGACCGTGTGGAGGCTTCCGTAATAATTCCTCCCTTAGTGAGTCTCAGACCCCTCACTTATGATTGCCGATAAAAGGCCCCTCGGGCTTTTGGAGAGAGATTGAGTGAGAGAGATTGAGTGAGAGAGTGCGCGCGCGCGCGTGTGTGTGTGTGTGTACGTACTCATCTAATTGTATTTGCAGGTTTCGAGTCTCAGGTCCTGGACCAGCCTATCTGAAGTTATGTACGGATTCTGCCTCTACCACTCTAAGACTAAAGAAATATTTCCCAACACCCACGTGACTCGTGTGTAATTTTAACTTCTAACCGCGCCGTCAAGTGCCTGAGACTCTCCTCTCAGACTTCCTGACCACTCCTGTCACTCTTTTATACGTCGTAATCATGTTGCTACTGGTCTTTCTGTTCAGAGTCGTCAGATTTACCTCCTCTAGCCTTTCCTGGTCCTCTGGTACCAGTTTCGTTGCAACCCTTTGCATTTTCTCCAGCTTCTTTCCATACTTAACCAGATATGAATTCCATACTGGCGCTGTATACTAAAAGACAAGCATAAAATAGGCAGTGTATAAAGTCGTGAAAGCTAGACTTAAATTTTCAGGCTGTTTGTGTATCGTTTCAGTCACGGTATTGTGCCTTTTTTTTTTTTTTAAATTTGCTAGTCTTGCGCTTGCGGCGGCGCCTCGCGGGGAAATACAACTAAATTTGAACCAATTGTTTTTAGAAGAAAAAATGCCCACTCAATTTATCAGATCTCATTACGAACTTTCTTCATTTCAATCCTTGACTCATACGCCTAGATAATGCACTTTAGTTCTTAATCTAAGTTGAAGTGGATAGTTCTCAGCAGATAGCCTCAGTGAAAACCTCCAAGACCTCTGATATCTCTTTTTTACCTTGTACTCTCGTATACTATCTTGACGCTTCTTGTGTACCTGTTTCCCGCCTCTCGAAAAATCTTTCCTGTACACAGTATCAATGCTTGCTAAATAATAATAATCATAATAATAATAATAATAGTGGTTTCTTATGGTGTTGGAGCATGAGTAGGGGAAACCGATTAACCGGCCTTGAGTCCTGGAGGTGGAAAGTACAGTGCCTGCACTCTAAGAAGGGGTGGGGATGTTGCAATATGGAGGGGCATATGAACTGTAGTATCGGCGCTCCTCTGGTAAGTTTTTTTTTTTTTCTTTCGTGTCACCTTACCTCTGTAGGAGACGGCCGGTGTGTTGAAAATAATTAATAATAATAGTAATAATACATTTGTCTTTTAAAGTTGTGCAGTTTCGTTTTTCCCCTCAGTCTTGGCCCACCGTCTTTCAAAATTCCCTCTGTTTCCCTTCTGCCCCTGTAATGTTGGGTTTCCTGTCTACCCTTCTGCACCCTTCTACCCCTGTACTTTTCTACTCCTGTACTGAGGGTCCCTGCTGAATCCTTTGTACCCTTCTACCCCTGTATTTGGGAATCCCCTGCTTATCCCCTCTGTACCCTTCTACCCCTGTATTGGGGTCTCCTGCTTACTCCTCTGTATCCTTCTACCCCTGTAATGGGGGTCCCCTGGTTACCCCTCGACCAGCAAGGGTCAAGGAGATCCTATATCAGCCAAATGTCACCTCAGGGTGATCCCCCTTGGCCCGACCCATTTTAATCATGGGGGACGAGGTGAAGATGGGAGGGAGGGGGGGGAGAATAATGCGGAGGGAGGGATGGCAAGAGAAAAAGAAGGAAAAGCAGTGAGAAATACGGATGCAGAGAAAATGCTGTGATGAGAATGAATAGGGGGGATGGAGGGAGTTGGGGAAGGATGCAAGGAAAGGAGTAGGAAGAGGAAGGAGGTGGGGAGGAGGCATAAAGGTTTGTAATAATTACTAGAGAGATGGATATTATGAAGGATTGGGCAGGGGAGGTTAGCGAGAGGGCGGGAGGCTTTTGAGGCGACGGTAGGCGGAGAGTAGAAGGGAAGGATGGTGAGGATGAAGGATGGTGACAACGAGGGGATGGATGATGAGGAAGGAATCGTAGGGACGGAAGGAGGAGGAGTGTAGAAGGCAAAGGAAAGATAGAGAGTATTATACAAGATAGAATAAAATAAGAATGGAAAAGAGAGGCAGGAAAAAGTTATAAGAACAAGGGAAAGAATCCTAAAAAAATGGAAACCCCGTAAAAACAGAAGCAGAGGTAGAAACAGAAGTAGAAGTTGACAGAAATAAGAAAATGTTCTAGCCTAAAAACTGGCAATGATATTCAGCAAACTTGTGCTACACAAGATAAACAAACCAATCTTATCCTAACCTTTCCCAGACTATCCTAACTTTTCCCAGACTATCCTAACTTTCCCAGACTATCCTAACCTTTCCCAGACTATCCTAACCTTTCCCAGACTATCCTAACCTTTCCCAGACTATCCTAACCTTTCCCAGCCTATCTTTCTCTATTTTAGACTTTCACAGTCAACCCTAACATATCCCATCCTAAACGTTCTTTGACTATCTTAGCGTACGGTCTATTCTAGCCTCTCCTAGCCTATTTCTAACTTATCTTATCCTAGCCTCCCAGCCTATCTTAGCCTTTTCTAGCTTCTTACACTATCCATTCAAGGGAGATGCCGTGATGCTGAACGGTTCTTGACACAAAAAAAACTGGACTTGCCTCTCTTCCTTGAATCAAATTTGATTATCTCCCATGCCTCAGGCGCTGTAAAACCCCTACAGTTTTAGCGCTTATCCTAGAATATATACTACTACTACTGATGATAATAAGAAAAATAAAAATTATTATACTAGTTTAGTCATGGGCATTAAACCCGGCAGCGAGGAAGCTGGAGACAGTAGAGATATCGTGTTTGAGAGCAATATATGGTATGTGTATTATGCAGAGAATTTAGTGCTTAGATATTTGAAAACTGTGGGGTTACCAAAGGTATAATTCGGAGGGCTGAGGAGGGGATGTTGTTGATGGTAAAGAAGCGGATGACAAGGAGGGAAGGGTTGGAGGGAAGAGGTGAAGGAGGTTTTGAGTGCAAGGGGTATGAGCATCCAACAGGCTTGTGAGAGCATTTCATGTCGGAGTTAATGAAGACAATTGGTTTCTATAAGTTGGTGTGCTGTTGGGGTGTGAGCAAGAAAATGTTTATGAAGGAATTCGGGGCAACCAGTTAACCAAATTTGAGTACAGAAGTACCTGCACTCTGAAGAAGAGACGAGGATGTTCCACTTCAGAAGGTCATTTGAACTATGTATGATGTCTACACACTTTTGGCAAGACAGCTACTGAATGAGTGATGGTGAACGCCTTTCCTCCTTTGGGTAGGGAGAGTGAGTAAACTGACGGAAGCTCACCTGGAATAGACTAACGGCTTATACTAAGTGATTAAGCACCTTTAATAGAGAGGAAGTTAAGGATAATATATATAACTAACTAGCTGAATGTTGTTAGCTGATGGTGGTTGGTGTCTCATACTAATGGTGGTTGATGTGTGACTAATACTAATAGTGGTTGGTGGATGACAGTAATTGTGGCTGACAGGTGATAATTTAAAAAAAAATTAGCTACTGTTTAAAAAATAAGTTTAATATTCAAATTAAAACCAGAAAGAAAGAGAGAGAGAATCTGGAAGTCTAGATTATACAACCAAAAAAAAAAAAAAAAAAGTTTAACTTAAAATCGTAAAATAAAAAAAATAATTTTGATCTGGAGAGACAAAAGTGACGCGTCCTCTACACCACAAGAGGTAAACTAAATTTAACTTTCACCTCCTGGAGAAAGTAACTGGGTACACAAAAATGGCAGTAGGAGCTGAGAGATGTACGCTTCCCGGTGTACATCTCTGTGTGTATACAATGAGAGTCAACGGTCATCCTTATTTTAGAGAATAAAATTTTATTAACCGGTGTCGAACAGGTGACATGCAGTCTTAATGACCCTCGTGTAGTCGATAGGCTTTAAACCTCATTAAACCAGCAGGCAGTCAACCTTACCCGCTGGCAAGAATAAGCGAATTTATCTCCCGAGTGGCTAGATTAAGCGAGTTTAATCTCTATCTTGCAAGATTAATAGACAACCTTTAGTCAGGCTAGATTAAGCGAAGCAACTTTTCTTAAGAAAAACAAAAAAAAATATTCGAGTTAACTCTTCATCTGCCATGATAAAACTAATGCGGTTCACCACCTGGCAAAACTAATCGAGCGTTTATCTCTGCAAGGCGAGACTAAGCGAGCGAATCCCTTCGCACACTGGGGGAAAACTAACGCTTGTGATACTGCCGGCAAAACTAGCCGACTAGCCTTCTATGCTCGCCTAGACGAGAGTAATCGACCCCTCAACCCGGCTAGACTAATCGAACGGTGCGCCTCCCCTTTCCCCTACCCCCCATCCCAAGGCCGAAGTAATGCGCCCTCGTCCTGCCAAAAATAGCCGAGCTGGAGCCTGGCAGGCAAGAGTGAGCGAGGAGGCTGTGTCGGTGAATCAGAGTAAGGCCAAGAAAATGACCACTGTGGCAGCCATTAGTGAGGACCATGGCACCGCTGGCACCACGGTGGTATAGGGATCATTATGGCCATGTCACGCGAGAGGGAAGGGGAGGGAAGAGAGGAGAGAGAGAGAGAGAGAGAGAGAGAGAGGGGAAGGGAATGAGGAGAAGAATGAGAACATTTTGGGATCAGGCGGCGAGGAAGGTGTAGGTAGAAAGAGGGGAAGGAGTGAGGAAAGGGATTGTTGGTAAGGGAAGATGGGAATAATGATAGATTGAAGGGGAAATAAGAGATAAGATAGATGAAAGAAGAAGAAGACTTTCGTCCTAGAAGGGTAATACTCCAGGATAACCTGAAAAGAGCAGTGTGGCACAAATCTTTAATAAGCATCTCATGGGTGCAAGACTTGTCCTTACGTCTCCAACAGTCTGGGATTGAACATAGGTCATTTGGGTTGAGAGCCGAACGCTCTGCTGCAAAGCTACGGGGCACCAGGAGACAGAAAGAACTGAGAGTGAATAGAACAGATGAGCGGGAGAGGTAAATGGAAGGGGATGGGGATGGAAGAGGAGGACACCTTGTGCATGTAAAATGGAACACGAAAGTTTTGTGGAAGGAAGCTTCAAAGGTAGGTGGGTGGGTGGGTGTGTGTGTGGGTGTGTGTGTGGGTGTGTGTGTGGGTGTGTGTGTGGGTGTGTGTGTGTGTGTGTGTGTGGGTGTGTGTGTGGTGTGTGTGTGTGTGTGTGTGTGTACATTTGTCTAGGCATGTCGATTTGACACTAGGCCTGTTGTATGTATGTGTGTGTGTGTGTGTAGGAAACACTTCGAAATGTTTCCGCCCCGTCGGGAATAGAACCCGGGCCCTCCGTGCGTGAAGCGAGAGTGTGAGTGTGAGTGTGTGTGTGTGTGTGTGTGTGTGTGTGTGTGTGTGTGTGTGTGTGTGTGTGTGTGTGTGTGTGTGTGGTGTGTGTGTGTGTGTGTTTAAATATCTTGTGTGATGGCTGGCACTTTCCCTTGCATATGGTCGTGCATGTATAGCCATGACATCAAGCCTGGATGCATTTAGCGGTTAGAGGACAAATATGTATAAAGCATTAATGCCCAGTTTACCTAACTGAAAAGCGCTCTTAGGCACCCAAATGTTGGAGGTCAAATTAGAAATGAATCTTATTAGAAGCCTGCTTCGATTCTCTAAATATTTTTTTTTCAGTTCGTGCACAAGTATATGGCTAAAATGACAACTAGGTAAAACTTGCAATTTTGGCTTAAATAGCAACACACTTATTGACGAATAAGGCAAGCGAAAATTTGTGTATGCAATAATTTCGCAAAAATCATTTTGAACCTAACGAAAAAAAATATTTGTTTGTTTATTTTAAAATTATTGTAAACTTGTCTAAAATATATTTAGTTGGGTTAAGCTAAATTAAATTGCGCTTGTTATAATAAGTTTAGGTAAGTTTTCTAAGGTTCTTTTGGTACAAAATTATTAATTTTTACTTTAACTTAGTTTGTCCGCCCTTAATATATCTAAACTTTTCTTTTGTCTTGTCTCTGTTAAGTTTTTTTTTTTTTGTCTATTTATCTGTTGTCCTACCTGTGTCATTGTTGTCCTACCTGTGTCATTGTCTGTTGAACTACCTGTGTCATTGTATGTTTGTTGTCCTGTCGGACAACCTGTTCCATTCTGTTCTAGGTATACTCATCTAATGTCGTCTGCGTCACAATTGGGTTAACTGACAATATCTTTTAGGCCAAAAATAGGGATGGAAATTATGAGAAGGAAATGGACTGGGATAGGATTGAGCAAATAAAATGACAGTGAGCAGACAAGAAGAGAAGCAGGAAAGTTTAAGTGACCTAACCACTCTGAGTGGGCTTTAAGAGAGCTGTTTTTGTCACACAGTAACGAGTTTCATTTTTTGTTTCGCCAGACCCTACCACTAAGATCAAGGTGAGGGAACGCAAAGTCAGAAACAAAGGAGACCTAATTTAGGCATAATCATGGAATTTTGCTTAGAATAATGAATAATTCTGCAGATAACTAGGATAAAGAGAGAGAACTTCAAGAAGAAAATAATTAAACTTTTCATTTAAGAGTGAAAGTGGCGGAGAGAATAATATTTTGTAATATTGAATATACTGTAGACGGGAAAATAGATGCAGAGATCTCATGCATAGGACAAGGGCGAATGAGATTTATTAGGAGGAGGGAAGAGTCGTGAGTGAGTATGAAGGGAGGAACGCCGTAAGTAGATTGAAAGTGGGAAAGCACCGGGAAGGAATGGGATTAAAACTGATACACTGAAAGCAGGTGGGAATAAAGTGTAGGAACGGTCTGTGTGTTTGTTCAATGTGAGTATCAACGAAAATAAATACATAAAGATTAGCATAAAAATAATCCGTAGTCCCAAGGTATAACGAAAAAGGGGACAATAAAATATTTAAATTATTGGGTAATAAATCACGCTCACCAAACGAAAAGTATATGGAAGTATTGTTACTGAAAGAGTGATGATAAGACAAAGTAGGTTTACAGAGACGTTGCGTTTTGAAACACTGAAATGTATAACTCAAATTTTCGTGACGAAGCGTGTAACTGGTCAGTATCTGGATAAGGGCAAGGATCTGTATGTTGCATTTAATGTTTTGGAAAAATATATATATATAACAACGTGGATTGAGCAATGTGGCTAATGTTGCAAAGGTATGGAATATGTGGCATGTTCCTAAACGCTGTAGACTGATAGTGAGAAGCAATCATTAAGATATACACGAAAGATATTGAACATGTATGTATATATATATATAAGTCATCGAGTCATCGACACTATTATGGTCTCACGTTAGCTTAGATTTTTCAAATATTTTGGGGAAATTCTAATATGTCCATAAAAAAATAACATACGCGCGACTCTAAAACCTAATTTGGAGAATTTTTTTTAAAATTTATAGCTTTTAATGAACGTTTCATGTGAAGTTAAATTATGATGCGGATCTAAAATCTATTAGTACATGTACCATTTAGTAATTTAGTGGTTATACAAATGTGAATTGTCTCACTGGTATATTTTTCCTAAGATTTCAGTATAATATTCATGTATTTTTTAAAACAAAAAAGGTTGAACATCTTCAGAGATGGGACAGTGACTGCAGTGAATGTCTTAGAGTTTGGAGAATTGTCTTCCTAAAAGGTAGTAAATCTCATTTTATTATTATTAAATTCAAGAACGACCGAATGATTCAGTGGTGCACTAAATCTGATTTATATTGTGAATTCATAAATATGCTGTTTGCTGATGACAGTCACAGTGCAAATGAGAGATTCAGAAGAGAGGATATAGATGGCGGTGGAGTAGTTTGGAAAGATGCATCAAAGAAGAAATTCGAAGAACGAAGTAGAAAGCGATTACAGAAGAGCAAAGAGATGACGGCAGGAAAAAGTATTTTCCTCCACCCTCATAATTTTATGTTTAAGTCGGTGTGAAATATTTCTTTTTAATGGGAAAAATGTAGGGATATATGAATTAACATTCCGTGACATTCATTAGTGTGCAGAACGTGTATGCCAGTCAGAGCCATAACTGTGAATCCCGTAAGTGCCCCAGTTACGTCTCCTTTAAATCCTACAGCGCTGTGGAAGCACAACCAGTGGGATGGGGGTTCGAGTCTGCATGCATTCAGATTTCAGTGAAAACATTCACATTGTTTTGGAAAAAAAATCTGGAATATACTGTAACCAGTTTCATTAATACATACTGGGAATAAATATACTTGTATTTAAAAATCTTATACAGTTCAATTCGTTATACAAATTTAAAAGTAGTGTATAAAAATTTAAACCTAAAACAAAAATTCAACTCGGGCTATATTTGTTGCGGTGAGGATAAGTGTATATTGACTACATAACAAACTAGTAGCGCAGAAAACAAACACACACACACATCCTGGAAAGGAATGAGCTTATCAACGACGGCCAACACGGTTTCAGGGACGGGAAATCCTGTGTCACAAACCTACTGGAGTTCATTGACAGGGTGACAGCAGTAAGACAAGAGAGAGAGGGGTGGGTAGATTGCATATTCTTGGACTGAAAGAAGGCGTTTGACACAGTTCCACACAAGAGATTAGTGCAAAAGCTGGAGGACCAGGCAGGGATAACAGGGAAGGCACTCCAATGGATCAGGGAATAACTGTCAGGAAGACGGCAGCGAGTCATGGTACGTGGCGAGGTGTCAGAGTGGGCGCCTGTGACGAGTGGGGTTCCACAGGGGTCAGTCCTAGGACCTGTGCTGTTTCTGGTATTTGAGAACGATATGACGGAAGGAATAGACTCCGAAGTGTCCCTGTTTGCAGATTATGTGAAGTTGATGAGAATTCAATCGGACGAGGACCAGGCTGAACTACAAAGGGAACTGGACAGGCTGCAAGCCTGGTCCAGCAATTGGCTCACTGGAGTTCAACCCCACCAAGTGCAAAGTCATGAAGATTGGGGAAGGGCAAAGAAGCCCGCAGACGGAGTACAGTCTAGGGGGCCAGAGACTACAAACCTCACCCAAGGAAAAAGATCTGGGGGTGAGTATAATACCAGGCACATCTCATGAGGCGCACATCAACCAAATAACTGCTGCAGCATACAGGCGCCTAGGCAACCTAAGAACAGCATTCCGAAATCTTAATAAGGAATCGTTCAGGACCCTGTACACTGTATATGTTACTCCCATACTGGAGTATGCAGCACCAGTTTGGAACCCACACCTAGCCAAGAACGTAAAGAAACTAGAGAAAGTACAAAGGTTTGCAACAAGACTAGTCCTGGAGCTAAGGGGTATGTCCTACGAGGAGAGGTTAAGGGAAATCGACCTGACGACACCGGAGGACAGGAGAGATAGGGAGAACATGATAACGACATATAAAATACTGAGAGGAATTTCACAAGGTAGACAGAGACAGAATGTTCCAGAGATGGGACACAGAAACAAGGGGACACAGTTGGAAGTTGAAGACTCAGATGAATCACAGAGATGTTAGGAAGTATTTCTTCTGTCACAGAGTGGTCAGGAAGTGGAATAGTTTGGGGAGCGATGTAGTGGAGGCAGGATCCATTCATAGCTTTAAGAAGAGGTATGATAAAGCTCATGACGCAGGGAGAGTGACCCAGTAGCGGCCAGTGAAGAGGCGGGGCCAGGAGCTATGAATCGACCCCTGCAACCACAGCTAGGTGAGTACACACCCAAACACACACACACACACTCACACTCACACTCACACACACACACACACATACACACGCACGCACACACACACATACACATACACACACATACACACATACATACACAAACACACACACACACACACACACACACACACACACACACACACACACACACACACACACACACACACGTATTAAAGAATACCTCTTCTGAGTGGCTTCATATTATTAATTTTGATTCATTCCACAAGACAGATGAAATTTTAATGAAATTGTCAGTGAAAACTTGGAATCGATGGATTCAGATAAATTATTGGAGAATGCCTTTTCTGATAGCTTTCAAACTTTGTGTTATGGGCTAAGGCAAACATAGCTTTCACTTTAAGCCGTGTAGCTATATTTTAAATTGTCAATTTTATTAAATAAATTGGTATCCACGTATGAACTAGAGAATGCTTCTTCTGCTCGATTTCAAACCCTTCCGCGCTGGTGTTTCTTAACGAACAATATTTGTATTGATTGTCTGTTTTGTACGTGCCAGTCTGCTACATTTATAGAAAAATATATAAAATTAGACTTTCTTAAAAAGCACAAAATTGAATATTGTTTCTTGTAATAAGTGTGAGAACTTTATGCAAAATGAAAATGAGAAATATTGAAAACTCACCTGGTTTTGGCATTTTTAATTTTCACGAGTTTAGTGAAATTTTGAATACTGTATTTTTCGAACGAATTTATGCCTGAGTTCGTATCTTATACTACCTCCAATGATTTCGTTTATACCTTCAGAACACCGTGTACCAATCTGCTTCAAATTTTGAGCCCCAGTGAACTGTTACTAGGGGAAAGTTCGTGGAACGATGTAATATAGACCCTTCCTCAAATTGGTTTCCATGTTACAACTTAAGAAAGCTTCTCTGGAATGACCTCAGAGTTCCAGCACCAGCGTCTCCAGTCTTGAGACAGACTAGTACTCTAGAAATAGCTTTGCAATGTTTTCCATTAAATTACTGGAGTATGCCTCCTTCAAGAAGGGGGCCTCGATGTTAGTGAGGGGATCTTGTTCCAAGGACTTACTCTTCTCTTTGATTGATTCTGAATGTCTCCCAATCTCCAGTTGCTATATCAACCCTACTGACTTAGCGCTTTTCCTGATTAAAATAATTGCGACCGGCATTACACTAATATTTATTTTTTATGCATCTTATGAAATAACTGAAAAATATTTTTTTGAGGTTATAGGCTGTGTAGGTGCACGTTTTGTTGGATTCTGAGCAATATCTGGAGAATACATCTTCTGGTAGCCTTCAAACTTTTAATGCTGGTATGTTTTCCACTGTGCAAGTTTCTCTTTGATTTTAGGGTAAGTTTTAATGTATCAGTTTTGTTCATTTGGTTTTCGCGAAATAACTGAAATAAGTCTCTTCAGACCAGAAATAAATCACTGTGCTCAGCTTCATTGGGATTACTTGGATAATTTACATTATGTAGTTTTTATGTGCCTATAACACGTGTGTGTGTGTCCTCAAGACCCTTGTATAAAACACCGAGTGCTATTATCCATATCCTAAAACTGTTACTTGCTTGCTTATTTAATAATTAAACGTTGGTCAATCTCCTAAAACAGTTTGGATTAATTTTATCCTGTCTAGGTTCCAGTTTGCCCTTTTCATAAAAAAAAAGAGAAGCCTGAAATACTGTCTGTCATAATTTCTGAGTGCCTCTTCCAACTGGCTTCAGCCCTTCAAGGCTGAAAACTTGTTAACGCAATATCTGAGCGGTTTTAAACTTCGTGTACTCTTGTATTTTAGGATATTTTTTTTTTCTCAGTTAACAAGAATATGCCTCTTCAGTTTGGCTTCAAAGCTGGTGTATCTTAGTAGAAGGTTTGAATTATTTTCTGGCTGTGTATTGGAGAAACTGGAATATTAGTTTCCATGTGATAGCTTAGCGATATTTACCTGCACTAGAAGCTTGAGTCGTACTCTGCTATAACCATATTTTTTAAAGGGTTGAACCGTTAAGCCAGCGGAAGGCCTCTATCAGATGACCAAAAGCTCCAACTCTGGGTCATAGTATGACTAAGACCCGCCTCAGGAAACACTCTTCCTGTTTCCTGGCAAACCTAACCAACCAACCAACCAACCAACCAACCAACCAACCAACCAACCAACCAACCAACCAACCAACCAACCAACCAAAACCAACCAACCAGAGAGTTGGGGTTGTGCAATATGGAGATACCTTTCTTGGATCGCACAGAGACCGAAATATTGGAACTTGAAATCACGGGTAAGTCATGGGAATATTAGGAAATACTTTTTTAGCCTTAAAGCAGTCAGAAACTGGAACGACTTGGACAGTGAAGTTGTAGAGGAATGATCCATACATTGTTTTAAGAAATGGTATGATGGGCTTCCACGACCATGAGAGACTGAATTCAGTGGCAGCCAGGGAGAGGCGGGAACCAAGAGCAGAAACTCAACCCCAGCCACTACAAATAGGAGAGTACAAATAGGTAAGTAACACGCACACACATGCTCATGGAGCAGGAAGAGTGACCTAGTAGCGGCCAGCAAAGAGGCGGGGCCAGGAGCTGTGACTTGACCCCTGCAACCACAACGAGGTGAGTACACAAGCATTCACGCGCACAGCTCGTGGAGCAGGGAGAAAGTGGACCTAGTAGCGACCAGTGAAGAGGCGGGGCCAGGAGATATGACTTGACCCATGCAAACACACACACACACACACACACACACACATTCATTCATTCAGCATATTTAAACATGACTAAGCCAACACACTAACAGAACTTGACCTATCAATAATGACTCCTCATTTGGCTTGTTTAGTGCCTAACGACCTCTGTCGCTGTTTATAATGATGGCTCTTGATGCACCACTCAGCCTCTCCAACCCCCTCCCCTCCACAACCCCCCACAAACCCCCCACACACACCCACACACCCCACACACCACACCACACACACCCCACACATCCTCACATACACACATCCCCCACATACACACACATCCCCCCACATACACACACATCCCCCCACATACACACACATCCCCCCCACATACACACACATCCCCCCACATACACACACCCCCCACATACACATCCCCCACATACACATCCCCCACATACACATCCCCCACATACACATCCCCCACATACACATCCCCCACATACACATCCCCCACATACACATCCCCCACATACACATCCCCCACATACACATCCCCACATACACATCCCCACACACAACACATCCCCACACACACATCCCACACACACATCCCCACACACACACATCCACACACACACATCCCACACACACATCCCACACACATCCCCCCACACACATCCCCACCCACACACACACATCACACACACATCCACACACACACATCCACACACACACATCACACACACACATCCCACACACACACATCCCACACACACACATCCACACACCACACACCCCACACACACCACACCCCACACACCCCACACACACACCCCACACACACACCCACACACACACCCCACACACACCCCACCACACACCCCCACACACACCCCACACACACACCCACCACACACCCCCACACACCCCACACCCCCACACACACCCCCACACACACACACACACACACACACCACACCACACACACACCCCACACACACACCCACACCCCACACCACACACACACCCCACACACACACCCCACACACACACCACCCCACACACCCCACACACACACCCCACACACACACACCCACACACACCCCACACACCCACACACCCACACACACACACCCCACACCACACACCACACACACACCACACACACACCACACACACACCACACACACACCCCACACACACACCCCACACACACACCCCACACACACCCCACACACACACCACACACACACACACACACACACACACAGAACACCTAGGAGAATGAAGGTCGGTCTTCCATTAAGTTAACCGAACACCTTTCAAATAACTGTAAAGTCCTCTCCTTCCCCTCCATTCCTCTCGTTTAAAGACCAATTAAGATGTTCGTAATTAACGATGCAGTCATTATTTCCAGCCCCTCCTTTGTTGGCTCACTCTAACTGTACGGTTATTTGACGAGATGCCGCTTACTGGAGCCGTCCCGGGGAAGACTTGTTTCATCGTTGAGAGAGACAGAAAGACAGACAGACAGACAGAGTCAGAGACACAGAAATACAAAGACAGAGACAGTGGCAGACGCTAAACCAAGCTTTATAGAAATCTCTTTGCAATTGCTATTCTTCCTCAACAACTTTCTCCACCCCTTTCTCCATGATCCATCCTTCCCTCTACGCCCTCCTCCAATCACCACCATTCCTCATAATTTTCTCCCTACTCAGGCAATCCCACCCTCCCTTAATTTTTTTCCCTACCCCTACGCCAATCCCCACATTACTTCACCTCATACACCCTCAACTACTACTACTCACTTTCTCCAATTCTTTCCCCACTGTATCGACACCCCACCCCAACCCCTCTCTAGACCTGTATCACATAAATCTGCCACCGTATTGGGCTCAAGCGAGAAGAGAGAGAGAGGAGGGAGGAGGGAGGAGGGAGGGAGGAGGGAGGAGGGAGGGAGGGAGGGAGGGAGGAGGGAGGGAGGAGGGAGGCTCATTGCTAATTAAACAAGGTAAATAAAATAATTAACACTAATTATCAACTAGACCCTCTGGGTCATTAGCACAACACACGAGATCAGAGACGTGTATGAAAATACTATTATATATATATATATATATATATATATATATATATATATATATATATATATATATATATATATATATTATTAACACATCGGCCGTTTCCCATCAAGGCAGGGTGGCCCAAAAAAGAAAAACTTTCATCATTCACTCCATCACTGTCTTGCCAGAGACATGCTTACACTACAGTTATAAAACTGCAACATTAACACCCCTCCTTCAGAGTGCAGACACTGTACTTCCCATCTCCAGGACTCAAGTCCGGCCTGCCGGTTTCCCTGAATCCCTTCATAAATGTTACTTTGCTTCCACTCCAACAGCACGTCAAGTATTAAAAACCATTTGTCTCCATTCACTATCAAATCCACTCAAGCATGCTTGCTGGAAGTCCAAGCCTCTCGCATACAAAACCTCCTTTACCCCCTCCCTCCAACCTTTCCTAGGCCGACCCCTACCCCGCCTTCCCTTCACTACAGATTTATACACTCGAAGTCATTCTACTTTGTTCCATCCTCTCTACATGTCCAAACCACCACAACAACCCCTCCTCAGCCTTCTTGGTAATCTCGCACCTCCTCCTAATTTCCACACTACGAATTCACTCCATTATATTCACACCACACATTGATCTCAGACATGACATCTCCAGTGCCTCCAGCCTTCTACTTGTTGTAACATTCACCACCCATGCTTCACACCCATATAAGAGTGTTGGTATAACTATACTCTCATACATTCCCCTCTTTGCTTCCACGGACAAAGTTCTTTGTCTCCACAGATTCCTAAGTGCACCATTACCCTTTTACCCTCATCAATTCTATGATTCACCTCATTCTTCATAGACTCATCTGCTGACACGTCCACTCCTAAATATCTGAATACATTCACCTCCTCCATACTCTTTCCCTCCAATATGATATCCAATCTTTCATCACATAATCTTTTTGTTATCCTCATCACCTTACTCTTTCCTACATTCACTTTTAATTTCCTTCTTTTACATACCCTACCAAACTCATCCACCAACCTCTGCAACTTCTATTCAGAATCTCCCAAAAGCACAGTGTCATCAGCAAAAAGCATCTGTGACAACTCCCACTTTGTGTTAGATTCTTTATCTTTTAACCCCACACCTCTTGTCAACACCCTCGCATTCACTTCTCTTACAACCCCATCTATAAATATATTGAACAGCCATGGTGACATCACACCTCCTTGTCAATATATTTATACATGGGGTTGTAAGAGAAGTGAATGCGCGGGTGTTGGCAAGAGGTGTGGGGTTTAAAAGATAAAGAATCTAACACAAAGTGGGAGTTGTCACAGATGCTTTTTGCTGATGACACTGTGCTTTGGGAGATTATGAAGAGGTTGGTGGATGAGTTTGGTAGGGTATGTAAGGAAAGAAGGAAATATATATATATATATATATATATATATATATATATATATATATATATATATATATATATATATATAATATATATATATAAATATATATAAATATAATATATATAAATATATATATATATATAAATATATATAAATATAAATATATATAAATATAAATATATATAAATATAAATATATATATATATATATATATATATATATATATATATATATATATATATATATATATATATATATATATATATAAATATATATATATATAAATATATATAAATATAAATATATATAATATATATATATATATATATATATATATATATATATATATATATATAATATATATATATATATATATATATATATATATATATATATAATATATATATATATATATATATATATATAAATATATATATATATATATATATATATATATATATATATATATATATATATATATAATATATATATATATATATATATATAAATATATATATATATATATATATATATAATATATATATATATATATATATATATATATATATATATATATATATATATATATATATATATATATATATATATATAATATATATATATATATATATATATATATAAATATATATATATATATATATATATATATAAATATATATATAATATATATAATATATATATAAATATATATAATATATATATAAATATATATATAATATATATATAAATATATATATAAATATATATATAAATATATATATAAATATATATATATAATATATATAAATATATATATATATATATATATATATATATATATATATTAATTTAAAAAAATATGAAAAATATGGATTAACACTGTCCTAGTAGAAACAAAATAAGAAATTGCAATGATAATAGGATTAACAGCAGTAGGTAAACTTAAATCAATGATGGAAAACGTTGTTGACTTCACTTGTGCATATTAAAAATAAGAAAGGGGGCGTTATTTATTGAAAATGTTATTAGAGCATTAGAGTAAACATGTTTATTGCAGTACACCGGAGCACTGAAAATTATCCCTGTTTATATGTGAAAAAATGTTATTGATTATTAATTAGTGTCTATAAAGAATAGCGGTGCCCACGGAGATGGATGGGTAACTCTAATTATTTTAGATTCCTTTTTTTTTATCTGAAAGAAGGGCATATTGTGAAACCTGCAAATAACTAATAAGCCACAGTATTAGCATAGCCTCACACACATACCAGAGTCCACACAAGTTCACTTGTACAGGCCGAAGTTCATATTATATACCTGACATAACTTCCCTTAATTAAGGATAACTGTAACTAACATGTTCTTCACTGTAATGCACAAAAAATTATGAATAACTAATTTGGAGCCGTTTGACTAGACGCCCATAAGAGCCACACTCACCTACGTGGCTTTCTCGGTACCGGCGCATGCGAACAATGTACACTCACAGGTCCGATGCTTCCAGTTTGCCAATCAAAACTTTGTATTTTTCCCCGAGTGTAATATGATTAGAGAGTGACTTGCAAAAATTCAGGCAGTTTTCTGTTGCACAGACATCAATGATAAAAACTTGTTTGCAAGGAATAAACGATACATATTTGTTAAAGTTAAATACAACTTAATAACACTATATATATATATATATATATATATATATATATATATATATATATATATATATATATATATTACATTATGTCGTGAGGAATAGGTAAAACTTGGGATCTTGGCTTCAATAGCAACGCTCTTCTTTCTTAAAATTTGCGAAAATTTGTGTATGCAATAATTTCGCAAGTCATTCTGAACCTAACGAAAAAAATATATTTCATTGTTTATTATTAAATTATTGTAAATTATCTAAAAAATATTTAGTTGGATTAGGCTAAATTAAATTGCGCTTGTTATAATAAGGTTAGGTTAGTTTTCTAAGGTTCTTTTGGTACAAAATTATTAATTTTTACATTTCCATAAATTAAAAAATATACCTTTAAACGTATAAGAGAAAATTTTAGAAAGTACTTAATTTTAAACGAGTTCTTGCTAATTGACCAATTTTACCTATTCGGCACGACATGTATATAATTACCGAGACAGGCGTATAAGTGACAATGGCAAGACTCATGAGATCTAATGTGAGTTCTAGACTTAACCCCACTTTATCCTAACGGTTGAGCCCAGTAAGGGGCATTTGTTTCATTATTCATTGTTGTATGATACCATTAAACTATATGTTTTTGATCAATATTTATGTGATTATCGTTCACCCACGCCAGCTTCTCAAAAAGTTCTGGAAATTATCAAGAGTGAAGGGCTGCCTTCCTCTGACGTAGCTTGTTACTGGTTCAGTGAGGAAATGCTGCTGTTGGTTGCCTGATTTTTCCATTCGTTCTTATATGATTTTGTATATCCTTAAATATCTCCGGTAGTGATTCAGAGAGTGTACTGGTGTTCTTGTGGGTTTTATCTCACAAGTATCTTATGCAGGAACCACGTCTGCCCTGTGGATAGTTGTAGGACATTCTTTTCATACCTTTCTATCCAGAACTTTCCTCTAGATATTCTACCTAACTGGGACTTTGCTGTGGTTTTAGGACCTGTGTGTGTCCATCTTAGGTGTTTGATGGTCGCTATTGCTGTTCCATGTTTACTCAGGTTGGTCAAGGTGTTGACTACTGCTTCTCAACTTTGTATTTGTCCTGGATAGGATATTTAATATCATGATTATTTGGATTCTGTGATCTCATATATATATATATTTTTTTATTTATTTATTGATTTATGTATTTATTTATTTATTTATATGCCATACATGTTCCACAGTCTATACAGTATTCACTCAATGATTGTAACTTGTAAATCCACATTGGTGTAAGTCCTGGAGACATGAGGAAGAACACTGGGTTTTGTTCAAGTGATAAGCAAGATTTAATTCTTCACGTATTTAGATACATACTTTATATCCCTAGTGTGATAAACCATCTTTAAGTAAAGTGTTTATGTATGTGCCGCTTTTCTGAATATATTTTTGAGGGATTATTAACGTAGATCTACGTTTGGACAGTTTAAGGGTTAAGTACTTAAGTTCACAATCGGTGGCACAATAATACTGTGGAAACACACTTATTGTTGCCTTCATGAAGGTATGCCATTGTGATTCGGATTGCGGAATCCATTGCAGTATCCAGGGGTCAACCAATCACATTTAGTCTTGACCTATATATGCTGTGTTTCATGAGAGGTTGCACATTTGATGTATGTTATGCAGCCTCCCTGCACCACTCACAAAAATCAAGCCTATTACACGACTTGAATTATATATATGATACTTATGGAAAATAGAATGGATGGATAGTTATATTTTAGGCTTTGCCATTTACATCCCAGTTTTCGTATGTACAAAGTTAATATGATAAAATACAAATACATAAACTATAACACACACACACACACACACACAACTATTTTATATATATATATATATATATATATATATATATATATATATATATATATATATATATATATACAAAGATATATACATATAATTATATACACAATTGGTACCATAAAGTTATGAGTCCCATAGACTCGTTACACTCACCAATCTCTATCCTATTTCACCCTCCATCACCCTTTAGCATGAATTCGTAATTCTTCCCAACAATCACCCAGTCTTTCCCACTCATCCCCACCCTCCTCTATCGTAAACCGCTTTCCCTACTCTCCCCAACTTTCTTAACCCTCCCTCACCAGTCGTCACCTTGGGACAGACTATTCTGAAATATGAGTTTCCTAGTGATAGTAACTCCAGCTCTGCTGGAACGAAACCTTTCAATCTCCCATAGCCGATGAACCCTTGATGTAATACCTGACGATATCCTCACTGAAGCAGTGAAAAGTTTCATCTCAGGTTGACAGATTTCAGCACCTATGAACAGCATCCAGCGTAATGGTATATGACGAGGAAACATAATTAGTTGAGTTCTTACTGTGTAAATATCACATAGAATAGGCCAACAAGACAATGCTGATGTATGCAGTTTTGTTTAATGAAAATAAAAACCCATCCCCTACCCTAAGTTCCGTCACCCTTCCCTTACCCAACCAAAGCCTGTGAATTCCCCACCCTTCCACACACTCCCTAGCCCTCCCTCACCCTCCCCATCTCGCCACCCCTCCTCAACACACTCACGATATATAAAAACAATAATGACAGTAATTCATCCACATGGAGAGTAAAACAAAACAAGAATGTACCCTTGACCGCCCCATTAATTATACTTCCCAGAAATTGTGATTTACTTCGTTCCAGAACTCCACTTCCCATTTTCTCTTGGCCTGGCCTGTCGGGTCCCAATTGTTCCTCTGTCCCAATGTACAAATTGAATTATTCGTTATCATGCGACGCGTATTGTGTGTGTGTGCGTGTGCGTGTGCTCGTGTGTGCGTGCGTGGGAGAGTGAGGGGAAACAAGAAAGATGGTGAGAGAAGGAAGAGAAGGAATGAGGTGAGAGATGAAGAGAGGGAAGGAGGGAGGTGGGACACTAAGAGATGGAAGGACAAAGGAATGTGCGTGAGTGAGAGACGGATGACAGGAAGTGTTTGAGGTCACAAATAAAGGAGGTAATTCGATGAGTGGGGAAGAGGAGAGAGTAGACGACTACACACTGGCTTGGAAACATGACATTTCGGAAGGAACACTTACTAGAAAACAAGATACCACATCTGAGGACACGGAACCTAGATAGCGTGGTAACGATGAGTGATACACATGCAACTCACAGGTATCTATATTGTCGAGACGTTTCGCCCGAGCAGTATTGGAGACGGTAGAAGCAGAGAAGTGATTTTGAGGTGATCATTCCCTCAAAACGTTCCCCCAGCTTCTGTTTCCAGTATCATCATCGCCAGTATTCGGAACTGTAGACTCATCAGTCTTGCACATGAGTCTTACTCATCACCCAAAATAAAACACTGATGTTACTAACGCTGAGAAGTAAGGTAGCCCTTATAATGGCCTAAAAGCCAAAAAAAAAAAAAATAAAGATAACACTACAGAGGACATACAAACTAGAAAAACAAAATAACGCCACTCAGAGCAAAAAATCTTGAAACCAGGATAACACGGAGAGCACGGAATCTAAGAAACAAGATAGCGCCTCACCTGCTGCAACCCCGTCAAGCAAGGTAACTTGGGATGGATTTTCAATCAGGAGTTTTCTTCCTCTCAGAATTAATTCAGGAATCCTTTTTTTTTTTCCTTTTTGCCTTTTCTCCAAACTGCTGCGTTAACTTTTGATTACCTACTCGGGTCGACCCAGGTGAGTGCTGCTAAGGTAGCTTGTCGGTCTTTTGCATAGCGGATGGAGGATCGAGCCCTTACTACTCGGCACTGAGTGACAAATACGGTTTATAGCTTCACATAATATTAGTAAAAATAATAATAGTAATAAGAATAATTAAAATAATAATTATAACTATTGTTATATACTGTGATATGCATTGCTGAACAGAACACACAAGGTGAACAGATCACCACTGTCTGTACGATGAAAGGCGTTCCTGTATCCGACTGTTGAAGCCTATATTGCTCAGGCGATACGTTGCTGCCCTGAAGATGCATAAGTGAAGTGATGGACTTGTCTTATTCATCCTTTATTTCTAAATTTCTCGTATAAATGTTTTGATACGTCTATTCCAACTTAGAAGTTATTCTGGTTTTGATAATTTTGTCCATATTAAAAGACCAATGGGAAATTGAAGTAACAATGAAAGCTGAGGGACTGACCACCTCATGTTTACTCCTCCGTTGCTTTGGTGGTCTCCATCATTAAAGTCACCTCTGTATTCGACTGAAAAAAACCCTGCTGAGAAAGGGATGCGTTTCATCATCACGTGTTTCACACGTGTCTTATGAGAAAAACAAAATAAATATGCCCAGTCTGGATCAGATGAGCAGGAGAATGAGGTCCTGTGGCAGAGCATTTAGCTGCATCACTGGGAAAACTCTCGCCTACCTGCTCGGTATTATCCTTTTCTGCTTCACTTCTCTCTTGAAGGTTTAGCTTTTTCCGAGGTAACGTAACTCTTCGTCCTTGCCCTTTACTCATTGTAATTCTGCCCCTTTTTTATAGAATCATTTGCATATATGTATAGCCATATATAGCCATATTTCCTATTATAGGAAGACGATCTGGGTCTATCGGCTCATGTGTTATACAAACTTGTTGTCAGTACTAATTTTGGTTGTATTTCTACCTGCTACGAATGTAAAAGTATCAGAGTTCATCATCAAATAAAAATTTAAATGTTTTAAGCTATTTCTCTAACAGTAGTAGTAATAGTGATGTTAGTAGCGATAATAATTATAATAATAATAATTCCTGGATGCATTTCGTCAGCATAATTTTAATGCTTTCTTTTCCCTAGGTAAGAGAGCTGACTGGTGGTACGGAGTCGAGGTCCAGGTAAGACCCTTTCAGCAAACACTATTATTAGTGTTTGCTGAAAGTTTACATGCATACATTCATACATACACTATACATATTTTTTTTTTAACAAGTCGGCCGTCTCCCACCGAGGCAGGGTGACCCAAAAAGACAGAAAATCCCCAAAAAGAAAATACTTTCATCATCATTTAACACTTTCACCTCACTCACACAAAATCACTGTCTTTGCAGAGGCGCTCAGACACGACAGTTTAGAATAGTCCTCATATATATATTTATATATATATATATATATATATATATATATATATATATATATATATATATATATATATATATATATATATATATATATATATGTGTGTGTGTGTGTGTCGTGCCAAATAGGTAAAACTTGCGATTTGGGCTTAAATAGCAACGCTCTCTTGCCGAATAATAGTTTAATATCTTTATTATGCACCCCATACCCATCCTGTGGGCGGTAGTCAAAAGATTACAGAGGTACATAATGGGTCCAGGGACTGGGCCCCCAAAGTTTTGATAGCTGAACAAGTTACAAAGGTAATAAACTCAGGTTGATCTGGTCACAATCATGACAAGTTACAAAGGTATTTACAGATTACAGAGGTATATAATGGGTCCAGAGACTGGGCCCCAAAGTTTTGATAGCTGAATAAGGCTAGCGAAAATTTGTGTATGTAATAATTTCGCAAAAATCATTCTGAACCTAACGAAAAAAAATATTTCATTGTGTTTGTTTATTACTAAATTAATGTAAGCTTATCAAAAATATATTTAGTTGGATTAGGCTAAATTAAATTGCGCTTGTCAAAATAAGGTTAGGTAAGTTTTCTAAGGTTCTTTTGGTACAAAATTATTAATTTTTACATTAACATAAATAAAAAAAAAATATATATTTTTAAACGTATTAGAGAAAATTTCAGAAATGACTTAACTTTAAATGAGTTCTTTCTACTTTTACCTATTCGGTATATATATATATATTTATATAATTATATTTAATGGTGTCAAACTACATAATATAGCTTAATAAAGCAGCTGAAGTGAAGAGAGCTGGCATCCACACATCGAGTAGCCCAAATTTGGAATTAGTCCCATCAGCGTGACGCTGGGTCCGCTGTCGTCCAATCACCATTCAGTGTCGCCGGAAAGAACTTCCATTGGTGAAGCGGTCGAGGGCGTTCGACACACGTCGTCCAATTAGCGTTAAGTGTCATTTTAATCAGGTTGGTCAGTGTTGTTGCATCAGCATACACTGTTGCTCCAGGTCTGCACAAGTATTGCTGTCCCAGCGAGCGAGGAACTATTGTTGTCCAGTTGGGCTGCATCAATGTCCAATCAGCGCGTCAAGATCATCCAGCACGACATCAATGTCCAATCAGTGCTTCAAGATCTTCCAGCACGACTTCATCAGTGTCCAATCAGCGCATTAAGATCTTCCAGTAGTTAAGATCGTCCAGACCCTGAATAATTCCTGAATCGATCCTGAAAAGTCCTTCAAGAGTTAGTGAATATAGGTCGAGTAGTCCCTAAATACATCGTGAATAAGTACTGAAAAAGTAGATAAAAGACACTTTTGCGCTGTTCAAGACACTAATAAAACGTTTCGCCCTCGAGTGCCTTTCTTCACTCAGGGTGAAACTTTTTAATAATTATCTTGACCTGAGCACGTGTGTCTATCGTAATAATGTCTATCACTGTTCTCATGCCAAGTCCGGAATAGACACCTAATGGACCCTTAGTAAATACTTAAAAAAATCCCTAAATCCAGAATAATCTTTAAATCGCCCTTTAATAGACATAGTTAACCCTATGCAGTGTGCTGCAGGAAAAATTTATATAAAAAATAATGCTCCATAGTTCCGGGATTGTACTGAATCCGGACGCATATTATTCCTGGTCAGACAGAGTGGCCAGAAGAAGAGCAGATGAGGTGTTTGTGAGGGAGTACGAGATGGGTGGTGACGGGGAGAAGTTATCATGGTTGGCGTTAGTGTGAGTAGGAGAGGTTGGTAAGTTTTTTAGTATATATTATAACCCTACTAATTAATGAATACACTCAAAATGGTCCCAGAAGATCCAAAATAAATCCCTTAATATATTCTGACTAAACCCTGAATGGATTCTGAATAAAACCCTGAATGGATTCTGAATCAAACCCTGAATGGATTCTGAATCAATCCCTGAATGGATTCTAAATAAAGCCCTGAATGGATTCTGAATCAAACCCTGAATGGATTCTGAATCAAACCCTGAATGGATTCTGAATAAAACCCTGAATGTATTCTGAATAAAACCCTGAATGTATTCTGAATAAAACCCTGAATGTATTCTGAATAAAACCCTGAATGGATTCTGAATAAAACCCTGAATGGATTCTGAATAAAACCCTGAATGGATTCTGAATAAAACCCTGAATGGATTCTGAATAAAGCCCTGAATGGATTCTGAATAAAGCCCTGAATGGATTCTGAATAAAGCCCTGAATGGATTCTGAATAAAGCCCTGAATGGATTCTGAATAAAGCCCTGAATGGATTCTGAATAAAACCCTGAATGGATTCTGAATAAAACCCTGAATGGATTCTGAATAAAGCCCTGAATGGATTCTGAATAAAGCCCTGAATATATTCTGAATAAAGCCCTGAATGGATTCTGAATAAAGCCCTGAATGGATTCTGAATAAAGCCCTGAATGGATTCTGAATAAAGCCCTGAATGGATTCTGAATAAAGCCCTGAATGGATTCTGAATAAAGCCCTGAATGGATTCTGAATAAAGCCCTGAATGGATTCTGAATAAAGCCCTGAATGGATTCTGAATAAAACCCTGAATGGATTCTGAATAAAACCCTGAATGGATTCTGAATAAAACCCTGAATGGATTCTGAATAAAACCCTGAATGGATTCTGAATAAAACCCTGAATGGATTCTGAATAAAACCCTGAATGGATTCTGAATAAAACCCTGAATGGATTCTGAATAAAACCCTGAATGGATTCTGAATAAAACCCTGAATGGATTCTGAATAAAACCCTGAATGGATTCTGAATAAAACCCTGAATGGATTCTGAATAAAACCCTGAATGGATTCTGAATAAAACCCTGAATGGATTTTTGAATAAAACCCTGAATGGATTCTGAATAAAACCCTGAATGGATTCTGAATAAAACCCTGAATGGATTCTGAATAAAACCCTGAATGGATTTTGAATAAAACCCTGAATGGATTTTGAATAAAACCCTGAATGGATTTTGAATAAAACCCTGAATGAATTCTGAATAAAACCCTGAATGGATTCTGAATAAACTGGATGGGTTTTGAATAAATTTTGCATAGTCATTTAAAGTTTCAGGATTTCAGGCATTGTTTTCTTATCTCAATTTTTTTTAGCTTTAAAAGTCGGAAACATAACAAGCGGTCGAAACTTTCCATGCCACAAGCGGTCGAAACTTTCCATGCCACAAGCGGTCGAAACTTTCCATGCCACAATCAGTCGAAACTTTCCATGCCGCAAGCAGGTCGAAACTTTCCATGCCACAAGCGGTCGAAACTTTCCATGCTACAAGCGGTCGAAACTTTCCATGCCACAAGCGGTCGAAACTTTCCATGACACAAGCGGTCGAAACTTTCCATGCCTCAAGCAGTCTAAACTTTCCACCATTTGGAAAACTGGCAATTTTTTTTTGTAATTCTCAAATTTTTTCGAGTTTTTATTCTAAAATTACATTGGCGTTCAAAGTTTTCCTAAAATTACATTGGCGTTCCAATTTTTTTCCTACTAAAATTACATTTTCGTTCAAAGTTTTTTCTCCTAAGATTACATTAGCTTTGAAAAAAAAAAAATCCTAGAATTACATTAGCGTTCAAAGTTTTTCCTCTTTAAATCTACACATGATTTCATTTTTGTTTCGAAGAATACCTTAAGAGCACAAAACTTTCCTCTTCCATAATTTCAAAGCCTGCAGTGACGGGCGAGACACTGGGGTTTTATGAAGCCCATAATTAGGGCGAAACCTCGCCTAATAGTCTCACTTTGCTACGTATGTTTCAAATTCCTGATTCCAAAACTGTTATCAATGCGAACGAAATTGCTATTAAAATAATATTCCACCTAAAAATAGCCAAAAACAGTAAAAAAAAAAATCGTGAGTAACCCGACTGTTCACAAATAACCCGACTGTTCACAAATAACCCGACCGTTCACAAATAACCCGACCGTTCACAAATAACCCGACCGTTCACAAATAACCCGACCGTTCACAAATAACCCGACCGTTCACAAATAACCCGACCGTTCACAAATAACCCGACCGTTCACAAGTAACCCGACCGTTCACAAGTAACCCGACCGTTCACAAGTAACCCGACCGTTCACAAGTAACCCGACCGTTCACAAGTAACCCGACCGTTCACAAGTAACCCGACCGTTCAAGTAACCCGACCGTTCACAAGTAACCCGACCGTTCACAAGTAACCCGACCGTTCACAAGTAACCCGACCGTTCACAAGTAACCCGACCGTTCACAAGTAACCCGACCGTTCACAAGTAACCCGACCGTTCACAAGTAACCCGACCGTTCACAAGTAACCCGACCGTTCACAAGTAACCCGACCGTTCACAAGTAACCCGACCGTTCACAAGTAACCCGACCGTTCACAAGTAACCCGACCGTTCACAAGTAACCCGACCGTTCACAAGTAACCCGACCGTTCACAAGTAACCCGACCGTTCACAAGTAACCCGACCGTTCACAAGTAACCCGACCGTTCACAAGTAACCCGACCGTTCACAAGTAACCCGACCGTTCACAAGTAACCCGACCGTTCACAAGTAACCCGACCGTTCACAAGTAACCCGACCGTTCACAAGTAACCCGACCGTTCACGTAACCCGACCGTTCAATAACCCGACCGTTCACAAGTAACCCGACCGTTCGTACCAGTTACTAACCCGACCGTTCACAAGTAACCCGACCGTTCACGACGTTCAACCCGACCGTTCACAGTAACCGACCGTTCACAACCCGACCGTTCACAAGTAACCCGACCGTTCACAAGTAACCCGACCGTTTCACAAGTAACCGACCGTTCACAAGTAACCCGACCGTTCACAAGTAACCCGACCGTTCACAAGTAACCCGACCGTTCACAAGTAACCCGACCGTTCACAAGTAACCCGACCGTTCACAAGTAACCCGACCGTTCACAAGTAACCCGACCGTTCACAAGTAACCCGACCGTTCACAAGTAACCCGACCGTTCACAAGTAACCCGACCGTTCACAGTAGACCGTTCATAACCCGACCGTTCACAAGTAACCCGACCGTTCACAAGTAACCCGACCGTTCACAAGTAACCCGACCGTTCACAAGTAACCCGACCGTTCACAAGTAACCCGACCGTTCACAGTAACCCGACCGTTCACAAGTAACCCGACGTTCCTAACCCGACCGTTCACAAGTAACCCGACCGTTCACAAGTAACCCGACCGTTCACAAGTAACCCGACCGTTCACAAGTAACCCGACCGTTCACAAGTAACCCGACCGTTCACAAGTAACCCGACCGTTCACAAGTAACCCGACCGTTCAAAATATAACCCGACTGTTCAAAAATAACTATCAATAAAAAATCAGCTAACAAAAAATTCTTTCGTCGACAGAATTTTTTTTTCATATAAACATTTACAACCCAAAACTTTCTTTAACCTTGTGAAAACACGCATCCAGAACTTTTCCTTTCACTCACTTTCTTATTCTTCTTCTCTGTAACTTT
Organism: Cherax destructor; assembly: GCA_009830355.1. Lineage (NCBI taxonomy): Eukaryota > Metazoa > Arthropoda > Malacostraca > Decapoda > Parastacidae > Cherax > Cherax destructor. The sequence continues at coordinate 238,869 of WNWK01001576.1, forward strand.
CACTTAATATTCATCTTTGCTTCTTTTTTTTTTCTCTCTTAACATAGGTTATTATTTAACTCGGGAAACTTGTTATTAATTCCATATTATTCTTTTGCCTTTCGTTTTCTGCTCTTCCTCCTCCTTTTCCTCTACCCCTCACCCCCCACAGTCCTCCCTCCGCTTATTCTTCCTCTGGGATGTAAGGGAAAAGTGTTACGCTTTCTCTCAAACTGCTAGCAATATAACTACTGCTCCAAGGAAGCTATGACCACCCCCATCTCCTCCTTCCCCATAATCCCCATCATCCTCTGCCTTCTATTCGTCTCCCCCATCCCTTTCCTCTTGATCCCCATCATCACCCTCCCCCAGACTTCCCTAGCCCTGACCCAGGGACTAAAGAACGACAGTCACTCAGTACCTCCTCAGTCTCCTCTATTCTTTGTTTTGTATTGCATCACCTCGGCCATCTCTCTGGGGGAGGGAGACGATCCTGCCCTAAATGAAAGAAAAATACAGAGAGTTTCATTTTTTTCATTCCACTGTCCCCTTCTCCTTTTTCTTTCACCCTCCTTCTGTTTCCTTCTCTTCCTCCCCTTCTTTTTTCTCCAAAGTGTGTGTGAGTGAGTGTGAGAGAGAGAGAGAGAATGAATGAATTAAATGAGCTACGAGTGAATGATTTTTAATCCCGTTTTCTTTTTGGTATAATTTTTGCAAGAGTTGTTCTCGTTCTTTGGCCTTTTGTGTGGTCATTACCGATTACGGTCATGATGCATTTTATGGGCTGTTGACTGTTTTGGCTTTACGGTTAGGGGCAGTGTTGATGTGTATGGGGCAGTGTTGACGTGGTGTATGGGGCAGTGTTGACGTGGTGTATGGGGCAGTGTTGACGTGGTGTATGGGGCAGTGTTGACGTGGTGTATGGGGCAGTGTTGACGTGGTGTATGGGGCAGTGTTGACGTGGTGTATGGGGCAGTGTTGACGTGGTGTATGGGGCAGTGTTGACGTGGTGTATGGGGCAGTGTTGACGTGGTGTATGGGGCAGTGTTGACGTGGTGTATGGGGCAGTGTTGACGTGGTGTATGGGGCAGTGTTGACGTGGTGTATGGGGCAGTGTTGACGTGGTGTATGGGGCAGTGTTGACGTGGTGTATGGGGCAGTGTTGACGTGGTGTATGGGGCAGTGTTGACGTGGTGTATGGGGCAGTGTTGACGTGGTGTATGGGGCAGTGTTGACGTGGTGTATGGGGCAGTGTTGACGGGGTGTATGGGGCAGTGTTGACGGGGTGTATGGGGCAGTGTTGACGTGGTGTATGGGGCAGTGTTGACGTGGTGTATGGGGCAGTGTTGACGTGGTGTATGGGGCAGTGTTGACGTGGTGTATGGGGCAGTGTTGACGTGGTGTATGGGGCAGTGTTGACGTGGTGTATGGGGCAGTGTTGACGGGGTGTATGGGGCAGTGTTGACGGGGTGTATGGGGCAGTGTTGACGGGGTGTATGGGGCAGTGTTGACGGGGTGTATGGGGGCAGTGTTGACGGGTGTATGGGGCAGTGTTGACGTGGTGTATGGGGCAGTGTTGACGTGGTGTATGGGGCAGTGTTGACGTGGTGTATGGGGCAGTGTTGACGTGGTGTATGGGGCAGTGTTGACGTGGTGTATGGGGCAGTGTTGACGTGGTGTATGGGGCAGTGTTGACGTGGTGTATGGGGGGAACTACCTAATCAATTGATCTTACTGTTGAATAATAAAATTTACTTCTTGGTGTGAGATACAATGACTGTCTCCAATATCTTGTTAATAAAAATATAATAGGTGTCCCGTGACTCCAGTTTCTGTTTGTAAAAGGAGGAGACTTTGGCTGCTAATCCTCACACCCTAGTTCTGTCAGGGGATTCCGGCCTCTATAAAGAAGCAAATGGTGGAGGTCAACTGGGAAAACCTGAACCATGGGAAGGGTAAGCTTGACTTATAAGCTTTAGTAGTGAGAAAAGGGAAGGACTCGTAAGGCGGCAGCTGTACTGGAAGGTTGGCCTCCTGTGTTATTATTGTGCACTTGGAGATGTAGGCAACATCCCAATCTGTGTAGTATATATTTAACCTTATCTCCCTGAGTATCCACATCCATCTCTCCCTGAGCTGTATTCCTGTGCGGGAATTTACAAGATTATTATCGTTGTAGTGTAATTCTATATTTCTAAAACATATACCAGAGTCGAGAGTTTGTTGAAGCCATCATTGATTTATTATATTCCTCAGGTGGTCAGTGCTTCTATACCTTAATCCCTTTTAGGGATAATGAGGGTGAAGGGTTTAAACCTTGTTCATCCTGGTTATCTCACATTGAAACTTGATAAAATAAACTTCTACAGAAATAAAAAATATGAGCTCATAAAACCTTACTGCAATCATTAGTGACATTTTTTTTTTCCTAAGGCTATGTTAATGGGTCGTTTGAACAAGTTTTTCTATTCATGAATCACATGGCTGAGCGTTCTAACATAGTTTAAAACATGGCTAAATGTTCAATCATTTTTTTTTTTTAGACATCGCTGAGTGATCTATCAGTGCGTAAAACATTGCAGAGCGTTCTATCAATGTTTAAAACATGGCAGAATGTTCAGTCACTGTTTAAAACATGGCAGATCAGAGACCACCCAGGAAGGATTTAGGTACAGGTTACCCAGGCAGGCCCTGGGTACAGGTCACCTAGCCAGGTCTTGGTTACAGGTCACCCAGGCAGGCCCCAAGTCTGGGTACAGGTCACCAGCCAGGTCTTGGTTACAGGTCACCCTTCAGGCCAGGCAGGCTTGGTTACAGGTCACCTAGGCAGGTCTTGGTTACAGGTCACCCAGGCAGGTCTTGGTTACAGGTCACCCTTAGGTCACAGGGTCTTGGTTACAGGTCACCCAGGCAGGTCTTGGTTACAGGTCACCCAGGCAGGTCTTGGTTACAGGTCACCCAGGCAGGTCTTGGTTACAGGTCACCCAGGCAGGTCTTGGTTACAGGTCACCCAGGCAGGTCTTGGTTACAGGTCACCCAGGCAGGTCTTGGTTACAGGTCACCCGGGCAGGTCTTGGTTACAGTTCACCCGGGCAGGTCTTGGTTACAGGTCACAGGTCAACCGCTGACAGCAGTGAAATAATTAAGTTAAGAAACGCTCGGGAGCATCTTCAAAAATGTCATTTTTCTGATTTTCAATAATAGGTTTGTTTTTCTGATTGTTATTGATACATTTCTTTTATACTGATTCTCAATAATAGGTTTGTTTTTTTGTGATTGTCACTGATATGTTTGTTTTTTCTGATTGTCAATAATTGTTTGTTTTTCTGATTGTCAATAATTGTTTTTCTGATTGTCAACAATTGTTTGTTTTTCTGATTGTCAACAATTGTTTGTTTTTCTGATTGTCAACAATTGTTTGTTTTTCTGATTGTCAATAATAGGTTTATTTTCCCTGATTGTCACTGATACGTTTTTTCTGGGTTTCAATCATTTTTTTCTGATTGTCAGTATGCTTGTTTTTTTCTCATTGTTCAATATAAGTATCAGATCATCTAGGTTGTGATGGAAATGTAGGTGTGTGGGTCTTCAGCAGCAACAGCCTGGTCCATCAGACAACACTGATGACTGTCCTTGGTTTAGAAAGACACGTGAGCAGACACTAGAATATATTTATTAGAAAACTTTTGATCAAGTCTCTCTAAACCAGTTTATCGGTATCAGTTACCAAGGTTCACACCATACCTTGCCTTAAGCCGGGGTTCAAGAGTACAAATACTCTCAAAACCTGGCACAAGTATGTCCCAGGCAGTCTCAATTACTGTGGACACAATAATTCAAATTATAATTTTGTTTCTATCAATCTGGTATAATAATAAGGATAAAGTCACCCATATAACTACGTGAGGTTTCATCAGACTCTAAAACAAACCTGCATTAGTAAAAAAAAAAATTTACCGTCGAAATTATTGCCCAGAAAATGTTCGTAGTTTTTCGTCTCAGTTGCCTAATATATTCTAAGGAATTTTGATAATGGCATATTCACCAGCAAAATTTGCTTTTTATACAGACCTTAACAGCTTTTATGAGACAGTCATATATGTATCCGTATGTAGTCAGCACATAAAGGAAAGATAAAACGTTGATCTACGCGTGTGGCGTAGATTCAACCTCAGGCTCTGTCAATATTCCTTGGAACCAGCGGAACAGGAAGGAAGATACCTGACTAGATGGGAAGGATACCTATCGAATTGTGAAAAGTACCTTGTGAAAGAAAAAGGAAAGTCTGAGAGGGACGAAGAGGTAGTATGGAAAGGAACTGGGGAGGGAGGGAGGGAGGGAGGGAGACACGGTGGGGCGAGTGTTGAAAAGGATGGACGAGACAAGGATTGTATTGTGAAGTATATCATTGTGTTTATCGGCGGTGTGTCGACGTCCGAGCGTGGACGTGTAGCGGGTGTTTTACTAAATTATTGCGCTTGGCGCTCAGTTTGCGATTGTCCTCTTGTGTTACGTCTGAGTTCAAGGTTGTCGCCGTGAGAGACAGGTGATCTGGATGGCTTGAGCTAACACCAGGGTAGACTGGCAAGCGAAACTCACGAAGATAAATTAGGGTAAAACTATTTTAAATTTTACAATATCGTGAATGTAGAAACTGTTTTGAGGGGGTGATTTTTTAGAAGGAAACAGCGTCCCACTTGTGTGGGGAGCACGATATTCTGGAGCGAAGAGAGAGATACTTGATATTATATACATGGAAGATATATAAGGGCTTAATAACAAACCAATACCATACCATATCAACGTACTGGAGTGTGAGTGTACAATAAAACTAGTAAAAAGCAGGTGCGCGATGTACTCGGTAAGAGAATGTGTCAACATCCTGGTCTAAGACTTTAATCTGCTATCAGCAGATATCAGAAATATTGCCGGAACAAGTGCAAAACTTTTTAAGAGTAAAACAGATCAATATTTCTTTAAAGCTCAAGCTGGTTACTGTACGTAGACCAGCAGGCCACAAACACCAACTGCCTGGTTGAACAAAATCAACAGAATCTCCTGGCCCAGGCTACGTAGCGAGGTTGGAAAAACCTCGAAACCGATACCAGGTACATTACAAGTACAACCCTTTGACATTAAAGGAATTCCGAAAACGCATACAGAGTCCAATGATTATAAGCAGCTCGACTGTCGCGTTTTACATAGTTCCCGATACCCAATTCTGGGTAACTGTTTTACCTATGTCCCTACATTCCTCTCAACATAAACTAAAATATCAAAATATCGTAAATTTTACAAAATGGGGTCGGCAGTTTGTGGTCTGTACAATTTCTCAATCACCATAAATAAGGAAAGTTATGGGGAAAAAGTCCTTACCCGCTGGAGCACTTGGGGAAAAAATATTTTGAAATGACGGGACGGGAAAACAGGTTAGTTGACTTTAAATCGAGTGGTTATAACACCAACCTCCAGGGAAGCGTGGATGGGGGACGGGAGGAAAAGGGACGATGGGAGGGGAGGGGTGGGTAGGAGTAGAGATGTGGGAGAGGCACGGGATGCAATATAGACCTGGTGATCAAGACCGCTCTGCTTCTACAATGGGATAGGGCCATAGGGCCAACCACTACCACATCTGCATTTATGTTAGTAGACACCACCCTCTATATCACCGTACATCAGTGGTTGCTTCTTGCCGTGTCAGAACCATAGAACCAAGGACAGCACTGATCAGGTCATCATTTGACGAAGACCTGTCAGGTTATGTCTCCTGACGACTACAATAACATCTGAGTCCGCTCTGGGTAAATATCAACACTTCATTTAAGCAACACTAGGTGTAGTTTAAAAACTCCACATCGTAACTTTCCTGAAGATCTCTACTTCATTTTCTGTTTATCTATCTTATAGTTATAATTCACCGAAAATCTACACCAAGATGAGGAACCTTATGATGACGTTTCCCTCCTGGACCACTGTCATGTAGCAATAGTTGTGCCTTTGTACAAACAATGAAATGTTGTCTGGGGTCTCCGCTTTTGATGTATCCAGATCCCTGTGTCACGGCTGTGGCTTAACATCGTGTGGCAAGGACTCTCATTTCCGGCCTTGCCTGGGTCATTTCCGGCGTGGGCTGGGTCATGTCCGGCGTCTGGGCTTAATCGATTGCATGCTAAGCTACGACTTCAGGGGTATTGCTCTAGCTCCTGGCCACCGTCTCTCGATCTCTGAACGAATATCATAGTCTCTTGGGTTCTCATGTAGTCTACTAATCAATCCATGTACTGAAGTTGCTTCACGCAACTCCGCTTCACGCAACTCTCCGCTTCACGCAACCTTGCGCCCCCACGCAACCCTGCGCCCCCACGCAACCCTGCGCTTCCCGCAACCCTGCGCCCCACGCAACCCTGCGCCTCGTGCAACCCCTCGCCCCCACACAACTCTGTGCTTCACACTTCCTTTGCCTCACACTGCCGGTGTCTCACACTGCCGGTGTCTCACACTGCCGGTGTCTCACACTGCCGGTGTCTCACACTGCCGGTGTCTCACACTGCCGGTGTCTCACACTGCCGGTGTCTCACACTGCCGGTGTCTCACACTGCCGGTGTCTCACACTGCCGGTGTCTCACACTGCCGGTGTCTCACACTGCCGGTGTCTCACACTGCCGGTGTCTCACACTGCCGGTGTCTCACACTGCCGGTGTCTCACACTGCCGGTGTCTCACACTGCCGGTGTCTCACACTGCCGGTGTCTCACACTGCCGGTGTCTCACACTGCCGGTGTCTCACACTGCCGGTGTCTCACACTGCCAGTGCCTCACACTGCCCGTGCCTCACACTGCCCGTGCCTCACACTGCCCGTGCCTCACACTGCCCGTGCCTCACACTGCCAGTGCCTCGCATGCTCCTCCTCCCAGGACGAGGCTAAACCTGATTAATTTGACGCAAGGAAAATTTCACTGTACTAATTAGCGTTGTTTGAGAACTTTGTCCATACATCTTTCTTGTTGATAAATCAGTCTCCTACCCCTCCTCCCTTCCCCTCTTCTCTCTCCTCACCAGCCTCCCTCTCCTCCCCCATTCCAACTCTGTGCTCCCTCCATCCTCCTCCTCCTCCTCTCTTCCCCCATCTCTCATCAACACGTCTCTTATCGTTTTTTTTTGCTCTGGCGAACGAATTAATTTTGTGTTCTAGTTTGTGAGGTGACTTATCAGAGGCGACGAAGTTTGTGTTTTGAAATGGAATAGCAATATCGAATTTCTCTCACTTTCTCTTTCTCTCTCTCTCTCTCACTTTCTCTTTCTCTTTCTCTCTCTCTCTCACACTCTCTCTCTCTCTCTCTCTCTCTCTCTCTCTCTCTCTCTCTCTCTCTCTCTCTCTCTCTCTCTCTCTCTCTCTCTCTCTCCTCTCCTCTCTCCCTCCCTCCCTCTCTTTCCCCTTCTCCCTCTCTTTCCCCCTCTCCCTCTCTTTCCCCCTCTCCCTCTCTTTCCCCCTCTCCCTCTCTTTCCCCCTCTCCCTCTCTCCCTCTCTTTCCCTTTCTCCCTGTTTCTCCCTCTCCCTCTGTTTCTCGTGTGAGACATGATTGCAATTGCTTGCAAAGCAGGACCTGTTGTAGGTAAGCCATATCAAGGTTAAAACGGAAAGTGTTTCTTCTTGTCGTCAGTATAGGGATTATGTAAACTAGAAGTGTAAAAAATGCCCCTTGTCTTTACTGTATAAGGATGTCTCGTGCATTTATAAGTTCACAAACTCTACAGACACGAAAGTATCAACTCGCTTCCACACGACCCCAAGTCAACACAATACAAAGGTGCCAATATTATCCACACAAAAAAAAACTATGTAAACACCAGCAAGGCAAATCAGGAACAGAGTTCATTGAATCTTAGAATGTTTTGAGCTCATGTTAATATAATTATAACTAAGCGCTAAACCCAAAAGGGTCATACAGCAGAATGAGCTCATAAATCTGAGTTAATACTAAATCCACTCTCTACCTGGAGTCCACGCCAGACTGCTATCAGAATTAGTCAGATTCATTAAACATTATTAAGAGACAGCAACACCTGAACGAGGCAGTCAGTCAGTCCCAGAAGAAAGTAATTTAGACAAGTATACAGTGTGTCCACGCAGGACAGATGTATCAAGACACTGAGTCGCAAACACACTCCGCAGTGGCTATGCCCCAATCTTAGAACACAGTAAATTTACTGAAGCTAAATTCACAGAGACATAATGTAAGTTTTGTGTTCAACAGAGAGTATCATTTGTTTACTGGATACTCTGAATGATGTCATATGTTTTTATCAGTCCTACCAGTGGCCATGTCCACTATGATGTTTAAACGACGGAGTTTGCAAAAATGGGCTCTGTAAAAATGGTGTCTGCGTTTGAGGTAATGACTGGAGGGAAGAGTCTTGTCCTCCCCATGTCTCTGAGCTAGTGAAAGGAGGGGGCGAAACTCATCACTATAGTCATGCCCACTTCTTGTTAAACAGTGGGTGTGGATACGTGGTATGTAGTGTTCCTATCTTCCTCCAGTATTACCCGTTCTTAATCATTCTCCTCTTTATTTTACCCTCTATACTACCCTATTTATTTCAGTCTATTTTTTTCCCCAGTGTATCGCTCTCTTCTCTCATTTATCTGATTTTCTCTATATTTCCTCAACCTTTTTTCCCCTATCTCAACTTAATCTTCTCTCTCTCCTTTTCTCCCTTTCTTTTCTCAATCCAAATATTTTCCTCACTTTCTTTACCCTCTCTCTCTCTCTCTTGCTGCTGCTGCTTCCTCTTTCTCTTCCTGCTCCCCCTCCCATTCCTTGCCCCTCCCTCTCTCTCTCTCTCTCCTTCCCCATATCTTCCCCCTCGGTCGTCTTCAAGTGGAAGGAGTTTCAACATGTTTTCACAGCTTCTCCAATGACTTGAGCCTCGAGGGAAGGACCACCCGATCATACCACCAAGTTAAGCACTAGAAAAAAGTTTAGTCTCCACTTTTTCACATCAATAAAAAAACAAAAATATTCCCTCATAACGCTTATTATTTTCTGTTTGCGAAAATTCAAAAAAAAAAAAAGTTTTGAAATAAAGGTCGTTAGCCTAATAAAATCTTTTTTTATGAAGATTTGAAAATAATTTGGGAATTATTTTGTCTCAAGGAGCCAAATAAACTTCCCGGGTAACTTATCATCTTGTTATATGAATTTCCTCTCAGGAGAAGCCTGGCGGGATGAGTGGACGGGAGGATCGAGCCTCTACTACTTGTGCTTGAAAGACCGAAACGGGTTTAGTTCTCTACACAAATATAACAAAAACTATGTTAATTTCCACAGCTGGTTCCCAACGTCAGTGCCTTAATGTTTCCTGCAGTTTAACGAATATAGTTTTACATGAAGTTGTTTTACGGTTAGGTTACATAAAGCTATGAAATATATATATATATATATATATATATATATATATATATATGCAAGACAACCACTATGAAAAATAGAAGAATTCAAGCGCTTTCGTGACTACTCACATTATCAAGTAACTATTCCTTGATAATTTGAGTAGTCACGAAAGCGCTTGGAATTCTTCTATTTTTTCATAGTGGTTGTCTTGCATATTTTGATATCACCTGTTTACTGTGATCTTTTTGCATATATATATATATATATATATATATATATATATATATAATATATATATATATATATATAAAACCTCAAATAAGAATAATAAAGCAAAATGGCTGGCTGAGACATGCATTTCTGAGGTGACATACAAACTTGGAAACGTTCAAATCTGAACGTTTGTCAGGTGTGATGCAAGAACTGGCTGCCTCATGATGTCGTTGGGGGATCCAGAATTCTCACTCCTGATGTGTTGAACAAACGTAAAGTGAGGAAAGTCTGTGAGTGGTGGAAAATTGTCTACATTCAAACTGGATGCTGTGAATCGACCCCTACAACCAGAAATAGGTAAGTACAAGTTGGTAAGTGTAAACACACACACACACACACACACACACACACACACACACACACACACACACACACACATACACACACACATACATACATACATACATACATACATACATACAACAGGCCTAGTGTCTAATCGACATGTGCCTAGGACAAAATGGTAACTAACTAACACACTCGCTCACTCACTAATACTATTCTTGAATTTAGAGACATGTACTGTGAGGAGAAGTTTAAGAAATTTTCCCTTACGACCATCTCATTGAAGAGATAAGGGAATACTTGTTAACACTACAAATATTTAGATGGAACTGACAGAGAAAACAAACAACAGAAGGATCAAGAGGACACAGGCTGAAGACTGATATCTTTCGGCCGTCACGAAGTATTTTTTTTCGCCTTAGGATGGTTCGTCATTGGACTGAGTTGAATGAGATAATTCTTGAGGAAAACTCAATACACAGCTTCAACTGTAGGAACGAAAAGGCTCATGAGGCCAAACACAAGCAATTCCTTTTCAAGTAGTCTCAGGGGCTGAGTCTCAACGCTCGCTAAGACGCTTCGGCGAGTGCAGTTCCGTGAGGACACATACACAAATACTCGGAATAAAAAAAAAGAAATTCCAAGCACACAAAACGAGAAAATGAAGCCCACAGCACCAGAAATACACAGAGCACGCGACGCAACTTTCTCACTCCACACACACGACACAACACACTTGATTCTCTCTCTCACACAAGCGACAAAAATCAACTTGCCAATGCACGATTATTCCCAAAAGTTTTCCTCTCGCCAAAAGGAACGATGGAGACACACAAGCGGACAAATTGGTGCATCCTACACACACACACACACACACACACACACACACACACACACACACACACACACACACACACACACACACACACTCACACTCACACACGTGCGCACGCACGCACACGCACGCACACGCACAGAGCTGTCATGGGTTAAGCGAGAATAAGCAGAATTGTCTGGTCCAGTAACTGAAATCAAGTCAACGATGGGTGGCTGTTAGCTGGGACGAGCGGCTGTAAGCTGTGATTGGCAACTGGTAGTTCTTTTGAGTTGCTGGTAGCTGTGACGGATGGCTGTTAGTCATATTGGATGACTGTTAGTCATATTGGATGACTGTTAGTCATATTGGATGACTGTTAGTCGTGGTGGACGACTGTTAGTTATTGTGGATGGCTGTTATTGTGGATGGCTTAATTATGGTGGACGGTTGTTATAGTGGACGGGTGTTCGTTATGGTTAATGGTTGGATGTAAAGAACAGAAGAACGTCCAGATAGCGACCTCCTGTGGCTTCCCCACTATCCTCTTCCTTTCCTTTCCCCAGCCCACTCTCTTCCCCACCATCCCTCCCCTCCCTCTCCATTATCACCCTCTCTTCCTCCCTTGACTATATCAATCACCCTCTCCCACTTTCGCCTCCATCTACCCCTTCACCGCTCCCAGTGTCTACTCCCCATTTCCCTTCCACTCACATTTCCTTATCTTTCCCTCACTCTTCACTATCCTTTCCCCATTTCTCATAAACATTTCTTATTTATCTTTAATTCCCTGTCCTTTATCTTTTCCTTTATATGCTGTTTTTAATTCCCTATTCTCCTCTGTTTCTCTTCCAAGCTCTTATTCATTTTCTATCCCTGCTCCATATACATTCCACTCTCTTTCTCCTTCCATTCCCGCTCTATATACAATCCATTTCACTTCCATTTCTATTCATCTACGTATTAACCTTTATTTCTTCCTCCCGACGTTAAATTCGCTCATTCCTAACAACTTTCTATTTTCCATCTTCCCATACCTTCCCTTCTTCCCTTATCTTCTTCGATCTGCCAGATTCTCCTTTCGCTTTATCCCTTCACCTGGCAGACTTACCTCGCCTTCCCTTGGTCCTATCATCTGCCAGACTCTCCCCTCCCTTTCTTTCGCCCCTTTGTCTGCCAGATTTCCTTTCACCCATTCGTCTGCAGACTCCTCCTTTCACCCCTTCATCTCTCACTCACCTTTTTTTCACCCCTTTGTCTGCCAGACTTCCCCTTCCCTTCAGCAGAGTTGTCCTTGGCAGTTTGTCTTTATACGGCATCAAATCGGCCGAGGCTGAGCGATGTTACGAGTCAGGAGGCACTGAAAACATCGGTGAGTTGTGTGCAACACTGGAATCCATGGTGCAACACTGGAATCCATGGTGCAACACTGGAATCCATGGTGCAACACTAGAATCCATGGGGCAACACTGGAATAGATGATGCAACACTGGAATCCATGGTGCAACACTGGAATGGATGATGCAACACTGGAATGGATGGTGCAACACTGGAATCCATGGTGCAACACTGGAATGGATGGTGCAACACTGGAATGGATGGTGCAACACTGGAATGGATTGTGCAACGCTGGAATGGATGGTGCAATATTGGAATAAAGGATGCAGCGTTGGAATCAACGGTGCAGCTTCGGAATCAATGGTGCAACACTGGAATCAAGGGTGCAACACTGCAATCAGCTGTAACTCAAGCGATACAAAGCTAGATGGGGCCGCAACCTGACTCTCAGCTAGCTTGATCTCCGCTAATTTGCCTGCCTGCCTGCCTTCTTGCCTACTTTTTTGCCTGCCTGCCTGTCTTCTTGCCTACTTTTTTGCCTGCCTGCCTGTCTTCTTGCCTACTTTTTTGCATGCCTGCCTGTCTTCTTGCCTACATTTTGCATGCCTGCCTGCCTGCCTTTTTGTTTCCCTGCTTCCCGGCCTGCCTGCCTGCCTGCCTGCCTGCCTGCCTGCCTGCCTGCCTGCCTGCCTGCCTGCCTGCCTGCCTGCCTGCCTGCCTGCCTGCCTGCCTGCCTGCCTGCCTGCCTGCCTGCCTGCCTGCCTGCCTGCCTGCCTGCCTGCCTGCCTGCCTGCCTGCCTGCCTGCCTGGAGTCTATCTGGAGGATATTCCGGAATTAAAGCCCCCGCGGCCCGGTCCATGACCAGGCTTCCTGATGGATCAGAGCCTGATCAGCGAAGCTGTTACTGCTGGCCGCACGTAGTCCAACGTACGAACCACAGCCCGGCTGATCTGGCACTGACTTTAGGTATCTGTCCAGCTCCTTCTTGAAGACAACCAGGTGTCTACTGGTAATTCCCCTTATGGCTGGTGGGAGGCTGTTGAACAGTTTTGGGCCCCAGACACTTGTGTTTTCTCGTGTACTAATGGCGCCCCTTACTTTCACTGGGGGTATGTTGCATTGCCTTCCAAGTCTTTTGCTGTCGTTTGGAGTGATTTCAGTGTGCAGATTAGAGACCAGTCCCTCCAGGATCTTCCAGGTGTAGATTATGATGTATCTCTCTCCCCTGCGCTCCAATGAGTACAAGTCAAGTGCTTCCAAGCTTTCCCCGTAGTTAAGGTGTTTGATGGAACTTGTATGTGCAGTAAAGGTTCTCTGTACATTCTCTAGATCTGCAATTTCACCTGCCTTGAATGGAGATGTTAATGTACAGCAGTATTCCAGCCTACAGAAAACAAGTGATTTAAAAAGGATCATCAGTGGCTTGGCATCTCTCGTCTTGAATGTTCTCATTATCCATCCCATCAGTTTCCTCTCTGATGTGATAGTGCACTGTTGTGATCCTTGAAGGTGAGATCCTCAGATATTACCACTCCCAGGTCTTTCACATTACTTTTCCTCTCTTTAGTGTAATTAGAGTTTGCAGTATACTCAGTTCTAACTATTATTTCCTGTTTTCCATAACAGAGTAGTTTGAATTTGTCTTCATTGAACATCATATTGTTCTCCGTTGCTGTGTCTGCTATGCTGCCTGCTTGCCTGCTAGCCTGCCTACCATCCTACCATCCTGTCTGCCTGTCTACTAGCCAGCCTACCTACCTGAGTTTCTTTTCTCTACCTTTCTCCATTCCTTCTCTCCTGGCATCCCTCCTCAAACTACTCCTGTTCTTCACGATTTTCCTTTGTATTGAACTGATGAAGCCACTGTGTGGCGAAACGTTTCCTCAATAAAGATACCCAAATGTTGCATATGTCTAATTAATCAACTTGTCGGTTCTCCGAACCATTCATCTTCATTTAGTTAGTATTGAGTTCTTTGTGTGTGTGTGTCTGTGTGTCTGTGTGTGTGTGTGTGTCTGTGTGTGTGTGTGTGTGTGTGTGTGTGTGTGTGTGTGTGTGTGTGTGTGTGTGTGTGTGTGTGTGTGTGTGTGTGTGTGTGTATTGTGCTGACACCATGAATGACACTCGTTCAGATCTCTACGTTGTCTGGGTACTCTCAACCTCCGCGCTGCCAGACGTGTTACCACCGCATTTTTCAGTTGGTTCGTTAGTCGTGAAGTGCACGGTTTCAAAAGTTCAAGTAACCTGACTTAACCTAACCTAACCTAACCTACATACCAGCCTCGCCTGACCAAACTTAACCCATCCTAACCTTTCGTAACCCAACCTAAATAAACTTTTAAAGGAAATATTTTATTCTTTTTCAAGCATTGTAAAAGTTAAGAACGTTTGAAATTTCTTTCATAAAATTTATTTAGTGAAATAGAGATAGGCTGTTTTGATGCAAGTGAGAGAGTTTGGTGTGTATTGTGTAGCAGCACCAGCGACAACAGCGACCAATGGAGAGGCGGGACCAGGAGCTATGAATTGTCCCCTGCAGCCACAATTAGGCGAATACAGTTAAGTGAGTACATGCAACACCACCACTACGACCACCAGCAGAAGCACCCTGACTACCAGTCACCACCACCATTACCACCAGCAGTTCCACCACCATCCTGCCGCACCAGACACGACTAATCATGAAACTGAATGGGAGATGTGAAACGTAACCAAGATCAATAAAATGTTCTGTCAACATGGCCGACAGTGTCGGTGTGCAGTTGTCAGCCATGTGTAAATGTCAACGAGATGCTGTCTCTTGCCCCAACCCATCTCTCAACACATCCTCCAACCCATCCTTTAGCTAGTCACTAATCCTTTACCCTTTCCATTCTCGACGAATAATCCAACCCATTCTTCAACAACGAGCGTGAGTATAACAACGTTCTAGCACCTAGTGGCCCGTGCTGCCAGCCGCAAGCCGCCGCCTCTATAGTATTTCGGTATTTTTGGCTTACTCAAAATAAATATCGGTTAATTTACCTTACCCTAATCGTACATAACTTTGAATATCAATAAATTTTAAAGAATTTCAAATTGTATTGATATCATCGAACTGTATAAATTATTTAATATCAAATTATCCTTACCATTAAACTAATTTTTGTGGTACCCCACTGGTAACATTTTCCCATGAACACTTATCTTTGATCACTCTTCTCATTTTCTTCCCATACAACATCTTGCATCAACTGCAATAATTTTTATTTTATTCTTCCTAAATTTCGTTGTTGCCAACCTGGTCTTTTATGGCGAACTGAAGCAAAATCTCTTATTATCTAAAAGTATATATATTCAATCCACTCAACTTTTTTTTTTTAAACAAATCTTGTTATTTCATAAATTATTAGATTTGATATACGTAAATTTACAGATCCAAACACGACTTGCTTTCTAATTGATGGGTAATTGCTCTCCAAGTGTTTTTATTCACCTCTCTCTAATGGCTTTTTCTAATATTTTTACAACAGTTGTCAGCAAAACAGGCCTATTGCTTAAAGGTTCTCCTGTCACTGTTTAAATATTGGCACAATGTGTGCCATCATAAGTCCCTTAAGTCATCTTCTCTTTCTATGTTTACTCTTTCCTTTTATAAGAACATAAGAAAGAAGGAACACTGCAGCAGGTCTACTGGCCCATGCGAGGCAGGTCCAAGTCTCCAACCGGCTTAAGCCAATGCCCCGACCAGCCAGGTCAGGTTACATTTACTTAAGGAAGGACCACGGCATCTGACCTAGTAGCACAAGCTAGTCAGGACCAATTCACACCCACCCGCACCCACTCGTATATTTACCTAGCCGATCACCTGGATTTAACCCTCACCAGGTAAACTCCAGGTAGTCAGGTCACTTCCACTTAAGGAATTAGTACGGCATCTGACCTAGTAGCACAAGCTAGTCAGGTCCAACTCACACCCACTCATGTATTTATCTAACCTATTTTTAAAACTACACAACGTCTTAGCATCTATGACGGTACTCGGGAGTTTGTTGCACTCATCCACAACTCTATTACCAAACCAGTGCTTTCCTATATCCTTCCTGAATCTGAACTTTTCCAACTTGCACAGTCTCTGGACTTATTGCTTCCAAGTCCTGTCTTTATTTTTCACAGTTGTCTAGCACCTATTGATGGATGACAGGTCCTGCCGACATGATGACTTGATACAGCTCTACTCAGAGCTAAAGGGCGTCTGTAAAATAGCTTTGCTATGCACTAAATGTCTCTGTACCAAGCGTCTTCATGAAATCATTCTTTATTATTTGTCTCGCACTCTTTGGGAATGCTCAGTTTGATTTCTATATTGTATGTATGTGTGTGCGTGTGTGTGTTCGCGCGTGTGTGTGTGTTCGCGCGTGTTTGTGTGTTCGCGCGTGTTTGTGTTCGCGCGTGTGTGTGTTCGCGTGTGTGTGTTCGCGTGTGTGTGTTCGCGTGTGTGTGTTCGCGCGTGTGTGTGTTCGCGCGTGTGTGTGTTCGCGTGTGTGTGTGTGTTCGCGTACTCACCTAGTTGTGGTTGCAAGGGTCGAGTCACAGCTCCTGGCCCACCTGTGTGTGTTCGCGTGTGTGTGTTCGCGTGTGTGTGTGTGTTCGCGTGTGTGTGTGTGTGTTCGCGCGTGTGTGTGTGTGTGTGTGTTCGCGTGTGTGTATGTGTGTTCGCGTGTGTGTATGTGTGTGTTCGCGTGTGTGTGTGTGTGTGTTCGCGTGTGTGTGTGTGTTCGCGTGTGTGTGTGTGTTCGTGTGTGTGTGTGTGTTCGCGCGTGTGTGTGTGTTCGCGTATACTCACCTATTTGTGGTTGCAGGGGTCGAGTCATAGCTCCTGTGTGTTCGCGTGTGTGTGTGTGTGTTCGCGAGTGTGCGCGCGCGCGCGTAAGCTGCTCAAGACCGCCCATCAAGCAACTTTTCGACTGTTTTAAAAGTTTGTTCCACTCGACCCCCGATTCCCTGGAGGACGACCTTAAGTCGGGCACCTCATTAGCTCCCCAGGTATTAGGTACCACTCGCGGCACCTGAGTGGCGTCGGGTACCACTAAAAGGTACCTGAGTGGTATTGTCGTGAACCTTGATTGATGGTGCTCAGGCCTTTCACCTGAAAGAAATCATAAATCAGTTTTCCTTTATCACTATTAACGAAAATTGTAATTCCCTCTCGGACTTTTGTTCCCCCTTTTTAAATCATAGAGAACAGTGAAGCCTCACACAGCGGGTGTTCCCATCATGTACTCTTGTATAGAATAATGCAGCTGCACACTGCGAGTGTTCCCATAATACACCTGTCATGCAGAATAATGCAGCTGCCTGCATTAAGTGTTCCCAATATGTAACTCGTATAGAACGTTGAAGCAACACACCACGGGTATTCCCACCGTGTACCTGTCATGTACAATAGTGTAGCAACACATTGTTTGTGTTGCTATCGTGTAGAATAGTGTAACTGCATATTGTGGGTGTTCGCAACACCTAACTCTTGTAGAATTGCGTAGCTGAACACCGTGGGTGTTCCCTCCACGTGTAACTCTGACACTGAATAGGGCAGCCGCACACTGCGGGTGCCTAACTTTTTTAAAATAAAAACTTCTATAAAATCTCTCTTGGAACCTGAGCGGGCAACTTTGAGGGTCTCTGAGTGGTTGTTCCAGCAACATGGTCGATAAGCGGGTCTATGACTTGAGAGTATGATTATTTGTTGGGATAATCTAGCCGAGGCTTTCTTCAGCACGTATCTCTGACCTCCCCTCCATTCTCGGTGGCAACCTTATACGAGGCAGGGAGGGAGGACTATGGAGGGGCACTGTGGGAAAGGGGAAAGATCGTGATGAGGGAGGAAGAAAGAAGGGCTGAGAGGAAGAGATAAAGTGAAAGACTCTCAGTAAGTGAGGTAAAGAGTAAAAAGTATCTTTTTAAAGAAATGGAATGTATTTAGGTTATCTGATGGGAAGAACTAACTACAATTTGGGGGCCTTTAATTCTACCTAAAAGATCTGTGACGAGGATGGTATAGCAGAAGGCTCTCTCTCTCCCATAGTCTCCTCCCTCCGCCAACACTGCTGACCTGTTATAAATTAGACATATGCAACACTTGGGTATCTTTATTGAGGAAACGTTTCGCCACACAGTGGCTTCATCAGTCCAATACAAAGCAGAAAGGTGTAAGGAGAGGAGGAGTTTGAGGTAATCAGTCCCTCGGCCTGGAGTCGATGTGTTCAGTCCATCAATCTTGTAGGAATACAGCACAGGGCCGCAGAGGTGGCTTATATACTGTAGTCAGGTGAGGTGAAGCAGGAGGAGGCGTTGCCATAGTGGTACCATCCACTAGTCGAAGTAGGTCTTCGTCCAAAGGTTGGACAAGTGTTGAAGAATTCGTTTGTATCAAGATCCGAGGGACTAGTCGATTACCTCAAACTCCTCCTCTCCTTACACCTTTCTGCTTTGTATTGGACTGATGAAGCCACTGTGTGGCGAAACGTTTCCTCAATAAAGATACCCAAGTGTTGCATATGTGTCTAATTTATAACTTGTCGGTTCTCTGAACCATTCATCTACACTGCTGACTGAGAAGTCAGCGAGCGACTACCATTACGAATGTTAAGTTGTCCAGTAATACTGAATTGGGAAGGGGTGATCTACTGTCACCACCAATACTACTACTAATAATTATACTGTGCCTTGCAAGATCAATTGTCAATTGACTGTTATTTTGTGAACTAAAATTATGGTCTACCTACCTGGAGTCTACCTGGAGGGTATTCCGGGGATCGACGTCCCCGCGGCCCGGTCTATGACCAGGCCTCCCGGTGGATCAGGGGCTGATCAACAAGGCTGTTACTGCTGGCTGCACGTAGTCCAACGTACGAACCACAGCCCGGTCGGTTTATTTTCCGTGAAATTACTGGAGAATTTCACTTCTGAGACACAAGCAGCTTTAAATGCTGATGCGTCATGTGAACGGGGTAGCATTAATGTGAAGAGGCTCGTTAAAAGTAAATATGCCAATTCCCTAACATAGTTAATGAACCTGGAATCACTAGACTCTGAGCAACAAATGATCAATGTCTCTTCTGATAGTCTTCAAACTTTCAGTGAGGGTGGGCTTTGCTGAAGCAAATTTTTTTCTTCACTTTGGGATGAAAAAATGCTAATTTTCCAATTTAATACACTTGTTTTCACGTAATAACTGGAGAATTTCTCTTTTCAGTAGCCTTCAAACACTAACAGCTTGTATATTATTATTAGACAAATTTTTGGACTGATTTTGGGCTGTATTGTCGCCATATTTTTTTTTAAATGAAATACTGGTTTCCATGTAGAAATTTATGAATGCTAAATCCGATCAGCTTCAAACTATCAACGCTGATGCATTTTATTAAAGAAAGCTTTATATTATGGTCCTGGGAAAAGAAATGGAGAAAGGCCACAAATCCAGATAAAATTTAGATTGCGCACTCAGCTCACACATTGAGGTGCTTTCCCTGTTCACCTATCAGTAAAACAGGTATCTGGGTGTTAGTCGAATGGTGTGGGTCGCATCCTGGGACAAAATTGACCTAATTTGCCCGAAATGCTCTGCATAACCAGGGGCTTTCTATATAGTAGTATATAACTGATGTCAGCTAGGCCTGTATACCTTATACATGTACTTGTAAAAATAAAGATTATTATTATTTTTATTACCGAAAATGTTATGGATGAAATAAACTGAGCCAGATCCTAACTTAATTGTCTTACATTTCGGTCTGCTGTGCGCGGGTTATTTGTGTATACAGCTTTAAACAACGCATGTCGAGAAGCATATATCCAAAATGTTAATTCTCCCCGTTCTAGAATATCCATCCGTATCACTAACATTGACAACTAAAACACAAATCCATTGAAACTGCAGAGAAGGTGAGGTCAGCATCTAGTTACGGCTGCCTCCTTAAAGAAGAGAAACAGAGTGGAGGATGTACTTACGTTAGAGTGAACACGATCAAGAAAAGGCCGCTGTACAACATGGAAGAATTATGATGGAAATGGTTTACATCCCTTATAAAGAAAACCCCATCTTGGGCAATAAACACCGCTGACCTGAGAAGTGAGCGAGCGACTACCATTACGAATGTTAAGTTGTCCAATAATACTGAATTGGGAAGGGGTGACTGGAGTCTACCTGTAGGGTGATCTGGGGGTCAACGTCCCCGAGGCCCAGTCCTTGACCAGGCCTCCCAATGGATCAGGGTCTAATCAACAAGGCTGTTACTGCTGGCCGCATGTAGTCCAACGTATGAACCACAGCCCGGCTGATCGGGAACTGACTTTAGGTATCTGTCCAGCTCCCTCTTGAAGGCAGTCAGGGGTCTATTGGTAATTCCCTTTTTGCCTGGTGGGAGGCTGTTCAACAGTTTTGGGCCTCAAACACTTACTATGTTTTCCCTTAGTATACTAATGGCGCCCCTACGTTTCATTAGGGGGATGTTGCACCGTCTGCACAGCCTTTTGCTTTCGTAGGGAGTGATTTCTGTGTGCAGATTTGGGACCAGTCCCTCTAGGATTTTCCAGGAGTAGATTATGATGTATCTCTCTCGCCTGTGCTCCATTGAGAACAAGTCAAGTGATCTCAATTAGATCTCATAGGACGATTTTGTTAAGAGCTAGTTAAACGAGTTTCACACCGGGAAAAATGCCATGCCTAGTGCACTAGACCCATGATTGTATGATATTTACGAGAAGAAAACTAAGAATGAGTGAACCAGTTTTCCTACCAATTTAAGAAATTCACTAATAAAGTGATTAAGCATATTACGACGTCAAAGTAGGAAACTCACCAAGAATGGAAATAAAGAAATCTCACTCTAATGTGGTGGTTGTGGCGAATGTTGTGGTTGAGGGGGGTGGCAGTGGTGGTTGGTTGACGGAGGTGGAGGTTGCTGTGATGGCGGTATTGGTGGGTGGAGGTGGTCATGAGTGTGGGAGTGTCAGAGCTGGTAGGTGGGGTTGGTGTGGTGTGGGTGTATGGCAGTGATGAAGGGTGGAGTTGAAGTGGTGGTGGTGGTGGGTCGAGGTAGAAGTGATGGTGGGTCGAGGTAGAAGTGATGGTGGGTCGAGGTATAAGTGATGGTGGGTCGAGGTATAAGTGATAGTGGGTCGAGGTAGAAGTGATGGTGGGTCGAGGTAGAAGTGATGGTGGGTCGAGGTAGAAGTGATGGTGGGTCGAGGTATAAGTGATGGTGGGTCGAGGTATAAGTGATGGTGGGTCGAGGTAGAAGTGATGGTGGGTCGAGGTAGAAGTGATGGTGGGTCGAGGTAGAAGTGATGGTGGGTCGAGGTAGAAGTGATGGTGGGTCGAGGTAGAAGTGATGGTGGGTCGAGGTAGAAGTGATGGTGGGTCGAGGTAGAAGTGATGGTGGGTCGAGGTAGAAGTGATGGTGGGTCGAGGTAGAAGTGATGGTGGGTCGAGGTAGAAGTGATGGTGGGTCGAGGTAGAAGTGATGGTGGGTCGAGGTAGAAGTGATGGTGGGTCGAGGTAGAAGTGATGGTGGGTCGAGGTGAAGTGATGGTGGTCGAGGTGAATGTTGGGTCGGGGACTTGGTGGATGGTGAGGTGGGGGTTCAGAATGAGGGGGGGCCATGAATGGATGGTGGAAAATGGAGGGTAGATGGATGGTGGATGGCGGTGGGGAGGGATGGTGTGGTGATGTGTGGCATGGATGTGGGAGGGGCGGAGAGGAGGATAGATGGGGGGAGGGGGAAAGAACTAGGCTGTCAGGCACAGACTCCCTCACTCACTCTCACAGAGTCTCCAGGGTTGGAACTGTCAGGGCTGTCAGTCAAGCGTTAAAGTGAAGGACTTGGTTCCACTCCCTGGAGCCTCTTGCACTTCCTTCAAGACATTTTTCTATCATGCTGGACACTCTATCAATATTTATTTTAATATTACTATAGAGTAGGACTCGCCCAAGCATGAGCCAGTAGGCCTACTGCGGTCTTCATCTGGCTTGGCCATGTTATTTACATGTTCATTACGATCTATATCACCCCTACTGATTTAGCACTTCAAAGTATGTATGTGTGTCCAAGCAAATACGGTCACAGTGTACGTCCTTGCTGGTAAAACTAGTCAATTAACAAGAACTCATTTAAAATTAAGTTCTTTCTAAAATTTCCTTAGATATATTTTTTCATTTGTTTATATAAAAATTAATGATTTGGTACGAAAAGAACCTTAGGAAACTTTCCTACCCTTATTATAACAAGAGGAATTTAATTTATCCTAATCTAACTAAATATATTTTATATAAGGTTACAATAATTTAATAATAAACAAACACAATAAAATAATTTTTTCGTTAGATTCAGAATGATTTCTGCGAAATTACCTCATACACAAATTTTCGCTTGTTCTATTCGGCAAGGACTTGTCCCTCCTGGGTGGGGCAGCCAGACAGACATGCCAAGAAGCAGTAGGTTGTGCCAGGATCCATTGTTTCAGGGGCATCGTTGACTTTTTTCAGGAGGTCAGCGAATTTGCTATATATGTATATAATCATTATGAACCTTAATATTTCTCTTTCTTCCCCCGTTTACTTGTTTTGTAACTTGATGCAGTTGAGGGGCTCTTGATCCAAGGAGCTATATTTCTCTTACCCTTTCATAGACCATTATGTGACCCCTACGGGCTTATAGTTTTTTCCTGATTAAAATATAGAAACAAATGCATAACGTTCTTGCGTTATAGTTCCTGTAAACATGAATGTGTTCAAATGTTTTTCGTGAAGTCAGGTCAGGCTCAGATTATGGTCACATTAAGCAGCTCAGGAGTAAGGTCACCTGACGGTCATGTCGAGATGGAGTCTGCGTGGTCGAGAATCATGTGGACCAAGGTAGTGGAGATGTTGCAGTTTACTGCTTCATGTTCATTCCTAACTTTCATCAAAGATGCTTTCAGGCACCGCTGCCTCGTAATTTTCTCTCTCTCTCTCTCTCTCTCTCTCTCTCTCTCTCTCTCTCTCTCTCTCTCTCTCTCTCTCTCTGCTCTCTCTTGCTCTCTCTTGCTCTCTCTTGCTCTCTCTCTTGCTCTCTCTCTCTTGCTCTCTCTTGCTCTCTCTCTCTTGCTCTCTCTCTCTCTCTGCTCTCTCTCTTGCTCTCTCTCTTGCTCTCTCTCTTGCTCTCTCTCTCTGCTCTCTCTCTTGCTCTCTCTCTCTACCGTACTTCTCCTGGCTATTATTTTAGCAGTATTAATCTGGTGGGACTAATCCAGGTATTCATTTTCAGACAGAGGGATTTATGATATCCCAGGTATTGCTCGATGCCTTGGGACTTCATATTATAATAAGTATTAGTGTATTCATGGGAAGTGTTAAAACCTTGGAGATGAGGACTTCAGAGGCAAAACTTCAGCCCAGAAAGGATGGTGGATTTCGCTTCACTCGGAATGTTATTTTTCATCTTCGATGTGTCTCGCGTAGTTCATTTTTTATGGCTGTGTTGCAACACTTGAAGTGTGCTGTTAAGCTAGTCACAAAATGAGGGCTATAGGCATAATGGGGTAGGTAGGCAAATGGGTTTTCAGCTTTTTGAAAGAGAACCCCAAGAGTGTAGTAGTAAGGAGAGCAAAATCCAGCATTAGCTAGGTAAGAAGCTCAGTGCCCCAAGGCACAGTCCTGGCACCTTTACAGTTTCTTATTCTCATAGCAGTCATAGATAAAAACACTCGTCACAGTTTTACATCATCATTTGCGGATGATAGCAAAATAAACATGAAAATCATCTCAGTAGAAGACATAAAAATATGTGGGAAGATATGAGTAGGGCAATAGAAAACATGACGTTCAGTGGTGACAGGCTCCAGCTGCTGAGATGAGGAAAGAATGAAGATATTAAAAGGGACACTGTTTACAAAACCCAAGAGGATCATTATCATAGCACGAAAGGAACACTTGGAAGATCTGGGAGTAGTTACAGCGGCTGATATTTCTTCAAAGACAATGTCGTGACAGCCAGGAACATGGCAGGATGGATAATGAAAACTTAAAACAAGAGAAATAGTGCCAGTGTGATACTATTCAAATAACTTGTGCTCTTTCGTTTAGAGTATTGTTCCATGTTAGCGACCCCCTACAGGGCAGGAGAGATTATCAGAGCTGAAACAGATTAAAATATCATTTATGGCCTGTATAGAGCCAATAAATTATTTAAATTACAGGGAACGCCTCAAAGCTCTAAACATTTCCTAAATGGAGCGGAGGAAAGATACATATATACGATAATATGTACTTGAGGACCTAATCCCAAATCTGTACACGCCCATAACATAAATGAGTGAGAGATATGGGAGGCAGTGAAAATAACCCACTGAAAAACAGAGGCGCCGTGGGAACAATAAGAGAACATACTAAAATCCGTGACCCCAGAAACACTATAGGGAGTCATCAATGGGAAACTGTACAAGTATTTCTACGAAGTGCCAGATCAGCCAGGCTGAGATCGATATGTGGGCCAGCAGGCCACCGACAGCAACAACCTGGTTGGCCAGAGCCTGGTCCAAGGCTTTGGGAGTAGAAAAACTCTCGAAACTCGTCAAGGGTATATCAAAGGTAGTCATATCGCCTTTTCCCCTACCACTATTCCCTATTCCCCCTACTCCATATTCCCCCTATTCCATATTCCCCCTACTCCATATTCCCCCCCACTCTCTATCCCCCCCCCTCCCACTACCAGGCAAAGACCAGCGCTCTAGGCTGATAAATCCCCGGGAAATGGAGTCAACTGATTGTGTTATTCTGTGCATTGGCTTCAGCCCCGGATTCAAATAGACGGAAATTAGGGTAAACAAACTTGGCCAGTCCGGTCCCGGTGTTGGGCCCCACTCCGGCGTTGGTATCCCTTCCCAGTGGGAGCACCAAACCCGTCCCTGCCCCAGTGGGGGGTTCTCTCTCCGTCCCCGCCCCGGTGGAGGACCCACCACACTTCTCCAGTCTTACTATACATACTTGTTTAACTGTTTTGATCGAGTGCAAGAATAAGTATATATTTTTTTTTTACGTGTTATTAAAAATGTGTCCGTTCTTAGTGGAGGGAGGAAGAGAAAAGAAGGAAGGAAGACGGTAGGAAGATGAAAGAAAGAAGTTAGGAAAAAGGAAGGAAGATCTAAAGACGAGGGGGAAAAATGAAAGGAGAAAAAGAAGTAGAGTTGCAGGAGCATGTTTCTGAAAACAAGGATAAATTGTAGAGGAAGAAGTACGAAAGGAGATGAAGAAGAAATAGGAAAAGAAGGAATAGGGAGAAGAAAAGAAGAGAGGGAGATGAAGTAGGGTTCCATGAACTACCTGAAAAATGGTGGGCAGGTAGAATAAAAATATTCAAACTCCATCTAAATCTTAGGTTTATATATATATATATATATATATATATATATATATATATATATATATATATATATATATATATATATATATATATATATAATATATATATATATATACATATACATATATACATACATACACACATACATACACACATACATACATACATACACACATACATACACACATGCATACATGCATGCATGCATGCATACACGCATGCATGCATACATACACACACACATGCATGCATGCATGCGCGTGCGCTTAACAATTCGTAAACAGGAGAAATTATTTACAAACATTATCTCTCAGTCCACAACAGGATTCGAACCTACACACACTGCATCAAAGTAGTGGCCGAGTGAAGATACTACGTACTTTATGCAGTGTGTGTAGGTTCGAATCCTATTGTAAACTGAGAGAGAATGTTTGTATGTGGTTTAAGGCGTCATGTAGTTCTGGCTCACCATGAGGCCGGCCAGTACAACATGGGTTCGAGTCCTTGGCTAGTGCAGTGTTGTTATTGATCAATACCACTCGTTCGTGGTTACAGTAATATATATATATATATGTCGTGCCGAATAGGTAAAACTGGTCAATTACCAAGAACTAACTTAAAATTAAGTCCTTTTTAAAATTTTCTCATATACGTTTAAAGATATTTTTTTTCATTTATGTTAATATAGAAATTAATAATTTTGTACCAAAAGAACCTTAGAAAACTTACCTAACCTTATTATATCAAGCGCAGTTTAATTTAGCTTAATACAATTAATAATATTTTAGATAAGTTTACAATTATTTAATAAACAACAAAATATTTTTTTTCGTTAGGGTCAGAATGATTTTTGCAAAATTATTGCATTCACAAATTTTCGCTTGCCTTGTTCGGCAAGAAGAGCGTTGCTATTTAAGCCAAAATGGCAAGTTTTACCTATTCGGCACGACATATAATACGTGTATATATTATATATATATATATATATATATATATATATATATATATATATATATTTATATATATATATATTTATATATATATATATTTTTTATTATTATTATTATGAGTTTGAATCCATAATTTGCAATAAGTACACAATTTACAATATATGATGGGATTTAAATCTATGAATTAGCTGGGTATTATGCAGAGGTACAACTCTAGGCACAATGTGAAACCTGTAATCCATTTTTTGCCCCCTCTCACACGATGACCTGCGGGGCCAGAGTCACTGCCTCTCAGGGGGGGGGCATAAATGAATTAATACAATTAGAGAGAGAGAGGGAGAGAGAGAGGGAGAGAGAGAGGGAGAGAGAGAGAGAGAGCTAGAGGCATTCCCAGCCTCGTCACACCACTCAATACTTCGAATGACTGACCGTCACACACCTCCCAGGAACAGGAATGGCAGTTCTGTCGGGAATTCTCCAAATATATTCACGAATCTTCATCAAAGGTATTTCTTGGAATGCATTGTAAAACTGGTAATGCAGAATCGAAGTGAGGGTGGGGAAGAGGAGGTGGTGCAATGCTGGGAAAGGTTACGTGGTGATGGGGAAGGGAGTGTGGGGTTGGAAGGTGGCGGTACAGTGTTGAGAGAGGTAATGTGATGTTGGAGAAGGTCGCGTGAGGTTGAAGTGAAGGGCAGGGAGAACCAGAAGGATGGAGTTATGATGGTGAAGGGGAAGGGGGGAAGGTTAATGATGCGCGACAAGGAAGGAAGGAAGGTAGACAGACTGGCGGGGGTGGAGGGAAAGATGTAGAGAATCGATGAGGTGAGTATAACAGATGGAAGAACAGAGTAAAAAAAAAAATGTGACAATGTTGTAGAAAAGTCTGAGACACTGAGTAGGATATGAGAAGGTAGTGGAGAATAAAAGGGGAAAGGAGTAGAGGGTGAGATGTGGAAAGTGAATCAGAGGTAGAAAGTGAGGGGTAAGAGGTAGAGAGTGAGGAATGAGAAGCGGAAAGTAAGGGGTTTGAAGTGGAGAATGAAGGATGAGAAGTTGAGAGGGAGGAAAGGGTGAACTGGGAAAGTTTAAAAAAATTGGATATATCAGCAGTGAGTTGCTATCCTTATCTACATGATAATTACACAGTGGTAACAAGAGCTATCTATATTCGATCACACTGGATGGTTCACTTATATCAAATAATGAATACTGTTAGGCTGAGCTGGGAGACTTGAGACACTGTGAGGGCATCGTCAAGAGTTCCACTATGAGTAGCTAAGGTCCTTCACAAGTTTCTTTCCAGCAGAACTTAAATCACTCTCACTTAGGAATTACTGTCTAACAGTATGGCTTATTCCACACAGGAATTACCTTCGAGATTTTGCCATCGAAGCGGCTAGTTTATTATATACCTTATGCACCGCATAAGGTATATAATAATGTCAGCATAAAAGTATACGGATGCACAAAATACCTAGACACAAGGCTTTATTTACAAATTCAAGTTACTTATCTGTCAGTCTACTTAGTTACGAGCGATTTTAAACTGCTGAATATTTTTCGTATTTTTTTTTT
>WNWK01001577.1:0-157500 GCA_009830355.1 Cherax destructor
GGACCCCATTTTTTATTTTTTATTTTTAAGATGCCACAGAGTGAAAAACTATGTATTTCTGTGTGGTTGTTTTGTGGTGTGATTGCCTGAGTGTTTGTGTGGGGGTGGAGGGAGGGAGAGGAGAAACTGAAGACAGTGGGGAAATGGAAGAGAGGTGGGAGGGGGAAAGAGGGGGATTATGCGGAGAGAGTGAAGGAGGGAGAAGCAGAGGTGGAGAGAGAATGGGAGAGGGAGAGGGGAGGAGGTGGGTGAGAGAGGGGTTCAGGGAAGGGATTGGGGGAGAGGTGGGTGGAGGGAGCAGGGGGAAATAGTGTGTGTGGGCCTGTGTGTGTGTGTGTGTGTGTGTGTGTGTGTGTACTCACCTATTTGTACTCACCTATTTGTGGTTGCAGGGGTCGAGTCATAGCTCCTGGCCCCGCCTCTTCACTGATTGCTACTAGGTCCTCTCTCTCCCTGCTCCATGAGCTTTATCAAACCTAGTCTTAAAACTATGTATGGTTCCTGCCTCCACTATGTCGCTTTCTAAGCTATTCCACTTCCTGACAACTCTATGACTGAAGAAATACTTCCTAACATCCCTTTGACTCATAGGAGTCTTCAACTTCCAATTATGACCCCTTGTTTCTGTGTCCCCTCTCTGGAACATCTTGTCTCTGTCCACCTTATCTATTCCTCGCAGTATTTTATATGTCGTTATCATGTCTCCCTAACCCTCCTGTCCTCTAGTGTCGTCAGGCCGATTTCCCTTAACCTTTCTTCGTAGGACAATCCCCTTAGCTCTGGGACTAGTCTTGTTGCAAACCTTTGCACTTTCTCTAATTTCTTGACGTGCTTGACCAGGTGTGGGTTCCAAACCGGTGCTGCATACTCCAGTATGGGCCTGACGTATATGGTATACAGAGTCTTGAATGATTCCTTAGTGAGGTATTGGAACGCTATTCTTAGGTTTGCCAGCCGCCCGTATGCTGCAGCAGTTATCTGATTGATGTGTGCCTCAGGAGATGTGCTCGGTATTATACTCACCCCAAGATCTTTTTCTTTGAGTGAGGCTTGCAGTCTTTGGCCACCTAGACTATACTCTGTCTGCGGTCTTCTTTGCCCTTCCCCGATATTCATGACTTTACATTTGGCAGGGTTAAATTCAAGGAGCCAGTTACTGGACCAGGCTTGCAGCCTGTCCAGGTCTCTTTGTAGTCCTGCCTGATCCTCGACTGATTTTATTCTTCTCATTAACTTCACATCATCTGTGTGTGTGTGTGTGTGTGTGTGTGAGTGTAAAAAGGCAAGCCACTACGTGTCATTAATCCTGCTCCTTCTTCAGGCAAGTAGTGTCTCGATACAGATGAATGATCGGTTCCGCCGTCAACCACATCCGGCGAGCCAAGACCTGCCCGACTGTAGTGTTTGGCCAGAGTCCAGGGACACCCAGACAGACACACACGCGCGCGCACGGGCTCGCTCGGACACAGACATACAAAAAAAAAAAAGGGCCAAGTGTCAATCGACAAGTGCTTTTGACAACTAGTAACTACTACTACTACTACTACTACTACACACACACACACAAGCACTAACACATACGCTACTCTATACGTAAACGCACACTACACACAGCAGTAGGTTCGTGAGGGTATGTAAAATCTATGTACTGCGTCGCTGGAAAAAGTTTGAAGAATACTGATAAAAAGCTAATATGTACCAAGATAGTTTATAAGCCACACTTATGCAGTACAATAAAAAAAAATTCTGGTGAGTCGTGTTCTTCAATATTGTCTGCAATATTGATCCCCATATATTATGAACTAATGAAATATATTAAAATCATAATAACGAAATTATTGTATTTCCTCCAAAGATATTTGAGTAAATGTACGAAATATCTTTTTTTTTTTTCATTATGGTATTTTTTTCCCTATATTTATAGTTGCAGATTTCATACTGATTTCTTCCCATTGAGAATGACAGAGAAGTTGGAGAGTGTCCAGGGCCCAGCAACAAACATTATACTCTGAGTGAGGAAAACACAAGTTGTAGAGCAAGCTTTTATTAGGTACCCCCGTAGGGTATGCGATGCCTGCTGCCTTATAGTGGTTGCCTGAACGTTTTCTTCATAGTTTTCGATTATAACTTGAGAACGCTTCACCTGATGGCCTTCAAGTTTTGAGTGTTTCATCCGATGGCCTTCAAGTTTTCAATGTTTCACCTGATGACCTTCAAGTATCCAGTGTCGGTGCACTGTAACTAAGGAAAGGGTAATGCAGCAACTAACATGTGCAGATACCCAGTGACCAGTGTGTTATTAATCCTTTCCGGTTTTGGCTTACGAGTGATAACCTGAAAAAGCCTCTTTTGATCAGCTTCAAACTTTCAACACGGATGAATCCTCCTTATAAGACATTAACATTATTATTGGAGAGTGTTAGTTTAATACCTTTATTATGCACCCCATACCCATCCTGTGGTCTGTAGTCAAAAGGTTAGAGGTACATAATGGGTCCAGTGACTGGGCCGCAAAGTTTTAATAGCTGAACAAGTTACAGAGCTAATGAACTATTTACATGTTTATAACTGGTTATAATCTTAATGAGTTATTTATGCAGACATGAATTAGGTCTCACACGCAAATAAAGTGGTAATGAGTTATTTACAGGGAGCAAAGTCAGGGTATTTTTCCAGAATGGTTTGTAATATACCACTGTGGATAAAATGCTCTGACATTTCTTGAACATTTCTGAGTGAGTTGTCTCTGAATTCATTAATTTTATCGCACTCCAGTACATAATGACGTCAGTAAGGATGTAGGTACCAATTTGCCAATTTTATGTTTACAATGAATCGGTTTCATTTTTCATGAAGCTGGAACATTAATGGCAGCTGTATTATATGAGATGAATGATACACTATGAATGTAGGAAGTGTAGGTGCGAATTTGCTATATATTAAGTTTAAAAATCTGGAACTGCTGGATTCCATGCATTACCTGGAATGCTTCGTCTCGTCGATCTCTAACGTTCAGCATATCTTAGTGAAAGATTTAAAATATTAGCTAGTTTTGTAGCCTTCCATTTGCTATTTTTCTTCGAAATATCATATAATACTGAACCGATAATGAATTTACCTTAGATTTTTTTTCCATCATTTCCTTTAGCTGTTTAGGAGACAATTAATCATCTAAAAAAGCCCTAAGCAAATAATGTGAAGCTGAATTTTAAAAATATATATTTTTTTCTACAGTGCTTTGGTCTACTGTGTATCCTTTCCTAAGGGAGATCTATTAGGGACATACTAGTCAGCGACTTGTGTGAGTTTCGTTAAGATCAGTCTGTTGGTTTCTGTGATTGTCTCGTTGTAGAACTAATGTTTTATTATGCACACACGTATACATATAACAAGAATACGTTAATACGTGTATATGTGTACACACATATACATAGGTGTAAAACATATATGTACATGCATATACAGTGGTACCTCGGCATACGAACAGTTCCCAACTCGAACAATTATGTAAGTGTATTTTTGTAAGTGCTTTTGTAAGTGTATTTTTGGGGGTCTGAAACGGATTAATCTAATTTACATTATTCCTTATGGGAACAAATTCCATCGGTATCGGCACTCCAACAGTCGTTTGGAACGAATTAAGTTCGTAACCCGAGGTACCACTGTACATGCATTTACATCCACACACACATTCATGCAAAAATCAGCACACACATACATATTTTTATATTTTACTATATTAAAATTTTATACCACCTGTCCCTATCTCTTTTGCATACATTAAGGTAGAGGAGACCGGGAATATTAAATACGGGGATGCACAGCGACGGAAGCGCATTTACTTGCTAAACAATTTCGCTCTGTTCAGAGCTTTACACAGAGCTAAACGATAATCAATAAAAGTATATTGCAATGAGTCTGTCCTTCCCTACGGTCGACAGAGGACACACATGCTTTCATTATTCCCAGACAAATTACATGAAATCCTCTTAAGAGGCCTGAACTCACGCCATGCTTGAAAAGTTACTATTACTAATAGACAAGAAAACATTGATTCAGAAATATACGTTAATACCGAGATGTCAAATACAACAAATAATAGTTGTGAAATTAATGATATCCTACTTGTTGTCAACGAAACTATTTCTTGTTATATATATATATATATATATATATATATATATATATATATATATATATGGAAGATGTTAGTAGAAGAAATAATTGATAAGGGAATATGCATTTTAAAATTGGTTGGTTAAACAAGTTTCTACAAATACGCGATTGATGTTGTTTGTTCTGCCTCTAGCAAATGTTTGAGGTCATTAGCGTGCGACGTGACTGTGGCTGCCACCCTCATTACTGTGGCAGTCACCTTCATTACTGTGGCAGCCACCCTCATTACTGTGGCAGCCACCTTCATTACTGTGGCAGCCAGGCTCATTACTATGGCAGCCATCTTCATTAATGTGGCAGCCACTTTCATTAATGTGGCTGCCACCATCATTACTATGGCAGCCATCTTCATTAATGTGGCTGCCACCCTCATTACTATGGCAGCCATCTTCATTAATGTGGCTGCCACCCTCATTATTATGGCAGCCACCTATATTAATGGGGCTGCCACTCTCATATCTATGGCAGCCACCTTCATTACTGTGGCAGCCACAATAATGAGAGTGGCTGCCACCCTCTTTACTGTGACTGCCACTCTCATTATTGTGGCTGCAACCTTTCCACTGTGGCTGCCACTCTCATTATTGTGGCTGCCACTTTTTCACTGTGGCTGCCACCCTCATTACTGTAGCAGCCACCTTCAGTAATGTGGCTGCAATCCTTTTTACTGTGGCTGCCATCCTCATTATTGTGGCTGCCATCCTCATTATTGTGGCTGCCACCCTCATTATTGTGGCTGCCACCCTCATTATTGTGGCTGCCATCCTCATTTCTGTGGCAGCCACCCTCCTTACTGTGGCTGCCACCCATATAAATGTGGCTGCCACCCACATTACTGTGGCTGCCACCCTCATTACTGTGGCTACCACCCTTATTACTGTGGCTGCCACCCTCGTTACTGTTCCTGCCACCCTCATCACTGTCATCACTGCCACCCTTCCGCTCTTATTACCGAGTCACGTGAAGGTGGCTGCCGCCCCTCCTCCCAACATCTCCCACCCCCACCCGTGGCTGAGCAGATAAGAGCAATGGAACAAGTGGTCCTGGACCAGTATCGACCAGACCAGACCACCCTGTGTGATTTGCTTGTTCTCTTCCTGAAGCTCTGTCCTCCACAGCCCAAGTAATAGACGTGAGATAGCCCTCTACAGCCTGGGGTGTAGAAGTCCTCTACAGCGTGGGGCGTAGAAGTCCTCTACAGCCTGGGGTGTAGTAGTGTTTTACAGCCTGGGGTGTAGTAGTGTTCTACAGCCTGGGGTGTAGCAGTCCTCTACAGTCTGGGGCGTAGAAGTCCTCTACAGCCTGGGGTGTAGCAGTCGTCTACAGCCTGAGGTGTAGCAGTCGTCTACAGCCTGGGGCGTAGAAGTCCTCTACAGCCTGGGGTGTAGTAGTGTTCTACAGCCTGGGGTGTAGCAGTCGTCTACAGCCTGGGGTGTAGCAGTCCTCTACAGCCTGGGGTGTAGCAGTCCTCTACAGCCTGGGGTGTAGCAGTCCTCTACAGCCTGGGGTGTAGCAGTCCTCTACAGCCTGGGGTGTAGCAGTCCCCTACAGCCTGGGGCGTAGAAGTTCTCTACAGCCTGGGGTGTAGCAGTCCTCTACAGCCTGGGTGTAATAGTGTTCTACAGCCTGGGGTGTAGCAGTCCTCTACAGCCTGGGGTGTAGCAGTCCTCTACAGCCTGGGGTGTAGCAGTCCTCTACAGCCTGGGGCGTAGAAGTTCTCTACAGCCTGGGGTGTAGCAGTCTTCTACAGCCTGGAGCATAGAAGTCCTCTATAGCCTGAAGTGTAGCAGTCCTCTACAGCCTGTTGTGTAGCAGTCATCTACAGCCTGGGGTGTAGAAGTCCTCTACAGCCTGAAGTGTAGCAATCCTCTACAGCCTGGGGTGTAGCAGTCCTCTACAGCCTGGGATATAGTAGTGTTCCACAGCCTGGGGGTGTAGTAGTCTACTACAGCCTGGAGCGTAGCTGTTATCTACAGACTGGGGTGTAACAGTCTACTATAGCCTGGAGTGTTCTACAGCCTGGTGTGTAGGTGCCATCTACAGCCTTGGGTGTCTACAGCCTGGGGTGTAAGTGTCATCTACAGCTTGGAGAATAGGTGTAATCTATAGCCTGGGGTGTAGGTGTCATCTACAGCCTAGGGTGTAGGTGTCATCCACAGCCTAGGGTGTAGGTATCTACAGCTTGGGATGTAGGTGTAATCTACAGCCTGGGGTGTAGGTGTCATCTACAGCCTGAGATGTAGCTCTCATCAACAACCTGGGGTGTAGCCGTCATCTACAGCGTGGGGTGTAGCAATGCTCTACAGCCTTAGGTATAGCAGTCTACTACAGCCTGGCGGAGAGGGTGCATCAGCCCTCGTCTACCTGTAATACAAGACACTGGTCAACATGGAATACAACCTTCTAGGAAATAAACTACAAACAACATACAAAGTGAAAGATCTCGGAGCAATCATTGCACCGAGCATATCACCAGGAGTACACACAAATCTTATAACTCCAGCGGCGCATGCAATACTAGCTAACCTTAAACTAGCTTCGAGGATTATGAACCATGGCACCTTACTCCCATCATGGAACTGGGGCCACCGGCATGGAACCCACACCTAAATAAGGATATGGAAAACCTTCAGGAGATTATAAAATTAGCAACGACATTGGTGGTGGAAATGAGGGAATGAGGTACAAGGACTAACTCAGATTTACAACGCTTGAAGAGTGGAAGACTGGGAAAGACAAATTTACGACATGAAAAATATTTATGGGATAAAAGTGGATAGGTAGAGGCTGTCAGTTACGCATGGAGAGGGAGACAGCTAAGGAATGTGAATGTTTAGTCTTATGGTGTTGAACACGTGAGGGGTATGAGATGAGGCAGACCGTATACACAGCATCTAGTGTAGATACGATCGGGTCCTGGAGGTCAGAAATCAGTAAAACCGGTAGGAAAGAGTTAAGAGGTGGGGCCAGGATTATTAATGAGAACGCAAGTGGCACAGCACACAGGTGGTACAGCACACAGGTGGTACGTCACACCGGTTGAACACCTCACACAGATGGAACATAGCACATACAGGTAGAGTACGCCACACAGGTGGACCACAATACATAGAACACTTCACAGATAGTACACACCACAGATGGTACACACCACAACTGGCACACACCACAGATGGTACACACCACAACTGGCACACACCACCTGGCAAATTTTCATCACACACACAAAAAATAATAATGAGAGGAATCGACAAGGTAGATAGAGACAGGATGTTCCAGAGAGGGGACACAGCAACAAGGGGACACAATTGGTAGTTGAAGACTCAGATGAGCCACAGGGATGTTAGGAAGTATTTCTTCAGTCATAGAGTTGCCTGGAAAGTGAAGTAGTGGAGGCAATTACCATACATAGCTTTAAGAAGAGGTACGATAAAGCTCATGGAGCAGGGAGAGAGAGGACCCAGTAGCGATCAGTGAAGAGGCGGGGCCAGGAGCTGAGTCTCGACCCCTGCAACCACAATTAGGTGAGTACAATTAGGTGAGCACACCTGCTTAGTCATCTTGTTTGCTAGGAGACTGAATAATTAGGTTCCTGTAAGATTCTCATGTTAAGTAAAGTTCCTTGTGTCAACAAACTCTGACACTGATGAACTTCAATAGTTTAAAGTTGTCAGTGTCACATAATTTATAATATAACATAAATGCAAAATTAATAATGAAGAAAATATTAATTTTTATATTAAGTGAAAAAAAAATATTTTTCGCTATATTTTCATTTTTTTCAATATTTTTTTCTGATTTTTTTTTCAATTAAAAAAATGATATTTTCCGGTATTTTCTTGTTTTTTTCAAGATTTTTTTTTTTTTTTTATATTTTT
Organism: Cherax destructor; assembly: GCA_009830355.1. Classification (NCBI taxonomy): domain Eukaryota; kingdom Metazoa; phylum Arthropoda; class Malacostraca; order Decapoda; family Parastacidae; genus Cherax; species Cherax destructor. The sequence continues at coordinate 8,055 of WNWK01001577.1, forward strand.
TTTCAACTGGGAAATCTTAATATTTCACAGCATTGTCACTTTTTATAAAGAATTTTTAGAAAATTTCAAATATTTCGCTACAATTACTCAAATTATCCTTTGTGATTGGATAGCAAAAATGGCCAACATATATAGCAAAAAGATGCTATGTGCATAGCAAATATTTATAAACGTTTCACTATAAAACTCTAGAGCGAAATGTCGTTTTACCCTTCTGCTTACCATATTTCTGCGACCATTTAACGAGTGCTAGTACATTAAGTGGGGGAAAATTAGAGATGCTAAATAAAATTCTGGATTTTATGACCATTTTTTGTCTCGCTAGATTAAAGTGGGATGTTAGTGTGCTCTTACTGAGTCCTCCCTCTGGTATCAGTGGTAGTGAGTCCTCCCTCTGGTATCAGTGGTACTGGGTTCTCCCTCTGGTATCAGTTATACTGATTCCTTCCTCTGGTATCAGTGGTACTGAGTCCTCTCTCTGGTATCAGTGTTAACGAATCCTCCCTCTGGTATCAGTGGTACTGAGTCCTCCCTCTGGTATCAGTGGTACTGACTCCTCTCTCAGGTATAAGTGGTAGTGAGGCCTCCCTCAGGTATCAGTGGTACTGACTCCTCCCTCTAGTATCAGTGGTACTGAGTCCTCCCTTAAGTATCAGTGGTACTGACTCCTCCCTCTGGTATCAGTGGTACTGACTCCTCCCTCTGGTATCAGTGTTAGCGAGTCCTCCCTCTGGTATCAGTGGTACTGAGTCCTCCCTCTGGTATCAGTGGTACTGACTCATCCCTCAGGTATCAGTGGTAGTGAGTCCTCCCTCAGGTATCATTGGTACTGAGTCCTCCCTCTGGTATCAGTGGTTCTGACTCTTCCCTTTGGTATCAGTGGTACTGACTCCTCCCTCTAGTAGCAGTGGTACTGAGTCCTCCCTTAGGTATCAGTGGTACTGACTCCTCCCTCTGGTATCAGTGGTACTGACTCCTCCCTCTGGTATCAGTGGTACTGACTCCTCCCTCTGGTATCAGTGTTAGCGAGTCCTCCCTCTGGTATCAGTGGTACTGACTCCTCCCTCTGGTATCAGTGTTAGCGAGTCCTCCCTCTGGTAACAGTGTTAGCGAGTCCTCCCTCTGGTATCAGTGGTACTGAGTCCTCCCTCTGGTATCAGTGGTGCTGACTCATCCCTCAGGTATCAGTGGTAGTGAGTACTCCCTCCCTCAGGTATCAGTGGTACTGAGTCCTCCCTTAGGTATCAGTGGTACTGACTCTTCCCTCTGGTATCAGTGGTACTGACTCCTCCCTCTAGTATCAGTGGTAATGAGTCCTCCCTCTGGTATCAGTGGTAGTGATTCCTCCCTCTGGTATCAGTGGTAGTGAGTCCTCCCTCTGGTATCAGTGGTAGTGAGTCCTCCCTCTGGTATCAGTGGTAGTGAGTCCTCCCTCAGGTATCAGTGGTAGTGACTAATCCCTCTAGTATCAGTGGTAATGTCTCCTCTCTCTGGTATCAGTGGTAGTGACTCTTCCATCTGGTATCAGAGGTAGTGAGTCGTTCTTCTGGTATCAGTGGTACTGACTCCTCCCTCTGGTATCAGGATGTTAGTGTGCTCTTACTGAGTCCTCCCTCTGGTATCAGTGGTAGTGAGTCCTCCCTCTGGTATCAGTGGTACTGGGTTCTCCCTCTGGTATCAGTTATACTGATTCCTTCCTCTGGTACCAGTGGTACTGAGTCCTCTCTCTGGTATCAGTGTTAACGAGTCCTCCCTCTGGTATCAGTGGTACTGAGTCCTCCCTCTGGTATCAGTGGTACTGACTCCTCTCTCAGGTATAAGTGGTAGTGAGTCCTCCCTCAGGTATCAGTGGTACTGACTCCTCCCTCTAGTATCAGTGGTACTGAGTCCTCCCTTAAGTATCAGTGGTACTGACTCCTCCCTCTGGTATCAGTGGTACTGACTCCTCCCTCTGGTATCAGTGTTAGCGAGTCCTCCCTCTGGTATCAGTGGTACTAAGTCCTCCCTCTGGTATCAGTGGTACTGACTCATCCCTCAGGTATCAGTGGTAGTGAGTCCTCCCTCAGGTATCAGTGGTACTGAGTCCTCCCTCTGGTATCAGTGGTTCTGACTCTTCCCTCTGGTATCAGTGGTATTGACTCCTCCCTCTAGTAGCAGTGGTACTGAGTCCTCCCTTAGGTATCAGTGGTACTGACTTCTCCCTCTGGTATCAGTGGTACTGACTCCTCCTCTGGTATCAGTGTTAGCGAGTCCTCCCTCTGGTATCAGTGGTACTGACTCCTCCCTCTGGTATCAGTGTTAGCGAGTCCTCCCTCTGGTAACAGTGTTAGCGAGTCCTCCCTCTGGTATCAGTGGTACTGAGTCCTCCCTCTGGTATCAGTGGTGCTGACTCATCCCTCAGGTATCAGTGGTAGTGAGTACTCCCTCCCTCAGGTATCAGTGGTACTGAGTCCTCACTTAGGTATCAATGGTACTGACTCTTCCCTCTGGTATCAGTGGTACTGACTCCTCCCTCTAGTATCAGTGGTAATGAGTCCTCCCTCTGGTATGAGTGGTAGTGAGTCCTCCCTCTGGTATCAGTGGTAGTGAGTCCTCCCTCTGGTATCAGTGGTAGTGAGTCCTCCCTCTGGTATCAGTGGTAGTGAGTCCTCCCTCAGGTATCAGTGGTAGTGACTAATCCCTCTAGTATCAGTGGTAATGTCTCCTCTCTCTGGTATCAGTGGTAGTGACTCTTCCATCTGGTATCAGAGGTAGTGAGTCGTTCTTCTGGTATCAGTGGTACTGACTCCTCCCTCTGGTATCAGCACACAGACTAACCCAGGCATCAAGATCCAATATATAGAAACAATTTGCTATTCGTTTAAACTAAGTAAGACAAGGTTTGCTGTTCCTAGTGAGAGTATGTGACAGCGTGTGAGAGTGAGTGAGAGCGTGTGAGAGTGTGTGAGGGGTATGTGAGAGCGTCAGCTAATGTGTGAGAGTGAGAGAATGTGTGAATGAATGTGAATGTGTGAATGCAAATGTCTGAGTGAGAGTGAATTTGAAATTACGTGAGTGTGTGAATGAAAGTGTGACAGTAAGAGTGTGTGTGTGTGTGTGTGTGTGTGTGTGTGTGTGTGTGTGAAAAAGAGAGAATGATAAAGGTGCGTGTGGTTTACCGGATGTAAGAATTTAAACATTAATTAATCTGGCTAATACCCCCTGTGTTAGGAATACCTTTGGTAAAAGAGCAAGTGGGAGTAAAACAACAGATTCTGTTACTTACTCAGTTTCGTTGTTTTCGAAGACAAGTTCGCCTTCCGTTGCCTCGTAGTCCTTTCCGGCCTTGGCTGTACCGTCCTCAGTCTTGTAAGGCACAGTTACTCGGCCTCGGGCACCAGACCAACGCACGATCTTCAGTTCGTATGTACCAATGGTTTCCACAATTTCTACGTCTTTCTCGCTGACGTTGAAGATGCCACCGTGATCATCGTCGAGGATCATAATAGTAGCGACGTATGGAGCTGCCAGTTCCATCTTGACGGGTTCTTTGGGTTGGCCAGCAGCACCATTGATGGCGTGGGTCACAGCAGTACCGTCAGGAGAACCCAGGCGCATGTTGGAGAGTCGAACGTAGAAGTGTTCATCCTCCTCGAATACTTCGTCGTCAATAACTTCAAGGCTAAAGTTCTTCTGGGTTTCGCCAGGCAAGAAGACCAGGGTACCATCAGAAGCTACGTAATCGCCACCAGCATTTGCAGTGCCATCTTCAGTTTTGTAGTCAACAAGAACGGTGGTATTGAGGTCTCCTCCTTCACGGACAACTGTCACTTCGAAGGTACCCACGTTTTCCATTACAGTGTAATGACCAGGATCGAAGAATATGCGGATAATGTCTTCGTCTTTCTTGTCTACCAACTCATCCTCCTTTTCCACCTTAACTTCCTCCCTTGCTTTCTTCATGATGTTACCTCCGCCGGTCAACTTCCTTGTAGCCTGAATACGGTAGAAGGCGCGAGACTTGGGACCTCGGTTAATAATTTCCTCGCGGGCCATAGATTCTAGGTTTTCCATGGCGATGTTAGGATGTTTTTGACGAAGCTCACGAATGACTGCCATATATTCTTTTCGATGTTCCTCAAATTCCCTAACAGACTCGTCCACGTTTTCGTCATACAGTGGTCCTCCTTCATCCTTCTTGCCTAACTCGACATCAGCGCCTTCTACTTCGATAATAACTCCACGCTTTCCCATACGGTATTCTTTTGTCAGATATTTGTAGAACAGAAGACGACGATCAGCGATATAGGCAAGAACAACAGTAATGGGGAAGAAAAGGAAAGTCAGAAAAGCTTCCCAGAACTCCACAATACCGTATGAGATTTCAGCAAGAATTAAATAGAGCCAGATATAAGCAAATATGGAGAAGAAGGCTGTAACGAAGAACACTCGAAGATGCTTGATGTGTCTCACCTCTCCATCGGGAATCACATAAACGCAAATACCGATGATGACAAACAGATTAAAGGCAGCGGAACCGACAATGGTTCCGGGACCGAGGTCTCCAGCTTCGAAGTTCCTGGCGAACATTTCAACAACAGACAGTAGGATCTCAGGAGCCGAGGAACCCAAAGCCATGAGGGTGAGGTTGGCTACAGTTTCGTTCCATACTTGTACTACGATGATCTGTGTCTCACCGTTTGGTTTTTTTACAGTAACTTCCTTCTCTTGTGAAGTGATCATTTCAATGGAACCCATGAAACGATCAGCTATGATGGACACACCAATGAAAAGCCACACCATCGCCACGAAGTAGACGATAGCTCGAGCCACGCGGTCTCCAGTAGTTAGATTTTCTTGTGGTGACCATAACGGGACTAAGAGACCATCAATACATTTTCCAAAGATGTCGTCAGTTTCGTTACCTTCCGTAGCAGAGACCGGACTGCAAAGGGTAAGCACTAAAACACTCAGACCTAATAAACGCATTCCCCAGCGGGGAGAGCAGTTAGCTCTGTTTTCAACCATGGTGCCGGTAGGACAAGCTATCACCACACCTCACAGACACTGGACACAGAAGAGGAGGAAAAGAAATTGTTTAGGGATCAGAGGTTGACTCTCGTCATGACGACTTCCACTGTCACACTATCACCGGCCGTGACCACACGTCTCACTCCACACACAGCGAGCCACCAAATGGTGGAGGGGACGCGCAGCCCAGCTAGAACAGATCAACGCAAGCGCACCACCCCAAGCTGCCACCACTCACCACTCTCCACCCCACCCCACCGCCACCCACACATACACTATCACCAGGCTAAAGCATCACTTTAACTTCCAGATGACGCGTAGTATTGTTTAAATAAACCGGAAGCGATGAAACGCGATGGCATAATCCATTAATTTTAATGTAAACTAAGTCGAAGGGCGGGCTCCCATTGACCTCTAGTTCTGGGGACCTCAGTGGCACCAACACCCAAGGGGTATTTTGGGCAGCAGCAGCCTTACTCTAGCGGGGGCCAGCACACACCCCTACGCCAGCTCTCTTACACACCCCACTAACACACACACATACACTCTAACTGCTCTACGACACCTCTACATCACAACTCTTCATCAAGTCCTGTGTTCTGACCTGTACTAACACCTCAACAATAGCAAGATAAATACACTAATAATCAATCTCTATTTCATCGGTATAAATCTAGGGGGAAATTGTCACTTAAAATCAATGTCTTATAGATGATGTTGATGTAGATTATCTACCGACCTATCTGTCTATCTATCAATTTACTTACAAATCTATTAGTCAAACAATCTGTCTATCTGTGTGTGTGTGTGTGTGTGTTTGTGTGTGTGTGTGTTTGTGTTTGTGTGTGTGTGTTTGTGTGTGTGTGTGTGTGTGTGTGTGTGTGTGTGTGTGTGTGTGTGTGTGTGTGTGTGTGTGTGTGTGTGTGTGTGTTTAGGTTACGTTAGGTTGAGTTGTGTTGGATTCGGTTGTGGTGGATAGAGTTGTCTGGTGTTGGACAGAATTGTGTGTGTGTTCGATTTGGTTATGAGTGTTGGGTTGAATTGGGTTGGGTTAGGTTTAGTCGGGTTAGACCGAGTCGGGTTAGGTTGGGTTGAGTTAGGCCAATTTGGGTTGGGTTAGGCCAAGATGAATTGGGTTCGGGTGAGTTAGAGTGGGTTGGCAGAGACGGGTTGGATTGAGTTTGGCTGAGCTAGGTTTGGTTGGGTTAGGTTGTTTTGGACTTTTTTAGAGTTGGGCTGGATTGGGTTAGGCTGAGTAGGGTTGTGTTGGGTTAGGCTAGGTTGGCTTGAGTTAGGTAAGGCTAGGATGGATTGGGTTAGGCTAAATTAGGATTGGGTTAGGCTAAGTTAGGGTTGGGTTGCATTAGGCTAAGTTAAGGTTGGGTTGGGTTAGGCTAAGTTAGGTTTGGGTTTTGTTAACCTAAGTTAGGATTGTGTAGGGTTAGGCTAAGTTTGGATTGGGTTGGGTTAGGCTAAGTTAGGGTTGGGTTGGATTAAGCTAAGTTAGGGTTGGGTTGGGTTAGGCCAAGATGAATTGGGTTCGGGTGAGTTAGAGTGGGTTGGCAGAGACGGGTTGGATTGAGTTTGGCTGAGTTAGGTTTGGTTGGGTTAGGTTGTTTTGGACTTTTTTAGAGTTGGGCTGGATTGGGTTAGGCTGAGTAGGGTTGTGTTGGGTTAGGCTAGGTTGGCTTGAGTTAGGTAAGGCTAGGATGGATTGGGTTAGGCTAAATTAGGATTAGGTTAGGCTAAGTTAGGGTTGGGTTGCATTAGGCTAAGTTAAGGTTGGGTTGGGTTAGGCTAAGTTAGGTTTGGGTTTTGTTAACCTAAGTTAGGATTGTGTAGGGTTAGGCTAAGTTTGGATTGGGTTGGGTTAGGCTAAGTTAGGGTTGGGTTGGATTAAGCTAAGTTAGGGTTGGGTTGGGTTAGGCTAAGGTTAGATTAGGTTAGGCTAAGTTAGAAATGGGTTAGGTTAGGCTACATTGGGGTTGGGTTAGGTTAGGCTAAGTTAGGATTGGGTTGGTTAGGCTACATTGGGGTTGGGTTAGGTTAGGCTAAGTTAGGATTGGGTTGGTTAGGCTAAGTTAGGGTTGGGTTGGATTAGGCTAAGTTAGGGTTGGGTTATGTTACGGTTGGATTGGGATGGGTTAGGCTAAGTCAGGATTGGGTTGGGTTAGGCTAAGTTAGGGTTGGGTTGGATTAGGCTAAGTTAGGGTTGGGTTAGGTTAAGTTAGGATTGGGTTGGATTAGGCTAAGTTAAGGTTGGGTTGGTTAGGCTAAGTTAGGGTTGGGTTGGATTAGGCTAAGTTAGAGTTGGATTAGGTTAAGTTAGGATTGGGTTGGGTTAAGCTAAGTTAGGGTTGGGATGGATTAGGCAAATTTAGGGTTGAGTTGGTTAGGCTGAGTAAGGGTTGGTTAAGCTGACTTAGGATTGGGTAGGATTAGGCTAAGTTTGGATTGGGCTGGGTTAGGCTAAGTTAGGATTTGGTTAGGCTAAGTTAGGATTGGGTTGGGTTAGGCTAAGTTAGGGTTGGGTTGGATTAGGCTAAGTTAGGATTGGGTTGGGTTAGGCTAAGTTAGGGTTGGGTTTAGTTAGGGTAAGTTAGGGTTGGGTTAGGTTAAGTTAGGATTGGGTTGGGTTAAGCTAAGTTAGGGTTGGGTTGGATTAGGCTAAGTTTGAGTTGAGTTGGTTAGGCTGACTAAGGGTTGGTTATACTGACTTATAATTGGGTAGGATTAGGCTAAGTTTGAATTGAGTTGGGTTGGGTTGATTTAGGGTTGGGCTGAGTTAGGGATGGGTTGGGTTAGGCTGAGTTAAGATTGGGTATGATTAGGCTACGCTAGCATGGGTTGGACTTAGTTAGGATTGGGTTGATTGAGGTTGGATTTGGCTTAATTAAGGTAGGGATGTTCTGAATTAGGGTTGAGTTGATCTTAGTTAGGGTTTGGATGATCTGAGTTAGGGTTGGGTTGGGTAAGGCTTAGTTAAGATTGGGTTGGTTTGGTTTAGGGTTGGGTTAAGGTTAGGCTGGGTTAGTGAAGAGATGGGTAATGATGAGTTAGGGTTGGATTGGATTTGGATGAGTTTGGGTGCTATAAGTTAGTGTTAAGTTGTGCAGGGTTAGGTTGAATTAGTTTGTTGAGTTATGTTAAGTAAGGATTAGATTTTTGCCGTCGAAGTGGCTAGTTTATTGTTCAACCCATATACATTCTGTGGGCGCTAGCGCAAGAGCCTGTGGATACACAAAAGGCCTAGGAACTAGGCCTCCATAGGGTTAACAGGAGTACATCTGTGTTTATATCTACAGTTGCTTTATCTGTTACAAGCAACTCGAGGATATTTGTTTAATATCTCTGATATCATCTTTTCATTAAGATACCTTGACATATCATATAGGTTATTATATTGTATATTTCTATATTTCCCAATAAGTGGACAATTAAGCGCATAGTGTTCAAGAACGTGACTGTAAAGCTGACCATATACTTTGCATTTAGTTCGATCATGTCTCCCAAACTGCCGGAAGTACTTGCAGCCAAACAAAAACCTGGCCGCTGCAACATTAGTCAGTCTATTCACATTGCAAATTGCTCCATAAACATACTTATCTGAGAACTTGGTTGAAGTCGTAATAAACGACTGTTTATTCATACATATTTGAGTTCATGTATCATAGTGAGAAATATATCTTATCTGGCGTCTAACTGCATTCCTGTAACATTCAGGGTCACTATTTACTTCTCTCATATTATTATTCCAAATGCTAGACACAGTTATATTCTACATTTTTCTTAAGGGTTCCTTGAGTAACTTCTGAACCCTCTCTTGAAGAAGTAATTCAGTGTGCAAGACAAGAGCCTTCAGTGATGACATAATCAGTAATAATCAAAGAGTCAAACTCGAGTCATAAATTAACTTTGGTGGCATTAGGATGGATGCAGTGTAGATGCCTAGTTAATTTTTACGCCTAATTCAACATAGTTCCCATCGTTCTTATCAAGGTAGGTGACAACAAGAGCAGATGTAGCCCTGCCAGTAGACTCCTGCTTACATCCATCAATGTATATAATTTAAGATATATTATTACTAACAGTTAAGCGAGGAATTTCTCCCTGAGCAGTTGCCTTTGCAAGTGCTTTATGAAAAGGATTACAAGTGATGGGCTTCTTGGGAAGGGTTTTCAGCTGTGTGATATTAAATGAACATAACTTCCATGGAGGGATGAAATGCTCTTGTTGTCTACAGCGATACAGTTCCTGCAGGTTATCAAACTTAATACAGTTGCATGTTTTCACATCCTATTTAAGTCTGTGTGTATTTACTTCTAGACATTTAGTAAGATTTGTAGTGACAGTGTTTGGTTTATTACTGATACCAGGAACACCAAGCTCCCTCCTCATATTAAGAACCTTGGTAGATAATTCTGAGGACTTCGTTTTGCACACGCTCCAAGAGCCGAAGAGAATTTTCCTTATCCGATATATTAACATGGGAGCCGCATAGTCATTTAAGGATATAATATAGGCTATGTACATCATTCTCACAGTTCTTACATTAGCCCCATAGTTGGGGGTGTAGCCAGCAACAGCTTTGAGAGCATTTAGCCTATCTTTGCATTTCTTATTTAACTGTGGTATGATGAATGTCCTGAAGGGTACGTCTACACCAAGATAACTGTAAGATTTAACATAGCTGATGTTTTTCGCCTTGCTAACTGATGAGTGGGAAATGGCGTTTGCTTGTCAGTATCGTTGTTTCAGATGTAGATATGACTAGGCCTAGTCGATTTCAAAATACTTGAACCTCATTAAGACTGGTACTGAACTTCTTATGCTCTGTTGTGTGGATCACAATGTCATCAGCATTGTTTATAGCTGTATGTTAACGAACCAGTCGTATCCCACAGTGGCAGGGTGACCCAAAAAGAAAAACGTGTTACTAGCCCCTTGCTCCTGGAATTTTAGTCGCCTTTTACGACACACATGGCTTACGGAGGAAGAATTCTTTTAAACTTCCCCATATGTGTGTGTGTGTGTGTGTACTCACCTAATTGTGGTTGCAGGGGTCGAGTCATTTCTCCTGGCCCCCGTCTCTTCACTGGTCGCTACTAGGTCCACTCTCTCTCCCTGTTCCATGAGCATTCTCATACCTCTTCTTTAAGCTATGTATGAATCCTGCCTCCACTATATCACTCTCCAGATTGTTCCACTTCCTGACAACTCTATGGGTGAAGAAGTGCTTCCTAAAATCCCTGTGACTCATCTGAGTTTTCAACTTCCAGCTGTGACCCCTTGTTGCTATGTCACATCCGTGAAACATTCTGTCTCTATCCGCCTTGTCAATTCCTCTCAATATTTTATGTGTTATGTCCCCCCTATCCCTCTTGTCCTCCAGTGATGTCAGATTGAGTTCCCCTAACCTCTCCTCGTAGGACAAACCCCTCAGCTCCGGGACAAGCCTTGTTGCAAACCTTTGCACTTTCTCTAATCTCTTGATGTGTTTGACCAGGTGTGGGTTCCATACTGGTGCTGCATACTCCAATATATGCCTGACTTACACGGTGTACAGTGTCGTGAATGATTCCTTACTTAGATGTCGAAACGCTATTTTCAGGATTGCCAGGCGCCCGTATGCTGCAGCAGTTATTTGGTTGATGTGCGCCTCAGATATGCTTGGTATGATGCTCACCCCAAGATCCTTTACATTGAGTGAGTTTTGCAGCCTCTGACCTTTTAGGCTGTACTCCGTTTGCCATCTTCTTTGTCCTTCCCCAAGCTTCATAACTTAGAGCTTGCTAGGATTAATCTCCAGGAAATATTTGTCGGACCAGAGTTGCATCTTGTCCAGATCCCCTTGTAGGTTTACCTGATCCTCGTGCACTTGCCTTCTCCTCATTAGTTTCACATCGTCTGCGTACAGGGACACCTCTGATTCTATCCCTTCCGTCATGTCCTTCACATATACAAGAAAGAGTACCGGACCTAGGAATGAACCTTATGGAACCCCGCTCGACACTTGCACCCACTCTGACACCTCGTCTTGTAATGACACGTTGTTTCCTTCCTGTCAGATATTTCTTAATCTATTGCAGTACTTTCCATCCTATTCCTGCCTGTTCCTCTAGTTTTTCAACCAGTCTCTTGTGTGGTACTGGGTCGAAAGCTTCTTACAGTCCAAGAAGATGCAGTCTACCCATCCCTCTCTCTCCTGTCTTACTTCTATTTCCTTGTGATAGAACCCCAATAGGTTTGTGATACAGAATTTTTCTTCCTTGAAACCGTGCTGGTTGTCATTTATGAGTACATTCCTTTCTAAATGCTCCACATATCTTTTTTCCTGATAATCTTCTCTATAATTTTACATACATGTCAGCGGCACTGGTCTGTAATTTAGTGCAGCCTGTCTGTTTTCTTAAAAATCAGGACTACATTTACTGTCTTCACACCTCAGGCAGTTGCCCTGTTTCGATAGATTTACTGAAGATTGTTGTTAGTGATACACATAGTGCATCTGCTCCCTCTCTCAAGACCAAAGGAGAGATATTATTTGTGCACACCACCTTCGAGTATATAGTTCCCCTAGCAGTTTCTTCACCTCCTCCTCGGTTGTGCACTTACTGGTGCACCCTACCACCTCAGAGGCCTCTCTGTCTCCACTGTGAATATCTCCCTGAATCGCGGGCTGAGCTCTCCATATACGTACTTCCTGTCGTTCCCTGTGAGCTCCCCTCCTTCCTTCCTCCCTCAGCCTGATTACCTGGTCCTTGACTGTTGTTTTCCTCCTGATGTAGCGGTATAACAACTTTAGGTCTAATTTGACTTTTGATGCTATGTCATTCTCGTATTGATGCTGGGCTTCTCTCCTTGTCAATGTATATTCATTTCTGGCTCTTCGGCTCAACTCCCTGTTTTCCTGGGTCCTTCGCCATCTATACTTTTTCCATACTCTAGCACACTTGACTTTGGCCTCTCCACACCTCCTGGTAAACCATGGGCTCACTCTGGTCTTCTTGTTTCCGTTGCCCTTTGGTACGAGCTGCACTGCCTCCCTGCACTTGCCCTCTTGCTCTCTTACCCACAGCACCTCATGTAGGAATTGCTTCATACTTGTGTATTTTCCTTTTTGGAAGTTTGGCTTCTCCCTTCCTTCTCGTACTGCTTCACTCTCCATTGTTAACTCTACTATGTATTTGAAACTCAAGACCACGTTATTGCTATCGCCGAAGGGTATTTCGTGTGTGATATTCCCTATGTCTGAATTGTTCGAGGTGAATACGAGGTCCAGCTTTACTGGTTCATCGTCTCCTCTCTCTCTCTCTTGATGTGTCCCTAACATGATGGTACATGAAGTTTTCCAGTGTCATCTCCAGCATCTTCGCTCTCCACGTCTCTGATTCCCTATGTGGCTCCAGATTCTCCCAGTTAATCTCCTGATGGTCGAAATCCCCCATGGTAAGTAATTTTGCCCTGCTCATCTGGGCCTTTCTGACTAACACCAGTAACTTGACTGACTCTCACCAGTAACTTGACTGACTCTCACCAGTAACTTGACTGACTCTCACCAGTAACTTGACTGACTTTCACTCACCAGTAACTTGACTGACTACCACCAGTAACTTGACTGACTACGTTCAGTAACTTGACTGACTACCTCCAGTAACTTGACTAACTACCTCCAGTAACTTGACTGACTACCACCAGAAACTTGACCACCACCAGTAAATTGACTACCACCAGTAACTTGACTGACTACCTCCAGTAACTTGACTACCACCAGTAATTTGACTGACTACCACAAGTAACTTGACTACCACCAGTAACTTGACTGACTACCACCAGTAACTTGACTACCACTAGTACCTTGACTACCACCAGTAACTTGACCACCACCAGTAACTTGACTACCACTAGTAACTTGAGTACCACCAGTAACTTGACTACCACCAGTATGACTCACGAAATCGTAATGACACGATTGCAAACAAACCATACCACGGGTGGGGTTCGAACCCGCGGTCACAGAGTCTCAAAACTCCAGACCGTCGCGTAAGCCACTAGGCCAGCTAGCTTCAATAAGATTCATCCAACTAGGTATATTTCTACACCATAGGAAGGTTATTGAAGCTAGCTGGCCTAGTGGCTTACGCGACGGTCTGGAGTTTTGAGACCCTGTCACCGCGGGTTCGAACCCCACCCGTGGTATGGTTTCTACCACCAGTACCTTGACCACCACCAGTACCTTGACCACCACCAGTAACTTGACTACCACCAGTAACTTGACTACCACCAGTAACTTGACTACCACCAGTAACTTGACTACCACCAGTAACTTGACTACCACCAGTACCTTGACAACCTCCAGTGACTTGACTACCACCAGTAACTTGACTACCATCAGTAACTTGACTACCACCAGTAACTTGACTACCTCCAGTAACTTGACTACCACCAGTAACTTGACTACCACCAGTAACTTGACTACCACCAGTAACTTGACTACCACCAGTAACTTGACTACCACCAATAACTTGACTGACCTTGGCTAGTGTGTCCAGTATCTCTCTGTTGCTCTCATCGCATTCTTGTCTTGGCCTCCTACTGTTCGGTGGAGGGTTGTATATCACTGCTATCATCACTTTTGAGGCGCAGAAGGAAGTGTTGCTATTATGTAGTCGTCCGCTACTCCTCCGACTAGTCCTCCCATCTCAAAACTTCATTGGTTTTTGATGAACAATACAACTCTTCCTCCCCCTCTGTGAGTGCGTGCATGCGTGCGCGAGCGGGCTCGTGTATGTGCGTGTGCGTGCGTGTGTGTAAGTTACAATTTTGTGTGTGTGTGTGTGTGTATGTGTGTGTGTGTACTCACCTATTTGTGGTTGCAGGGGTCGAGACTCAGCTCCTGGCCCCGCCTCTTCACTGACCACTACTAGGTCCTCTCTCTCCCTGCTCCATAAGCTTTATCATACCTCATCTTAAAGCTATGTATGGTTCCTGCCTCCACTACATCACTTGCTAGACTATTTCACTTCCTGACAACTCTATGACTGAAGAAATACTTCCTAATATCGCTTTGATTCGTCTGAGTCTTCAACTTCCAACTGTGACCCCTTGTTTCTGTGTCTCCTCTCTGGATCATCCTGTTTATGTCCACCTTATCTATTCCTCGCAGTATTTTGTATGTCGTTATCATGTCTCCCCTAACCCTTATGTCTTCCAGTGTCGTCAGGTCGATTTCCCTTAACCTTTCTTCATAGGACATTCCCCTTAGCTCCAGAACTAACCTTGTTGCAAACCTTTGCACTTTCTCTAATTTCTTGACGTGCTTGACCAGGTGTGGGTTCCAAACTGGTGCTGCATACTCCAGTATGGGCCTGACGTACACAGTGTACAGTGTCTTGAACGATTCCTTACTAAGGTATCGGAACGCTATTCTCAGGTTTGCCAGGCGCCCATATCCTGCACCAGTTATCTGGTTGGTGTGTGCTTCCGGAGACGTGCTCGGTGTTGTACTTACCCCAAGATCTTTCTCCTTGAGTGAGGTTAGCAGTCTTTGGCCACCTAGCCTATACTCTGTCTGCTGTCTTCTTTGCCCTTCTCCGATCTTCATGACTTTGCATTTAGCGGGGTTAAATTCGAGAAGCCAGTTGCTGGACCACGTGTCCAGCCTGTGTATGTGTGTGTGTGTGTGTGTGTGTGTGTGTGCGTGTGTGCGCCCGTGTTCGTTCACAAGCACCTGAAAAAGAATTACGATTTCTCTCTGAGTGACAAGACAGCAGACACAGCAGAATATTTGACAGGCAGCAGAATTTAGGAGAAACATTTCCCATTCAGTGAGGTGCCATGATGCTTGTGAGTGGAGGTTCTTGATCCATGGAACTAGACTTATCTACCCCTTTCGTTGATCGAACCAGAATGCCTCCCATTTCCTAGGAGGAATGTGATCCCCACAAGTTTAGTGCTTTCCCTGATTAAAATAAAATTAGGATAAGCAGACACGTGACATAGATACAATAAAACATGAGACAGACACAGCCGGACACATAATATGGAAGTAGACACAGTAGATTATGTGGGAGAGACAGCAGAGAATGTTGAGAAGCCTTGCATGGTGCAATACCCACGACACAAGCAAGCTTGCTGAGAACTGTCAACCGGGTCAGGCACCCTGTGGTGAGTGTCAGTGGCAGGCTGGTCAGGTGAGATGTTCTTCCTGCAGGACTATTGTTAGTATCACTCACCTAACCACTGCCACCCACCCATATTTAAAGACGCAGGTTACGTGGCTTGACATTAAGAAGTGGAGGGCAATCAGACCAACACTTACGTGCTGGTCTGATAGCCCTTTAAATATGGGTGTGTGGCAGTGGTCAGGTGAGTGACACTTAGTGACACTATGAACTCCACGTCGTGTCTTGGGTCAAATTTCTGATACATGACCATAACGCGAAATTTTATGCATCCTGACCAAAAGTTAGTTTGTTACATTTTAAGTCTATTATCTGCATATGGGTCATTTAGGCAGTAATTCACTTATAGATCATAATCAAATATAATTAGCAAAATTGGCATAATATTGTCAAATCAACATTCAAGCAGAAGAGTAAGCACTATATTATTTTTAATTTTAAGTTAAAAAAAAAAAGTAGAAGGGCTTAGAGGGAAAAAAAATTAAGATTTATCCTTGAAGCTGTTTGAATATTCTACTTGACCCACCATTCCATCTATATAAATGCACATTTCTGCATACTTGATTATATAATGTGATACACGAGGTATAAGACATTCGTTGCAGGTGTCAGTGCAAAAAAAATGTTGGACATAAAATGCGAAAGATTTGAGGGATACATATCAGGGACACAGATGTGTTTGTCAACGATTAATTACATTTCAAAAAGTTGCATCCAGCTCCACAGAGCTGAGACGCGTACCAATGACATGACGGGCTTTAACTCTCTGAACTGCAGCACTGAGATGCTGGAACAGAGGACTAGGTGCTTGTCTAGCTCCTTTAGGATCTTGGATGAGCTGTTACTCCATAAGCCGAGTCTTTGAAGCTGTTGTAGCAAACATGTAATAATTGACAAGCTCACCGTATTTTCTAAACTTTTCGGGACTTCCAGACGCTGGCAACTGCAGCTCCACTTCCTGAAGATATGTATCACTTAAGAGATTATGAAAACAGGATAAAAACATCTTAGTGTTTAGCTAAATTCCTAATATATAACACTTAGGAATTTTTAATAAAAGGAGAGAAGAGGGAATGTGATATGAACCACCACTTCTGTTCCTAAATGTTAATAATGACAGCGTAAAGTGACCAGTAGGACGCTAGGCAGTGACAATAAAAGGTTTACAGAGGCCATTGGACACAGAAAACAATTAAATAAAACAATATGTAACAACTGGATTTATATGCGCTTGCTGGTACTTATTTGACCAAATCATAGGGCTTTGTGAAGCCCTATGATTTGAGCTAAAGTTTCAGGTGTTAAAGACTTCCTTTAACCCATAATCAAACATGTGTAACCCCAAAATCAAAAGGAACACTGGACAAAAGATGGGGCGGATGAGAGACAAAAGTGCAACACTTCCTCTCACCACGGCAGCCACGTGAGCAATGAGAAGTCACTGTGGAGTGTGGCGGCAGGCCGTGACGTTATGCTAACGGCTGCTACCCAGCAGAATACACTGACGAAAAAAGACACCCCTGTATGGTAGGCCTTTGATTTTCATCACAGTATTATGCCGGGGTGCTCACCCTACATAATGCCGTGACGAGCACTGTACTTAGAATCTCAAGTCACTCTCAAAAGTTCAATCTCTTAAATAAACTCCCTTAGTCAGGAGTCTCACACCGTGGTAAACGTGTTGATAACTTCGTAATGTTGTATTACCAAGAGTCTATCTTTGTACAATGCTGTCCTTGCTGTCCTTCCTTGTAGTATAAATATAGAATTATGGTACAGTTCTTCTCAGAGATTAATTATGAAACTCTGTGACGAGTACAATTAAAATCTAAGGCGCCGCATATCGTCTATGATTATTTACGAGGAATACAGGTGGTGGTGGCAATTTTATTTGATAACGTAGGGAACACATGGTGTTCAGGATGATAGTATTTGGTGACTGAATGAAGAACTAGACACATGTGTAACATCTTGGTATCTTTATTTGTAGACGTTTCGCCAACCATTGGTTTTATCAATACAATAAAAGGACAAAAGATAAGGTAATTAGTCTCTCAGCCTTGAAGTTGGTAAAGGGCACCGTATTCTTGAAGAATTAGATTCTTTAAGACTGATGAAGCCACTGGCTAGCGAAACGTTTAAATAATAAAGATAACCAAATGCTGCACAAGTGTGTTTATCATCATTGAGGGAAATGTTCTATCGTGGATAGATACATGTCTGACACATAGAAGAAACAGAGTTTGCTTTAATTGGGTAAAATCAGAATGGGAACCAGTCACAAATGGCATTGGTCAGTTTGAGGTCCCTTTTTGATCATAATTTACATAAATGACCTTGACGAGGGAATAGTGATATGAGTGAATAAATTTGCTGACGACACGAAAATAGGTCGAATAATAGATGCAGGGAAAGTAGAGGAGGCAAAAAGACCTACGTCAGTTATATGGTTTCTCTCTGGGTAATTTTCGAGGAGTGAGCTTTACTAGGAAAACGTTCTATGTACCTCACTCCCCAGTAATGGCCATATCTTTCTCAGTTTCCACGTACCTTTGCACCCCACCAACCTTTGCAATTTCTCTTCAAAATCTTCCAAAAACAATGTAATCAGCAGAAACGACTGTGACAACTCCCACTTTGTGTTACATGTAATTTTCTCGATGGGTTCTGCATTCGGTAGGAACGTAGGTAGATGGAAGATATTATATGAAGGCAGGAAGGAGGGAAGTAAGGAAGGAAGGAGGGAAGTAAGGAAGGAAGGAGGGAAGTAAGGAAGGAGGGAAGTAAGGAAGGAAGGAAGTAAGGAAGGAAGGAGGGAAGTAAGGAAGGAAGGAGGGAAGTAAGGAAGGAGGGAAGTAAGGAAGGAAGGAAGTAAGGAAGGAAGGAGGGAAGTAAGGAAGGAAGGACGGTGGGTAGTGTAGCAACATCAACATCAATACCTCCAGCATCACACTCGCAGGTTCCACAGGTTGCTCAACTCTCAACAACCAATGAACTGCATGAAGATTTAGACAGGCTAATGTCCTGGTCTAAAAAGTGGTAGATGCAGTTCATTATAGATGAACGTAAATAACCCTGGCTCTTTAAACTAAATAATAGAACACTTGATCATACAGAATTTAGAAGAAAAAATTGAGCTATGGTAAACAGAAATGTGAAGCCAAGACGGCAGTATCTAAGCGTGCTTGATAAAGGTATCAGCAAAGAAATGTAAGTAACAGGAGTCTTGTGGTTATACTTCAGCATTATACATCATTTTCAGGCTTCATACGAAGATAGACTGAGGGCCCTGAACTTTCACTCTCTTGAAAAGCGTAGAATGTGAGAAGACATGACTGAAGTATACAAGTAAAAGACGGCATAAATTAAGGAGATATAAATAGGTTACTGTAAATGTCCATTCAAGAAAGAAATCGAAGTAATGGAATCATACTGGATTAGTTTAGATTTAGAAAGGATGTAAGAAAGTACTAGTTCGGTTATTAATAGTGGGTGATGAGTGGAACAAGCTGACGCTAAAACACTAAGCAGCTTCAGAAATAGGCTACACGAAATAATAAGGATACCTTAGTGCTAAACATGTTTAAATTATTACCTTGTCGGTTCTCTGAACCATTATCTACATTCCTGTCAGACACAGCAGAATCTTGGGATATTCATACAGGAAATTCCACTCTTGCCTAAACCTATAGGCATGACCTACTTCCACCTGTGGATTTATCCAAGGTGACACCGCCTTCGACTGCTTCACTTCACCTGTCTACAGTATACAATCCCCTTCATCGCGGATTTGCTGCTTTCTTATCAAGATTAATGGACTGATTACATCGACTCCAGTCTGAAGGACTGATTACCTTAAACTCCTGATCTTCACCATTCTTGATAAATTAGACACATATGCAACACTTGGGTATCTTTAATGATTACATTAGTGATTACTTGAGTTCAACCCAAGCAAAAGCATAGCTGCTGTGCTCTTGCTTGGGTTGAACTCAAGTAATCACTTATCTGACGAGTCTCATAGTGTGTCCAGATCAACCTTTAGCGTTTCCCTTGTCATAACTGGTTTTTGTCCTCGTTAGTTTTAAAGCATCATCAGATAGATACAGGTGACTCAGTCCCATCTGGTATGTCATCCACATACACACATCACAAACAATATTGTTCCCAATTGCGATCCTTGAGGAAACCCTCTTGTCCCTCCCCGACTTTCTGACATCTCTGCCCGGACGATGATTCTTTGTTTCCTTCTGCTAAGGTTCCCTTTAATCAAACCACAGAACATTCTCTGTTATTCCTACTTGCACCTCAAGTTTTTTACCCTAGTATCTTTTGAGGTACAGTATTAAATGCCTTCTTGCAGTCCAAATATATGCAAGCTTCCCATCCCTCTTTCTCCAGCAGGTTATTGTAAGAAAAGCTTTACAATCTCTAAACCTATGCTGAATACTGCTCAAAATCACTTCCTTCGAAGTGCTCTACTACCTCTTCTGATTATGTTCTCCATTACCTCACATTGCATCCATGTTAGAAAAACTGAACTCTAATTCAATGCTTACTGTCTCCTTTCTTATATACTGGGACTATATTCACTGCTTTCCAGATCTCTAACATTTGTCCCGTGTCCACTGGCCTGAAAATCCTAACTATTAGTTCAAAGAGTGTTTCCGCTCCTCGTTGAATCCACGGTGACATTTTGTCAGATTCCATTGCCGTCGATGTATCCAGCTCACTCAGAAGTTTTTTTTTACCTCTTTCCCTGTTATATGTTTTCCATTAGCCGTCGGTGTACCCATTGCTCTATGCCCTCTGGTATTGTCCGTCTTCCAACTGAGAACACCTCTTCAGATCGTTTCTTCATCAGTTAACAGACTTCCTCGTGAGCTCGTCTCCTCTTTCCTTCTAGATGTGGATGTGAAGATGTTCTGGCTCAGTCTTGACTTCAGCTGATATGTCGTTTCAGATTGATGCTCAGCCTCTCTCCTCACCCTTGCAAATTCATTTCTGGCTCTTCTGATCACTTCTCTATTTTTGACTGTTCTTTGCTTCCTATAGTTTTTTCCACGCCCTTGAGCTCCTTGTTTTTCTCTTTATGCAGCTATGGGTGATTTTTGGGCTTTGTTTTTTTTTTTTTTTTTTGTGATTTCAAAATCTCCTTATGAATGTTAATTTCTTCTTTGCTTCCCAGCACTTCTCAGTTAGGAACGCCATCATCACATCCAGTGACTTTCCTTCCAGCTCCCTTTCCCACTGCACTTCACGAATTCTGTCATCTTATCAAAATTCCCTCTTCTAAAGTCTGGTATCTCGTGCCTTCCTCCTGCCTAGCTCTCAATATCTAGTTCGGTAAGAGATATGAAGTTTGGTACAATGTGGTCGCTGGTGTCCAGTGGGCATTCATATCTTGCTGGTTCATCTCCTTTCTGCTCGTGTCCTTAAAATGCTGACATAAAGAGTTTTCAGCAACCATCTCCATCATCTTCGCTCTGGTGTTACTGATCCACCTTCTGGGTCCCGGTCAGTTTCTTTGTTGTTAGTCACCAAGGTTTAATAACTTTATTTTAGCTCTACCAGATCTCCTTGATGCATCCACTAAGGTATCAGCCATTGCCTTGTTGTTGTCTGCTAATTTTAGTCTTGGTCTCGTACAGTGTGTGTGTACTCACATAATTGTGTTTGCAGTTGTCGATTCACAGCTCCTGGACCCTCTTCTTCACTGGTCGCTATTAGGTCCACTCTCTCCCTGCTCCATGAGTTTTTCGTACCTTTTCTTAAAGCTTTGCATGGAACCTGTCTCCACTACATCACTCTCCAGATTGTTCCTCTTCCGGACAACTCTATGACTGAAGAAATACTTCCTAACATCCCTGTGACTCATCTGAGTCTTCAACTTCCAATTGTGACCCCTTGTTGCTGTGTCCCATCTTCGAAACATCCTGTCCTTAACCACCTTCTCAATTCCTCTCATTTTTTATATGGCGTTATCATGTCATCGCTTTCCCTCCTGCCCTCCTGTTCCTTTATAGGTGCTCCACCACTCTCCTGATAATCTTCTCCATGACTTTGCGTACTATGAATGTCAGTGACATGCATAGTTAGTTTAATGCCGCGTGTCTGTCTCCTTTCATAAAAACTGGAACTACATTTGCTGTCTTCCACACCTCAAGTAGTCGCCGTTTTGATGGATGTGTTGATGATTGTTGTTAGTGCACACACAGTGCCACTGCTTCCTCTCTCAGGATCCACGGAGCGATGCTGTCCGGTCCCACAGCCTTTGAGGTATCTAGTTAATTTAGCTGCCTCTTCACCTCCTCCTCGGTTGTGTGTATTGTGTCTAGCACTTGTTGGTGTACCCCACCATTCCGGCTTTCTGGAGTCCTGATTACCTGGTCCACGATTATTCTTTTCCTCCTGATGTGGCTGTAAAACAGGTTCGGGTCAGACTCTCATTCGATACTCATATGTGCATATTCGTTTAGGGCTCTTCGACTTATCTCTTTATTTTCCTGGGTCTTTTGCCTTCTATAACTTTTCCTTTCTCTAATACTCTTAGTTTTGGCCTCTCTATATATTTGAGTGAACCAAGGCCCGTTCTGGTCTTCCTATTTTTTCTGTTGGCCTGGATACAAACCTTTCCTTTGTCTCCTTGCATTTTGTTGTCACGTAGTCCATCATTTCATTTACTGATTTTTCCCACCAGTTCTCTTTCCCACTGAACCTCATGCAGGAAATTTCTCATGCCTGTGTAGTCCCCGCTTTTGTAGTGTGTGTGTGTGTGTGTGTGTGTGTGTACTCATTTGTCCTCACCTATTTGTGGTAGCAGGGGTCGATTCACAGCTCCTGGCCCCGCCTCTTCGCTATTATGTGTGTGTACTCACCTAATTGTGGTTGCATGGGTCGAGACTTAGCTCCTGACCCCGCCTCTTCGCTTACCGCTACTAGATCCTCTCTCTCCCTGCTCCATGAGCTTCATCATACCTCGTCTTAAAGCTATGTATGGTTCCTGCCTCTACTACATCACTTGCTAGACTATTCCACTTCCTGACAACTCTATGGCTGAAGAAATACTTCCTAACATCCCAATGACTCATCTGAGTCTTCAACTTCCAATTGTGACCCCTTGTTTCTGTGTCCCCTCTCCTTAACATCCTATCTCTGTCCACCTTGTCTATTCCACGCAGTATTTTGTATGTCGTTATCATGTCTCCACTAACACTCCTGTCTTCCAGTGTCGTCAGGCCGATTTCCCTTAACCTTTCTTCATAGGACATTCTCCTTAGTTCCGGAACTAACCTTGATGCAAACCTTTGCACTTTCTCTAATTTTTTGACGTGCTTGACCAGGGGTGGGTTCCAAACTGGTGCTGCATACTCTTGTATGGGGCTGACGTACACATTGTACCGTGTCTTTAACGATTCCTTACTAAGGTATCGGAACGCTATTTTCAGGTTTGCCAGGCGCCCATGTGTGTGTGTGTGTGTGTGTGTGTGTGTGTGTGTGTGTGTACTCACCCAATTGTGTTTGCAAGGGTCGAGACTCAGCTCCTGGCCCCACCTCTTCAATGATCGCTACTGGGTCCCCTCTCTCCCTGCTCCATGAGCTTTATCATACCTCGTCTTAAAGCTATGTATGGTTCCTGCCTCCACTACATCACTTGCTAGACTATTCCACTTCCTGACTACTCTATGGCTGAAGAAATAGTTCCTAACATCCCTTTGACTCATCTGAGTCTTCAACTTCTAATTGTGACCCCTTGTTTCTGTGTCCCCTCTCTGGAACATCCTGTCTCTATCCACCTTCTCTATTCCACGCAGTATTTTGTATGTCGTTATCATGTCTCCCCTAACCCTCCTGTCCTCCAGTGTTGTCAGGCCGATTTCTCTCTGGAACTAACCTTGTCGCAAACCTTTTCCATTTTCTCTAATTTCTTGACGTGCTTGACCAGGTATGGGTTCCAAACTGGTGCTGTATACTCTAGTATGGGCTTGACGTACACGGTGTACAGTGTCTTGAACGATTCCTTACTAAGGTATCATAACGCTATTCTCAGGTTTGCCAGTCGCCCGTATACTGCAGCCGTTATCTGGTTGATGTGTGCTTCCAGAGATGTTCTTGGTGTTATACTCACCCCAAGATCTTTCTCCTTTAGCGAGGTTTACAGTCTTTGGCCACCTAGCCTATACTCTGTCTGCGGTCTTCTTTGCCCTTCCCCGATCTTCATAACTTTGCATTTGGCGGGGTTAAATTCGAGAAGCCAGTTGCTGGAACAGGTGTCCAGCATGTCCAGGTCTCTTTGAAGTCTTGCTTGATCCTCATCTGATTTAATTCTCCTCATTAACTTCACATCATCTGCGAACAGGGACACTTCTGAGTCTATCCCGTCCGTCATATCATTCACATATACCAAGAATAGCGCTGGTCCTATGAGTGACCCCTGTGGGACCCCGCTCGTCACAGGCGCCCATTGTGATACCTCATCACGTACCATGATCCGTTGTTGCCTCCCTGTCAGGTATTCTCTGATCCATTGCAGTGCCCTTCCTGTTATACTCGCCTGATCCTCTAGCTTCTGCACTAATCTCTTGTGAGGAACTGTGTCGAAGGCCTTCCTGCAGTCAAAGAAAATGCAATCAACCCACCCCTCTCTCTTGTGTCTTACTTCTGTTACTTTGTCATAGAACTCAAGAAGGTTTGTGACACAGAATTTGCCTTCCATGAATCCGTGCTGGCTGTCGTTTATAATATTGTGCCGTTCCAGGTGCTCCACTATTCTCCGCCTGATAATCTTCTCCATGACTTTGCACACTATACACGTAAGTGATACTGGTCTATAGTTCAGTGCCTCGTTTCTGTCTCCTTTCTTAAAAATGGGAACTACATTTGCCTTCTTTCGTACCTCAGGTAGCTGCCCAGTTTCAAGGGATGTGTTGAATATTGTGGTTAGTGGCACACACAGCGTCTCTGCTCCCTCTCTAAGGACCCAAGGGAAAATGTCCGGTCCCATCGCCTTTGAGGTATCAAGGTACCTGAGCAACTTCACCTCCTCCTCAGTTGTGTGTATGTCTCCAACACTTGGTATATTCCTTGTTGGTGTCCCGCTCTGTACTGTCTTCCCAGAGTCCTTCCTGCCTCCACTGTAAATACTTCCTTAAATCTCGTGTTGAGCTCCTCACATACCTCTTGATCGTTTCTTGTGAGTTCCCCACCTTCTTTCCTCAGCCTGATCACCTGGTCTTTGACTGTTGTCTTCTTCCTAATGTGACTATACAGCAGTTTCGGATCAGACTTGACTTTCGATGCTATGTCATTTTCGTACTGTCGCTGGGCCTCCCTCATTATCTATGCATACTCGTTTCTGGCTCTACGACTAATCTCCTTATTTTCCTGGGTCCTTTGCCTTCTGTACTTTTTCCATTCTCTAGCGCACTTAGTTTTTGCCTCCCTGCACCTTTGGGTAAACCAAGGGCTCGTTCTGGACTTCCCATTATTTCTGTTGCCCTTGGGAATAAACCTTTCCTCTGCTTTCTTGCATTTTGTTGTTACGTATTCCATCATTTCGTTTACTGACTTTCCTTCCATGTCTCTGTCCCACTGAACCTCCTGCAGGAAGTTCCTTATACCCATGTAGCCCTTTCGTTTATAGTTTGGCTTTTCCCTTTCAATTCCTGTTGCCCTCTCCACTTGTGACTTCACTATGTACTCAACGCTCAAAACCAAATGGTCACTGGCTCCAAGGGGCCTCTCATATGTGATGTCCTCAATGTCTGAGCTTCTCAGGGTGAACACGAGGTCCAGCCTTGCTTGTTCGTCCTCTCCTCTCTCTCTGGTAGTGTCCCTGACATGTTGGTGCATAATGTTTTCCATCATCTTGGCACTCCTTGTTTCTGGACCCCCATGCGGCTCCAGATTTTCCCAATCGATCTCCTTGTGGTTGAAATCGCCCATAACCAGTAATTTTGCTCTGCTCGAGTGAGCTCTTCTTGCCACTTCAGCCAGTGTGTCCACCATTGCTCTGTTACTCTCTTCATACTCCTCTCTTGGCCTCCTGCAGTTCTGTGGTGGGTTATACATCACTGCAATGGCTACCTTATGTTCCCCAGACTGAATTGTACCTACTATATAGTCCCTTTCACTAATCATATCCATGCCTTCCATTTCCTCAAATATCCATTGGTTCCTTACGAGCAGTGCAACCCCTCTTCCCCCTCTACTCTTTCTATCTTTCCTCAGGATCTGATATCTCGTTGGGAATATTGCGTCTGTTATTGCCTCAGTGAGTTTAGTTTCTGTGACTGCTATGATGTCTGGGGACTTTTCATTGATTCTTTCATTCCACTCCTCATATTTATTCGTTATTCCATCTGCGTTCGTGTACCAAACCTTGAACTTCGTGTGTGTGTGTGTGTATTCTCACCTATTTGTCCTCATCATATGTGGTTGAAAGGGTCGAGTTACAGCTTCTGGTCCCAGCTCTTCACTACTAGGACCACTTTCTCGTTGTTTCAAGAGTCTTATAGTACCTCGTCTTAAAGATGAATCAATAACGATTTTACCTCTCCAGATTGTTTCACTGCCTGAAAACTCTAATGCCAAAGAAATACTTTCTAACATCCCTATGATTCGTTTAAGTTTTCAACTTGTGTGTGTGTGTGTGTGAGTGTGTGTGTGTGTGTGTACTCACCTATTTGTACTCACCTATTTGTGGTTGCAGGAGTCGATTCATAGCTCCTGGCCCCGCCTCTTCACTGATTGCTACTAGGTCCTCTCTCTCCCTGCTCCATGAGCTTTATCAAACCTCGTCTTAAAACTATGCATGGTTCCTGCCTCCACTACGTCACTTTCTAGGCTATTCCACTTCCTGACAACTCTATGACTGAAGAAATACTTCCTAACATCTCTTTGACTCATAGGAGTCTTCAACTTCCAATTGTGACACCTTGTTTCTGTGTCCCCTCTCTGGAACATCTTGTCTCTGTCCACCTTATCTATTCCTCGCAGTATTTTATATGTCGTTATCATGTCTCCCCTAACCTTCCTGTCCTCTAGTGTCGTCAGGCCGATTTCCTTTAACCTTTCTTCGTAGGACAATCCCCTTAGCTCTGGGACTAGTCTTGTTGCAAACCTTTGCACTTTCTCTAGTTTCTTGACGTGCTTGACCAGGTGTGGGTTCCAAACTGGTGCTGCATACTCCAGTATGGGCCTGACGTATATGGTGTACAGAGTCTTGAACGATTCCTTAGTGAGGTATTGGACACTATTCTTAGGTTTGCCAGCCGCCCGTATGCTGTAGCAGTTATCTGATTAATGTGTGTCTCAGGAGATGTGCTCGGTATTATACTCACCCCAAGATCTTTTTCCTTGAGTGAGGTTTGCAGTCTTTGGCCACTTAGACTATACTCTGTCTGCGGTCTTCTTTGCCCTTACCCGATCTTCATGACTTTACATTTGGCAGGGTTAAATTCAAGGAGCCAGTTACTGGACCAGGCTTGTAGCCTGTCCAGGTCTCTTTGTAGACCTGCCTGATCCTCGACTGTGTGTGTGTGTGTTAGTTAGTTACCATTTTGTCCTAGGCACATGTCGATTAGACACTAGGCCTGTTGTATGTATATGTGTGTGTGTGTAAGGAAACACTTCGAAATGTTTCTGCCCCGCCGGGAATTGAACCCGGGCCATCCGTGCGTAAAGCGAGAGCTTTAGCCACCAGGCCATCGGGGCGTGTGTGTGTGTGTGTATGTGTGTGTGTATGTTTGTTTGTGTGTGTGTGTGTGTGTGTGTTTGTGTGTGTGTATGTATCTGTCTGTCTGTCTGTCTGTCTGTATGTATGTATGTCAGTCCGTCCTCGCACACCGTACATTGATGGTAAAGAGTGTCCTTGTATTGTACTGTATCAGTAATCCCAAACTGAATCTTATTTTTGCCACCTGACAGCCCAGAAACCTGCACCCAATTTTTTGTGGGAGAAGTCGGGTTTAGTGCTCCGGTTGTCCCACTCCCTTACAAATTCCTATAATCTAGAGAAGTTGTGAGTAAAACGAAAACAGATTCTGTTACTTACTCAGTTTCGTTGTTTTCGAAGACAAGTTCGCCTTCCGTTGCCTCGTAGTCCTTTCCGGCCTTGGCTGTACCGTCCTCAGTCTTGTAAGGCACAGTTACTCGGCCTCGGGCACCAGACCAACGCACGATCTTCAGTTCGTATGTACCAATGGTTTCCACAATTTCTACGTCTTTCTCGCTAACGTTGAAGATGCCACCGTGATCATCGTCGAGGATCATAATAGTAGCGACGTATGGAGCTGCCAGTTCCATCTTGACGGGTTCTTTGGGTTGGCCAGCAGCACCATTGATGGCGTGGGTCACAGCAGTACCGTCAGGAGAACCCAGGCGCATGTTGGAGAGTCGAACGTAGAAGTGTTCATCCTCCTCGAATACTTCGTCGTCAATAACTTCAAGATTAAAGTTCTTTTGGGTTTCGCCAGGCAGGAAGACAAGAGTGCCTTCGGCAGCCATGTAATCACCACCAGCATTTGCAGTGCCATCTTCAGTTTTGTAGTCAACAAGAACGGTGGTATTGAGGTCTCCTCCTTCACGGACAACTGTCACTTCGAAGGTACCCACGTTTTCCATTACAGTGTAATGACCAGGATCGAAGAATATGCGGATAATGTCTTCGTCTTTCTTGTCTAGCCCTTCATCTTCTTTACCCACCTTAACTTCCTCCCTTGCTTTCTTCATGATGTTACCTCCGCCGGTCAACTTCCTTGTAGCCTGAATACGGTAGAAGGCGCGAGACTTGGGACCTCTGTTAATAATTTCCTCGCGGGCCATACATTCTAGGTTTTCCATGGCGATGTTAGGATGTTTTTGACGAAGCTCACGAATGACTGCCATATATTCTCTTCGATGTTCCTCAAATTCCTTAACAGACTCGTCCACGTTTTCGTCATACAGTGGTCCTCCTTCATCCTTCTTGCCTAACTCGACATCAGCGCCTTCTACTTCGATAATAACTCCACGCTTTCCCATACGGTATTCTTTTGTCAGATATTTGTAGAACAGAAGACGACGATCAGCGATATAGGCAAGAACAACAGTAATGGGGAAGAAAAGGAAAGTCAGAAAAGCTTCCCAGAACTCCACAACACCGTATGAGATTTCAGCAAGAATTAAATAGAGCCAGATATAAGCAAATATGGAGAAGAAGGCTGTAACGAAGAACACTCGAAGATGCTTGATGTGTCTCACCTCTCCATCAGGAATCACATAAACGCAAATACCGATGATGACAAACAGATTAAAGGCAGCGGAACCGACAATGGTTCCGGGACCGAGGTCTCCAGCTTCGAAGTTTGTGGCGAACATTTCAACAACAGACAGCAGGATCTCAGGAGCCGAGGAACCCAGAGCCATGAGGGTGAGGTTGGCTACAGTTTCGTTCCATACTTGTACTACGATGATCTGTGTCTCACCGTTTGGTTTTTTCACGGTAACTTCCTTCTCTTGTGAAGTGATCATTTCAATGGAACCCATGAAACGATCAGCTATGATGGACACACCAATGAAAAGCCACACCATCGCCACGAAGTAGACGATAGCTCGAGCCACGCGGTCTCCAGTAGTTAGATTTTCTTGTGGTGACCATAGCGGGATTATAAGACCATCTACACATTTTCCAAAGATGTCCTCAGTTTCATTACCTTCCGTAGCAGAGACCGGACTGCAAAGGGTAAGCACTAAAACACTCAGACCTAATAAACGCATTCCCCAGCGGGGAGAGCAGTTAGCTCTGTTTTCAACCATGGTGCCGGTAGGACAAGCTATCACCACACCTCACAGACACTGGACACAGAAGAGGAGGAAAAGAAATTGTTTCGGGATCAGAGGTTGAGTCTAGTCATGACGACTTCCACTGTCACACTATCACCGGCCGTGACCACACGTCTCACTCCACACACAGCGAGCCACCAAATAATGGAGGGGACGCGCAGCCCAGCAATAACAGATCAACGCAAGCGCAACATCTTGAGCTGCCACTACTCACTACTTGTCACATCAGTTTACCGCCCCTTACACTTATTTTATTACCATGCTAATTTATCACTTTAACTTCCATATTACACGTGTCCCTATAATAAGGTAGCGCTAGGTTAATATAAATTGAATCAAGGAGTAGGCTACGTTAACCAGTCAGGGATCTTAATGGCACCAGGTCCCATGGGGTATTTTGGGCACAAGCGGCTTTACACTAGTCGGAACCAATACTCCGTGTGCCTGCCCTGTTACACCCTGCACCAACATTGTACCTCCTTTGTAACGCCCTTTAGCACTCCTATCAGCCCCTGTATTGGCTACTTGACACCCTTGTCTATACAACATCAGCACTATGTTCTGAAATTTGGTGGATGTTAAGCTGCAGTTAGAGTCGCTCAATTGAGTACATCTTGGTTCAGCTCCACAAAGAGCACACCAGACACATCATAGGAGATATCATCGAAGTATATAAGTGGATGATGGGCATAAACAAACGCGATGTTAATAAAATACTGAGGATATCGAATCAGGTAAGAAACAGGAATAACGGATTTAAAGTCATATGAATTAAGATTTAGGAAGGACATAAGTAAGTACTTGTTTTCAAACAGAGTTGAGGATATCTCTCCAAGAGAGAACCCGCAATAATGGATTCAAGTTAGATAAGTTTAGATTTAGAAAGGATATAGGAAAGTATTGGTTTGGAAATAGGGTAGTTGATGAGTGGAACAGTCTGCCTAGTAGGGTTATTGAAGCTAGGACCTTGGGTAGTTTCAAATTTAGGTTGGATAAATTCATGAGTGAGAGGGGTTGGATTTGAGTGGGACTCGCGCATGAGTGGGTAGAATTGTCAAAGCTTATTTCTTGGGTAGCATTGAAAATTGGGTTGAGCAAATATTCTGTTAGTGGGACGGATTGTGAAGGACCTGCCTAGTATGGGCCAACAGGCCTGCTGCAGTGTTCCTCCTTTCTTATGTTCTTATGTTCTTATGCGTGGAACAATCTTCCGAGTAGGGTGATCGAACATAAGAATGGAAGAACACTGCAGAAGGCCTACTAGCCCATACAAGGCAAGTCCTTATCAAAACCACCGCTACTCAAAGCTACCCAATAATTTACTCCCATACCCACGACACCAATCACACCCAGCCCCTCCCATTCATATATTTGTTCACATTTCTTTTTAAAGCTACCCAGGGTCCTAGCCTCGATTACCCTACTCGGAAAACTGTTCCACACATCCATAACTGTTTGAAAACCAGTACTTACCTATATCTTTTCTAAATCTAAGTTTGTAATAATATTTTTAGAATTATTTGTAAGTAAAAGGACACAAATGCAACTAATGTGACATTTTATTGTGGCAACGTTTCACTCTCCATTAGTTGCATTTGTGACCATTTACTTAACATAAATCTAAGTTTATCTAACTTAAATCCGTTATTTCTCGTTCTTACCTGATTCGATATCCCCCAGTATTTTATTAATATCGTCTTTGTTTATGCTCATCATCCACTTATACACCTCGATGATATCTTCCCTCATTCTACGTCTCTCCAGAGAGTGGAGATTCAAGGCTCTAAATCTATCTTCTGCCACTACCTCCACTAGTATTACAACTACTACACCTCAATCGAAGCCTATATATACCCTCTGTGTCCATGTATTGTTTGTAACGGCTTGACAAAGCTCCTGGAGAGCTAAACGTTGCCACAATTAAATGTCACATTATTTTCACTTGTGTCCTTTTATTTACATGTTCTATAAACACTGGACAAACCTTCGTTCTTTATCTTTGCTCTGTCCACTTAAGCCTTGATGTAGATCATGTTCATCATAATGTTCAGTACATCATAATTTAACTATAATGAATTTTGTAATTTCTTCATTTGTAAAGCAGTAACTGGTTTATATTCATTTAGCTTTAAATTCGCGGTAATTAACTAGTTAGTGCCCTGAGTATTAATAATAATAATCTTTATTTCTACAAGTACATGTACAAGGTATATAGGCCTAGCTGACATCAGTGATATACTACTGGCTCGTACCTTCAAGTTCAGCCACAACAAGTTCCAGGCAAGAGGTGACCTTTATGCAACATATGGGAATCTTTATTAAGGAAACGTTTCGCCACACAGTGGCTTCATCAGTCCAATGCAAAGTAGAAATGGGCAAGGGAAGGAGGAGTTTGAGGTAATCAGTCCCTCAGCCTGACATGGATGTGTTCAGTCAATCACTCTTGCAGAAAGTAGAGCATATGGCCGGAGAATAAAATATGGTTTCCGAACCATTTATCACAAGAGGTGACCTGCTGGAGGTGTAATGGAGGGTGGGTCATCTTAGAGAGTGGTGCATACTCGGTGCTAGATAGAGTAAACTTGTGTGTCAGTGAGTCTTGCAACCACTGCCGTCGAGAAAGCCCCATATCCGCGCTAACATTCACTTTCTTGGCTTCCTTAATTAGCAAGGCTTACACACTCGCTCACACTCACACATTCACCTTTAACACACTTCATGCACAATCATTCAGACTCAGTCATTTACGATCACAATCATTTGCAACCTCCCCTTTCCCCATCCGGCCCACGAAAACACTTCACCCACGAACATCTCTTACTCACGCACATACCCCACCCAGGCACCAATCCCCAACGCATATCCCCCCGCCCAACTCACACCTGGAAAGAGGACGTTAGACATCAGTGAGGGTCGCGCAGCACCAACACTTACAGACTGGCAAAACCATCATCAAAATGCCAACACTAAGACTGGTAGTAGTTGAGGATGGTGATGAAGGCAATTCTTCGTTCAAAATACACTTATGGCAAGAGCTGTTTGTGACTATGACTCGAGCTCTTGAATATTCATCACGCTCAAGTGGACGCTAGATGGTGTATTCTCGATGTTTTGGACACTGCGGGAAAAGAGGAAACTGTATTTGTAGAATGGTAATGTTTTATGTTGATATATTCTGTAACAGCCATAGTTATTCTCAGATGGTACGCGTGAAGCCTCGACGATGCTGGGTCACCTTAACGTGGTGGTGGATTTGAGCAGCTTAGCCTGACTAGGAGCCAGCAACTTGCCCCCTTCTCGCTTTCATTTGGCTTACATAGCGAGGATTTTCCCCATTCGTTAAATATTGCTTCGGGGAATTATAGAAAGAATCAGCATCTTTTTATCTGTGCTGCCATCAGTTAGTGTTGAGGTGGTCAGCACCACCCAAAGGGAATTAGTTCGCCAGTTGGACCTTTAGATCGACCACTTGGTGGCACTGGGTGGTTGATCTGGTGGTTGTAGGATGAAGGTAGTACTGCCTGAGTCCCAGGGTGGTGACGGACGGTGTGCAGCTCTCGACATTCTTGCTGGTTCGACCTAGCCCATTACTAGCTGATTGCTGAAATCACCTTTATCACGCATAATCTAAATAGTAAGTTTTGCTAAGCTTTGCTCTATCTTAGATAAGTTATCCTAGAGCTGTGTCATGGAAAGGGTAAAGACTTGTCTCTAAAATACAGGAGCCACTGCTTGTCGAATTATGTGATGTGTGATGACTAGTTGCAGGGAGGTGATGTCTTTTCATTAGTCACCTGGTAGTTTCCCCCTTTTTTACACTTGTGGTTTGCTCTCTTTCTCTTCTATTAATGTCTGTTGAGGAGCCAACAACCTCGCCTGGTTCCTATGCAGAAGCTATGGACATGGTTTATGGCAACGACCTAGTGTTATACTCAGCTTGGCCCCCGTTTGCTATTCTTGGCCAGTGCCTCTTCTTCCACTTTGGAAGGAGACTCGGTAGACATCCCAGTGTCAGCCTGTGTCTATTTCAGCAATGTAGAATAGACTGCTCATGTTGTTTCTGAGTAGTGTAGGGAAGGTTATCGCATCCTGGCATGATAAGCTCTGTGATTGTTATGTTTACTGACAAAGCATTTGCCTATGCAGAGGCTCAGTGGTAGACGATGTCTCTGTTAGGGCTTTGGAGAACACCTCAACCTACTGCTCCCGGGCCACTGAGCAGTTTAAAATATAACCACATGCCCTTGTATTTTACAATCCGGCTCTGACAGGGCTATAAGCCGATAAGCTTGGAGCGGTAGCTGGAGGCACAGTGTGGATAGATCTTGTGGCCTAACATACGGCAACTCTCAGAAGACAGTCTGGTGATAAAGGTGTATGTTTCTTGTATAATGCTTCGGGTGCCAAAAGTCTGGTCACCAATAAAACTTGTGTTGATTGAGGAGCCAATGCCCACTGCAGTACCTGAATCTTGAAGTGTAAAAACTGTGGAATATCTCCATAATGCACATAAAGCATGTGTGGTGCACAAGCGGGAGACGGTGCTTCTGCAATGTGTTAAGAAAATGGGTTTTGCAAAGGCTGGTAGGAGAGCATACCTCATGCATCCTGGCCAGTCTCATGCTGCCATTGCCTCTAGTCATATGACTCCAGCTGCTGTGGGGTTCCCTTCCCTGACTTACTGTGCTCAGCCTGCAGGCACCTGCTGGTGGCCCCACCACCTGTCCTCAATGCCCATTATCTGGAACGTGGCTCTCTAAACCTTTGGATAGATGTATTCTTTCATTCTATGGCACTGTCGGGGTTTTATCCTTAATATTAAAGACGTTTGTGTCCTCTTTCGAGATTATGTCCTATCAGTTTTGTTTCAGGAGACTAAACTTCGGGCAATGAAATTGTGCCTGAGACCCAGTTTTGTTTTTTTATGCCTGGCGCAGTTGCCAATGACGGAGAGGGTATCTTCGTCCATGCTGCTGTCCGTATTAAGATTCTACTGGATTCCTCCCTGCAGGCTGTGCCATTTCGGGTGAGGTTGGGTTTTAGACCGCCCTTCTATTGATGACCTTATCTGAGGGCTACCTTGCCCATTTCTCTTGGGAGATTTTAATGCCCAACTACTCTATGTGGGACGAATTGCTATATGCCAGGCAAGAGGGGTGTTCAGTGTTCTTTTGGAGTCCTTGCTAATTACTTTGGATGTTGTCATCCCAAACGATGGGTTTCTAACCTATCATAATGCTCATACGAACACCGCCTTGGGCATAGACTTCTCCGTTTCATTTTTGTATAGACTTCGGGTGGTCTGTTCTGAACATGCATAGTAGTGATTAGTGGGATCCTTCCCTCTAGCCTACCCTTTGCAGTGGAAGCTGGAGGCTGAGAAAAAGCGATTCTTTGAGGCTCAGACCAAGATTTCTTGTGATCTTTGATTTTCTTATGCAGGAGGCTCAGTGTTGTCATGGAGGTTACAGAGACTAATATTCTTTGATGAGGCAACTCACGTTCTCCGTAAGATGTACTCCCTGAACCCAAAGCCAAGCCATCTCTTTCCTAGGCAGGTGGTAAACAACCCTTCTAAGATGGCCAACACCTTTACTGAGGGCTTCTCATCTGTCTCAAGCATCGCGAGTTACAGTCCTGAGTTCCAGCCCCGGAGGCTTGTGGAGACTGTCTCCATGCTCATTGTTGAGGGCACAGGATTTTGAAGAACCTTTAAAAGAGTCTTTTGAGATCGATAATTTAATACGATTTTTAAATGATGCTGGTTATTTTAATTTGGTACAATGGTATTTTAGTTTGTTGGGCGTTTTATTCATGTTAGTATTTTTGTATTTTGTTAATTTTATACCTGTTTTCATTGCGTGTGTGTTGCGTAAAATTTTAATTGCTAAGAGCGCTGAGTGACTTACAGGGTCAAAGCGTTCTGTAAATTTCCTTACTACTAGTACTACTGCCTCTCATCAGCTTCCATTTTCTCTCAGCACCTGAGAAATAATCATGGCACCTGACATCTTATCCCAGCATCTGTCATCGCCTTCCTGACTTCACATTCCAGCAGTGATCATTTCTCAACACTTGATATCTCAGTTCCTGACATCTCCCACTACCTGATATATCACAACATTTTCCAGGGGCTGTCATCACTTCGCAGCACATAACACAAACAAGCATCTGTTATTTTATCAACCCAATGGCAGGAAAGCGGAAATAACTGCGCATTACTCGCTCACACAGTCGTTATTAGCAACATATTTGGTATCATGATCGCTGCCTTAAGGAGGAAGAACCATGCTACTGAGCCTCCCGCGATCACCAACAGTCTGACTCGCCAGAATCCTGGCGGCGATCAGGGAAGGAATGGAACCTCCAGCACTCCTTGCGCTGAATGTTTCACACAGGTTTAGCACTTAATTAAAGAGAACAATAATACAGAGTATGCTACAGTCTCCCCTCGTAAAGGAGTGTACTGCTGCGTTAGCAGTCAAGACTAGACCACTAGATCTCCTTAAATGGCACTAGAAACAGTCTGTAAGCCCCGTTATTGTTCTACACTGCCAGGAACATCTACAACAACAACAGTTAAGCGGTCTGAAGACTCTATCTTCAGACGCTCCTATTCACTTTAATTTATTTGTAATTGTCCAATTTGTCATTTGTAGATTTTCTCATTGTACTTTCAGTTGTAATGATTTACTCAAGCTGTACTGATATGAGGTGATTCATACTTTTTTTTGAGGGAGGGTTGTAGAGGACCTACAATCGCATCCTATAACGTGATACGATTTTTTTTTTTTAACGGGGTGGACCACGAAGCCAGAAGACGGCCTCAGGCACATTACCGAAACCTTGCCGGAGCTCCTTATCTTACTACTAAGACAAGCATTAGGAGAAAGATTCCATTTTCTCCTGGTCAAGAAATCTACCATAACCACCAAAGATTTTAACATTTTGGCTGGGATAAATTAATGACATCACAGTCACAGGGAATCATTAAACAGTGGGAGTCGTATACCTCCTGGGAAATGAGAAGCAGTCAGGTGTGACCAGAAGAAAGGGATGGAAGATCAAATTCCTCAACTACCATAACGTATCCTCTTGAAGGGTAACTAATTGATGGGAAGAAATGTGAGGGAAAAGCCGTTGAAATGGGGTTATGGTAGTTCAGATTACTGGGAACTGTTAGTGAGTCGCCGCCCGCACTGCCATCTAGCGGGCCGCTGCAAAACTTCAAATTTCCTCTCATCTGAGTTTCTTTAGTTTCTGCTCCTGGTAGTATTAACCTCACCTGGTGTGGGTTGAAACTCAAACTCCTCCTGATCAGATCTACCAGGAGTATTTCATTTCTTTGTATTCTAACCTGATTACTAGTAATGACTTTGAAGTAAACTTACCACCGTTTGTCTTTCTTCAATGATATACTTAATAACCATCTTGTAACCAGTTTCTTTGTCATAATCAGCTCTGCTGCTGGCTTGGTCAATCAGAGTAGACGCTAGATTTATTGGAGCGAGAACCCCGGTCAACGGGGCATAGCGACTCCTCATCTCTCCTTTGATATCTGTAGTGAAATAGTACGAACCAGTAATGACAGGATTTCCTGAACATGGGACTAACACCGCCTACCCTGGATATCTAACATCCATTCTTCACAACATCCTAAGAAGATCTCCTGTTCTTAAAAGATTCTCCTGTCATAAAATCACACTGGAATCAACAGCGGCTAGTTATATATATATATATATATATATATATATATATATATATATATATATATATATATATATATATATATATATAATTAAAATACTTATAAATTTGTCAATATTATCATTATTATTACTCTTAAGTTATTCTTCCATACTTTTGTTCAGGCGGAAGACGTTTCCCTGACTAAAAATTATAATAAAATAACTAATGGTTTAAAGCAGTAGTCTCTAACCTATTAATATGAAAGGGCTAATTTAAAAAGCCAAATTTAAAAGAGAGCCACATTTTGTAATGATCGATATTAACATTATAATTTTAGCTAGACGTTATTCAATATTAAATCTATAGTTATTGCCACTAACCACACAATCACAAAGGGTTAAGCTCATGAACACCACGAGTGTTCATTTCGTTCCTAACACCTAGAAATTTAAATATACAGAAAAACAATTTCTAACAATCAGTGTAGAGATCACCGCGGCTTAGCAGGTGCAGGTGCTACTAGCATGTGCTACTAGCAGGGGCTACTAGCATGTGCTACTAGCATGTGCTACTAGGATAAACCGGAACTGACTAGAAGTGAAAGGTTTTGTATTAAAGGTGACGATAAGGTTTAAGTGTAAAATGGCTTTAAATATTTTGCAATTGTTGACAGTACAGTATGGAATCTACATAAAAGTGAATTCATAATTTCATGTGAGGGCCGCATCCATTTCGTATAATGGCCACATGCGGCCCTCGGGCCGCAGGTTGAGGACCCCAGGTATTGCTACACTCTTCATTTTTTGAGCATCGTTGCCGGTTTAACATATTACTGTAGCTTCTAACAACACATATCCTTTCAGTATAACTTGTAAATGGTCCAAGCCGGACCGAAACGTCGTCGTAAGCTCCTCTCACCTATGTGCGGGTTATCTATGTCTTGTTCCAGTCACGGTATTGTGACTTTCTGTTCTTAAGAAAGTTTATTTATTATGAGTGATCGATTTTGCTACCGGGTGAGAATTTATGTTATAAAGATAGTTTCTCCGAGAGTTTCTCTGGTGAGAGTTAATAAATCATGACGTTTCTTTCAGACGAGTAAGCTCAGTCCTTAATCACTCAGTATGTCAGCGCCGGAGTTGACACGGGAGAGTGCGTTCACTCCTTGACTATGTGTAAACATTGGTGTGTATTGACACAGGTTGCAGGGAAAGGGACCAACATAACCAAAGTCGAAAGAAAACACAAGATTTTTTTTATTTTCATCTTGAATATGTGGGTTGTGATGGAAGAGTTGTGGGTTATGTGAAAGTGGTTGTGGGTTATGTGAAAACGGTTGTGGGTTATGTGAAAGTGGTTGTGGGTTATGTGAAAGTGGTTGTGGGTTATGTGAAAGTGGTTGTGGGTTATGTGAAAACGGTTGTGGGTTATGTGAAAACGGTTGTGGGTTATGTGAAAGGGGTTGTGGGTTATGTGAAAGTGGTTTTGGGTTATGTGAAAGCAGTTGCGAGTTAAATAAAGGTAGTCATCGCAGTGATATAAATCATCCACTTAACAATAAGATGCACGATACCAGCAGCAAGATTACAATACATACCATAAAGAGGTTACCATTTACATAACCCGCATACAGGAGAGAGAAACTTATGTGACTTGTTTATGGTTCAAGTCGGACCGAAAAGTCGTCAAAAGTTTCTCTCTCCTATGTGCGGGTTATTTGCATATTGTTCCAGTCACGGTATTGTGCCTTTTTGTTCTTTATAATTTAATGTTAATTAGAAGTGTAATGTTAGTAATAATGTTTCTAAAATGGAAGTGAAAAGTGTCGACGGAACTATGAAGGTCGAACAAATGGAGAGCAAATTTACGGGATATAACGATGATAAATTTGTTGAGTGTGTCAAGGAGAAACGAGTGATAGAGGAAAGGTGCTCCACCTCTACTGAACTTTACATGTATACTAAACAATTTAGACTAATCTTCCTTTGAGATGTAGTGAACATTGCATGCGGACTTTGGGAATTCCTGGCAGGACACAGGTGTATTAAACCAGAATGTAGAGTAAACGACCAGAAGGTTTGAAAACAGAGGTGTTTTATAGAGGCGTCTATTAAAACGCAGTGATAACTAGCTTGACATCTCTAGCAGTTTGTCACAATAATTTTTAAAGGGGTGAACCAGTGGAAGACCTCGGTCAAATGTACAAAAGCTCCAGCTGCGGGTCGTCATATGACTAAGACCCGCTTCAGGAAACACTTGTTTTATTTCCTAACAAACCTTACCTAACCTAACCTTAATAAATTTGTCGTAGAATAAATTATCTTAACATTAAATGGAGTAAAGACATATACGTGTATACACACACACACACATCAACAAGATAACTGGTGCAGCATATGGGCGCCTTGCAAACCTGAGAATAGCGTTCCGATACCTCAGTAAGGAATCGTTCAAGACACTGTACACCGTGTACGTCAGGCCCGTACTGGAGTATGTAGCACCAGTTTGGAACCCACACCTGGTCAATCACGTCAAGAAATTAGAGAAAATGCAAAGGTTTGCAACAAGGCTAGTTCCAGAGCTAAGGGAATTGTCCTACGAAGAAAGGTTAAGGGAAATCGGCCTGACGACACTGGAGGACAGGAGAGTTAGAGGAGACATGATAACGACATACAAAATACTGCGAGGAATAGATAAGGTGGACAGAGACAGGATTTTCCAGAGATGGAACACAGAAACAAGGGGTCACAATTGGAAGTTGAAGACTCAGATGAGTGAAAGGGATATTAGGAAGTATTTCTTCAGTCACAGAGTTGTCAGGAGGTGGAATGGTCTAGCAAGTGAGATAGTGGAGACAGGGACCATACATAGCTTTAAGACGAGGTATGATAAAGCTCATAGAGCAGGGAGAGGACCTAGTAACGATCATTGAAGAGGCGGGGCCAGGAGTTGAGTCTCGACCCCTGCAACCACAAACAGGTGAGTACACACAGGAGCCAGGAGCTGAGTCTCGACCCCTGCAACCACAAATGAGTACACACAGGAGCCAGGAGCTGAGTCTCGACCCCTGAAACCACAATTAGGTGAGTACACACGCAAAGCCGCGTTATACAGACAGCAACATTCACCAAATAATATATAATAAAAAAGTTTCATTGTGAATTTCATATTTGTTTGTAATAAAAAGTATAAAGGTTCACGCCGTAAATCACTTCTTTGTAAATAATCCTGGGAGCATTTTTTTCCCCACACCTCCTCTAAAATTACTCTCTGAGGTGCTGCTCGACGTTAATTATCGACCAACATTTTCCCTGCTGTTGGTTGCTGATGCAGTGTCCTCACTAACAGGGGTGGCACCAATTTGTTCCCTCCCTTGCGTGGTAACCTGTGGCATCGTGTAACCTCTATTAATATACTGGTATATATATATATGTATATATATATATATATATATATATATATATATATATATATATATTTTAGATTTGATAGTTGAATATCCTGTTGGAGCTTTAATTAAGATTATAGTTGACACTAGTATATATTCTTGTCTACCACTTGTGGTGTAGTCTTGACCAGGTCAGGTGTGGTCTTGAGGACTAGGTCTGCAGTGGGGTTGAAGATCAGGTTTATTACTCTCTTGATAACTAGGTCTGTTGTGATAGCTCCATAATGGCAGCTCCTCTTAGTACCCAGAGTGGTAAGAGAAAGGGAAAAATTAAGCTCTTAGCCTTCGGTGTTATGGTGTTAATGGACGGGCTTCGGCTCCCTCAGAAAGACCATATGTGGAAACTATATTAAACACTGTGCTTGCAATACATGGTGATTCGGAAATTCCTTGTTTCCCCCTTACTTGGAAACTGAGCTGGCCGGTGAAGCTGCTATGCTCAGGTGGGAAACTCTTCTTTCCAGAGGGAACAGAGGTCAAGCAGAAAGTTCAG
The DNA here is from genome assembly GCA_009830355.1 of Cherax destructor. Taxonomy (NCBI): domain Eukaryota; kingdom Metazoa; phylum Arthropoda; class Malacostraca; order Decapoda; family Parastacidae; genus Cherax; species Cherax destructor. Next base: position 48,703 of record WNWK01001577.1, read on the forward strand.
TGCTTGTCCAGCTTGAATCAACCACCTGGTTTAGCATCCCTCTCCATTAACTGCTGGGACCGTGTACCTAGTTAGGAACAAATTGATCAGTGTCTGTCACTATTTTGGTCTTATGGCATGTCTATTAATCCTGCGGCTGCCTGTTTTAGTTTTCCCTTAATGTACTTGATCGTGGGTGAGAGAATGAGAGCTTAAGGTAATTGTTATCATCGTACGAGTACTAATAATGTTAACTCTGTACCATCGTTGTCTATGCAAGGACTATTAGCAAATTGCTTTTTCGATACCCAAACAACATCCCCTTCGCTCTAAGAGTCAGACTACTACTATGTCAAGTACATACCAGATACTGCTCGACCTCCTGCAATGTTTCTTCACAAGTAATCTCTACACTGTACTCTATAATTTCTACATGAGTATTACGTGTATGGTATAAAATACCGACAAGATAAAAATTAGACACATGTGCAACATCTGGGTATCTTTATTGTAGACGTTTCGACCTTCAGTGGCTTTATCAATATAAATACAAGGACATAATTAGCAGACAGTAGAACTATATGCAAAAGACGAGATAATCAGTCCCTCAGTCTTGAAATTGGCATGGAACATCTTTGCAGAAGTGGTCTTTTGCCCAGAATATCATATATTCGCATGCCTTCCCGATTTTCAACCCATACAGGCTATCCCTCCTTGGGTTTCAAATTCTACGCAGGCTACACAATCTTTTATCTCTGCTCCTCAGGTGATTCAGGAGGAAGTTCACGCTGGACTATCTTATCTTAAGGTTCTCTAAGATTCCACTACTTCCGGTTTTCCCATTTTGTGGTAGTTTCCGCAATTCTTTTTTTTCACCATTCCTAATTAGTGTTCAAGGACCCCTACAATGACCCCTGTGATGATTGTTGATACAAGCTCCTTACAATTTCTTATAACAGTCCACAACAATCAACCGCGTTCTATTTCTATACTATCTCTTCCACCAACTACATTGCCGTTTCCTTTCCCTTCAGATGAAGAAACGATGCAGTTTACCTACACGAAATCCAATGATCCGTGCACTCTGATCCATCGATAGATTCCAATCGTTGCCCAGGTAATCTCAAACGCGGTAAAGCGTTTGACGGAAGCATTAAACGTCACGTCTGCAAGTCAGCTGTAATTAAGTCGAATCTATTTACCTTCCTACCCCTCTATTGCCTCCACACACTGCAAGAGTTTAGTGAACGTTTACCGGCCACCACCAAAGTCTGACTTTATTGATTATTGATTTTATTTAAGAGATGTCTACTTTATAACGGAATATTAGAGGGTGCAGGGAAAATCGATGAGAACTCCAGGTGCTGATCTGATAGTTTTCACTTATATGCATTTGTCTCCAAGAAGCTGAACTTCACCAGGTTACTGGATTTCCTCTTTCTGTCTACATTCTTTTATAGTCTGTCCATTCTTAACCTGATGCCTGCTATAGTGAAATTGAACTTCTAGTGCACCCTGATATTCCATACACAAAAGACAATTTATCCAAACGTTACTCAGTTATACTGCGGCCCTCGTCTATTTAGATAAGTGGTATACAATCTTCTCTTTGTTGCTTTCACCTTCTCAGCCTTTATCTTCAGACACAAAACATCTTGTTTCATTTTATCTGAACCAATACTTCAAGGAAATATTAAATGCCATCATTTTCTTTGGAGTGGGTCCCATTGTGACCCTCGTGGTGATCTATTACAGTCTTTTCATTCCCTTAAACTTTTAAGTTTGAAATACTGGAGCTACGAGCCACGTAGATCCTCCTTTACGTATTGCTCCATTGCTCTCTCATTTTACTTTCAACGTTGGTGATGCTAGACTGATTGGGCAGTGGTAAATAATCTTGATAGATACCAATTTACCATTTTTTTAACCTCTTCATTCCTAAACCTGACATTATGGCCGCTCTCGGTTGTAGTTTGAACGTGCATTTTGGACTCTCTCTCTGCGCATTACATATTCTGCTTTCTCTCGTCACAGATATCTCCTCCAGTAATGAGTTGTCACATTTGCTACATCTCTTCTTTCAGCTGCTGGAATCTCTACTCCACGACGCAAAGGTAAACATTTTAATAAATGCATTCTCTGGTGATCATCAGATTGTACTTGGGTCATTTAAGTATGGTAAGCCAGTGGAAGGCCTCAGCCAGATGACCAAAAGCTCCAGTGGCGGGTCATCATATGTCAAAGACCCGCGTCAGGAAACACTTGTCCTGTTATCTGACCTGAACATCACCTCAATAGAAAGACTGACTTAAGGAATAAACTTAACGAAGACTACCAGAACACACATTCTTAAACAGCTGTCAGCATATTTACAGACCCTTTAAAATTAGTCCCTAACCCTCCTGGAAGTACTTAAGCATAAAAACAAACTATCATAAGGCAGAATGACTCTTCGTTTCATCAGTGTTGACAGCAGTGTTAGGTGCTATGGGAGCGCCGACAAATTGTTACCGATAGACATAATTCAGCAGCTGGAAGCTACAATATTTGGCGTGCTCAGAGGGATGTTTTTCAGATATATCAGTTAGACTTAAAAACGCTTGTTGTGCAGACGAAACGTTGCCTAAATAATTTGCAAATACTGCTCTTTTGTCTTTCAACTTGTGCACATAAGAACATAAGAACATAAGAAAGAAGGAACACTGCAGCAGGCCTACTGGCCCATGCGAGGCAGGTCCAAATCTCCAACGGCTTAAGCCAATGCCCCGACCCAGCCAGGTCAGGTTACATTCACTTAAGGAAGGAGCACTGCATCTGACCTAGTAGCACAACCTAGTCAGGACCAATTCACACCCAACCGCACCCACTCATATAATTGTCCAGCCGACCACCTGGTCAGGTCACTTCCACTTAAGGAATTAGTACAGGTCAGGTTACATTCACTTAAGGAAGGAGCACTGCATCTGACCTAGTACAAGCTCACACCCATCCACACCCACTCATGTATTTATCTAACCTATTTTTAAAACTACACAACGTCCCAGCATCTATGACGGTACTCGGGAGTTTGTTCCACTCATCCACAACTCTATTACCAAACCAGTGCTTTCCTATATCCTTCCTGAATCTGAACTTTTCCAACTTGAAACCATTGCTGCGAGTCCTGTCTTGGTTGGATATTTTCAGCACGCTATTTACATCCCCTTTGTTTATTCCTGTTTTCCATTTGTACACCTCAATCATATCCCCCCTAATTCTACGCCTTTCTAGAGAGTGCAGATTCAGGGCCCTCAGTCTATCCTCATAGGGAAGATTTCTGATACATGGGATCAACTTTGTCATCCTCCTCTGTACGTTTTCCAGTGCATTTATATCCATTCTGTAATACGGTGACCAGAACTGTGCAGCATAATCTAAATGAGGCCTAACCAAAGATATATAGAGTTGAAGAACAACCTGAGGACTTCTGTTATTTATACTTCTTGATATGAAGCCAAGGATTCTGTTAGCTTTATTGCGAACACTTATGCACTGTTGTCTAGGCTTCAGATTACTACTAACCAGAACTCCTAAATCCTTCTCGCAATTACAAGTAATAAGATCTATATTATTCAGCTTATATGTGGCATGGTTATTGTCCTGCCCAACATTTAGAACTTTGCATTTGTTTACATTAAACTGCATCTGCCACTTCTCCGACCACTGCATCAGTCTATTCAAATCATCCTGGAGTGCTCTAATGTCCTCGTTTGAATGAATTGGACGGCCTATTTTGGTGTCATCAGCAAATTTACTTATGCTACTATTTATTCCCTCATCTATGTCGTTTATGTAAATTGTAAACAACAGGGGCCCAAAACTGACCCCTGTGGAACACCGCTTGAGACACGCCCCCATTCTGATTTCTCTCCATTTATGCAAACTCTCTGCCGCCTATTAGTCAACCATGCCTCTACCCAGGAAAAATTTCTCCTCCTATTCCGTGTGCCTTAAGTTTCCTCAGTAGCCTCTGATGTGGAACTTTATCGAAAGCCTTACTGAAGTCCATATACACAATATCATATTCATTACCATGATCTACTTCCTCAAACACCTTAGTGAAAAAGTTAGTAAATTCGTAAGACATGAACGCCCCTTTGTAAAACCGTGTTGAGATTCATTAATCAATTTATGCTTTTCAAGATGGCTACGAATTGCCTCGGCAATTATTGATTCCATAAATTTACCAACTATGGAGGTAAGGCTTATTGGTCTATAGTTCGAAGCTAAGGACCTGTCACCTGCCTTGTAAATAGGTATTACATTTGCCCTTTTCCACTTGTCTGGCACTATGCCAGTTTGTAGTGATATATTGAAAAGATTTGCCAAAGGTTTGCTAAGTTCCTCTTTACATTCCTTTAAAACTCTTGCAAACAGTTCATCAGGGCCTGGGGATTTGTTAGGTTTTAATTTCTCTATTTGTCTGAGGACCATGTCACTAGTTACCCCAATCGAGCATAGTCTGTTATCTTCCAGTTCTACATAATTTATTATTTCTGGAATTCTGCTAGTATCTTCCTGAGTAAAAACTGAGAGGAAGTAAGTATTGAAAATTTCACACATATCCTTATCACTGTCCGTGATCTGTCCTGAGTTACTCTTAAGTGGGCCTATCTTGTCCCTAATCTTACTTCTGTATACCTGAAAGAACCCTTTTGGGTTAGTCTTCGAATCCCTTGCGACCTTAGCCTCATAATCCCTTTTTGCTTTTCTTATTCCTTTTTTTATTTCTCTCTTTAATTGAAAATATTGATTTCTTATCTGTCCATCCCCTCTTTTGATACGCCTATATATGCCTCTCTTTTGACCAATGAGATGTTTTAATCTATTGTTCATCCATTTAGGATCATTTTTGTTAGATCTAATTTCCCTACTTGGAACAAAAGTTGTCTGGGCAGCTAGAACTATGCTCTGAAAAACGTCATATTGGCAACCAAAACCACCTAACTGACCCATAGTCAGGTCATCCCAATTTAGCCCACCTAGGTAATTTCTCAGCCCCATGAAGTCGGCTACACGAAAGTCTGGAACTGAGACTTGATTGCAGTTACCTGGGTAATTCCATGATATATTAAAACTAAGTGATTTGTGATCGCTTTCCCCAAGCTCTTCATTAACCTCAAGATTATTAATTAGTGATTTTTTGTTAGCAAGAACCAAATCAAGCAAGTTGCTACCTCTAGTTGGTTCTGTCACAAACTGTTTTAAAAAACAATCCTGAACCGTATCAAGAAAGTCACTAGACTCAAGATTACCTGTCACATTGTTCCAATCAATGTGTCTAAAGTTAAAATCTCCCATTAACACAACATTTTCATATCTAGACGCCTTATGAATTTCGTCCCATAGCAGCTTACTGCGCTCCCTATCCAGGCTTGGGGGTCTGTAAATCACACCCAAAATTAATTTTTCACGACCCTCGAGAAACTGTAGCCAAACAGATTCTGTGTCAGCTGTTTCTAATCTTATATCTTGTCTAACACAACAATTTAAATTATCTCTGACATACATCGCCACTCCACCACCCTTCCTGTTGACCCTATCAGTGTGGAATAGTTTGTAACCCTGAATGTTGCACTCGGAAGGCATTTCTCTATCTTTCAGATTGAACCAGGTCTCTGTTATAGCAATAATATCTATATTACCTGCACTTGCAAGTAATCTTAGCTCATCTATCTTATTTCTTAGACTCCTACTACTCTTAGACTCCTACGAATTCTCAAGGCAAGATAACCACGTCAGATTTCACCCTCGAGTGAGGAAACTTTGCCAGAAAAGTGTAAACAAGAAGCCATCCCGAACCTTAAAAGGGAACACAGCCCATCAAGAAAGCGTAAGTATAAATATTTGAAAGTTATCTGACACAAACTTGTTAATAGAGAAGATACATGTGTAACATGAGCATTTTATAAAAAATAAAGCATCCCAATACCGTGACTAGAACAATTCACAAATTATCCCAATTTAGGAGAAACCTTATGATGACGTTTTGGTCCATCAATGACCATTGTCAAATCACAATTAAGACGAAAAAAAAGAGCTGTGAAGACCAGAAGTCATAAAGTTTCTTGCCTAAGTGCAGATTATCTGGGTATGTTAGAGAGACAGAGCTTTATCAATCTAATACAAACATTGAAGAAAGTAACTTGTGGTCACCTAAGAGTGGGTGGAACTTGCCAGTGGAGACTGCAGGCTCTGGGAGAACTGGTAAAGTTTGACGTGCGATGTTGTAACAGTTGTGATCAATCTTGTAAGAAAATCCGTCTTTTACGAAGGCTGTGCTATAAGTGGAAAGTCAAAATGGTTTCTGTATACAGCGAATATCCAAACAATAATCAGATTAATCACTCACTCAGACCTCTAAGCAATCACTAACATTTCCAAACAATAATCTCTCACCCAGACCGCTAGACAATCATATTAATCACCTTCCCAGAAATCCAGCAACAATACAGCATTCAGAACAAATATATTAATCATTTAAAGAATCCTAAGTGTCTAAATCCTTGCCTACTTAATTAGCAGGCTTAATATATATATAAGGCAGCACCTGGAAGTGTCTCGGAGCCCCTCCATTGCAAACATACAAGCCTCGCCAAGGTTTGCAAGCCTCGCCATGGAAGGACATTGAAAGATTATTTCCTATTCTCTGCCTCATTCTTTTCCGCAAATCACCCCATCAAGTGCTCCACAGTATCTACCACTCCCCACGAGCCCCGTAGGGAAGGGGTAAGTGGCAGACCTAGCTTCTCCCTGTGATCCCCGGGAGGGCGGGGATTGTAGTTATGATTAGGCACAAGTGTCCCGAAGGATGAAGAGGAACACCTGTTAGAAAGGAAAGATATTATGAATGTCACAACACACCTTAAATGGGGAGCGTAATACTGCGAATCTCTACATTACAGTACTCTTTCCTGTTAGTGTGACTTTGTAAATGGTCCAAGTCGGACCAAAACGTCGTCGTAAGCTCCTCTCTCCTACTATGTCACGGGTTGGCCCTGTGATGTTAGCAGCTTCCTCTGCCGCCTCGTTACCACGGCAACCATGAGAATAGCCAGCAGCGATGCACGAGCATATGCTGCTAATCTCACAGACCAAAGAGTTCCGGTTAAAGTTCTTTTTTTAAATATAAATGCTTTTAATCCAGTTAGAAAAGACAATTCGGTGAATCATAACTTTATTATATTTATCGGTTCATCCACCTGTGTTAGTGACGACCATACCTGAAGGACGCTTCCGGGGGTGAGCGCCCCCGCGGCCTGGTCCCAGAACAGGCATTCCGGTGGTTCAAGGCTTGGTCAGCTAGACTGTTAGTGCTGGCTGCATGCAGTCGTTGAGTATTTATGTTCGTTGCTTATGTTTGTTTATTTCCCCTTTTTTTGTGAGTATATTTTTATGGCTGTGAGCCCTGAGAGACCCACAAAGTGAAAGTGCTAAGTAAATGTTACAACTGCTGCTACTGCTGCTGCTACTGATGCTGCTATTGCTGCTGCTGATGATGATGATGATGCTACTACTACTACTACCACAATTACTGCTGCTGCTGCTACTATTACTGCTAATGCTGCTGGTGCTTCTACAACTTCTACTACTGCTGCTGCTGCTACTGCTATTATTTTTACTACTACTACTACTACTACTACTACAGTAGTGTGCAAATTAATTGGAACAGGAGTAAATTTTGTGATTATCTCATAATATGTCTTAGTCTCTGGCTTAATTAATGTAGTTTGTGTTCTTTTATTTTCAGAATAGTTTGCTACCGACTTCTAGCAATGATTCAGCTATGGTTTTACCCTGCGACTCTCGTCAGTGCTACAATAACTGTTGTTCTGTAAGGCTATCCCTGCAAGCATGCTCTGTGAGTGAATGTGATTTCGCAAAATTCTCCTCTTTAATTCATGATTACTGAAATTCATGATGGATGTTATACCTAGGAAGCGTGAAAGTATTATAACTCTTAGAAAATATGCTGATTTGAGTATCAGACAGATCATCGAAAATTTGAGCCTGGCAAAGTCAACCATTGGTCGGATTCTGAAGAGAGCTGACGACACTGGTGATTGTGGAGTGCTGAATCTAGGAAGAGTTTTTTTTTTTTTTAGTTTAATATCTTTATTATGCACCCCACACCCATTCTGCGGGCGACAGTTAAAATATTACAGAAGTACATAATGGGTCCAGGGACTGGGCCCCGAGGAAGATATGGAAGAAAACTCAAGACAACACCTCACGTTGGCAAAGTTATAATAAGAAATAGTATGAAGGATCCCAAGAAAACCAGGAAAGATCTACAGAGATTTTGGCTTCAGCTGGCATAAATGTTGATTCTTCAACTGTTCGAAGGTTCCTTGAAATTGGCACAACTGTCAGAAAGCCGGTAAAGAAACAATTATTAACTGGTGCTTTGAAGAAAAATGGCTGCGGTGGGCACTCGATCGTAAGGGATGGACGACAGATAAATGGAGAAAAGTTATATTTTCAGATGAGGCGCATTTTGAAGTACATGGGTACTGATCCGTGGTAGCGAGACGGAGCAGATGCGAACCTCTTCGGAATGGACATATTCAACAAGCATCAAAACGCCCACCTAAAAAGATGTTTTCGGGTAGTTTTACTGCTAAAGGCCCTGGACGGTTTTTACAAAGTAGAAGTGATACAAAGAGGGAGGAGTATATGGAGAGAAAAAGAGAGGATAAGGGAGTGGTGAAGGATTGTAAAAGGAGAACAAATGAGAGAGTGGGTGAGATGTCAACAAATTTTGCTGAAAGAAAAAGTTTTGGATGTGATTAATAAGTTGAGAAAGCCTAGGGAATGAGTGGATTTGACATTTATGAATAGGAGAGTTATTAGATAGAGAGTTAGAGGTATTAGGAAGACGGAGGGAATATTTTGAGGAACTGTAAATATTGATGAAGATAGGGGAGCTGTGAGTTCGTGCATTGGGCAGAGATGTAAAAGATCTTGTATGAGTGAGGAAGAGCCAGATGTGAGTGTTGGGGAGGTGCGAGAGGCTGTGGATATAATGAAAGGGGGTAAAGCACCTTGGATTGATGGGATCAAGACCGAAATGTTAAAGGCAGGAGGCTTTTGGGAGATTCGGAAGAGAAAATGCAGAGGTTGGTGGACGAGTTTGCAAGGATATGTAAAAGAAAGAACTTAAAAGTGAACATAGGAAAGAGTAAGGTGATGAGGAAAACAAAAAAAATAGGTAATGAACGATTGGAAATCAGACTGGAGGGAAAGAGTATGGAGGAAGTGAATGTATTCAGATATTTGGGAGTGGACTTGTCAGCAGATGGGTCTATGAAAGACGACGTTAATCATAGAACTGATGATGGTAGAAAAGGCGAGTGGTGCAATGAGGAGTCTGTGGAGACGAAGAACATTATGAGCATGTATGAGAGTATAATTTTACCAACGCTCTTATATGGGTGTGAAGCATGGGAGGTGAATGTTGCAACAAGAAGTCTGGAGGCAGTGGAGATGTGTCTGAGGACAACATACGGTGTGAATATTATGCAGAGAATTCGTAGCTACGAGATTAGAAAAAGGTGTGGAATTTCTAAAAGTATTAACCAGAGAACTGAGGAGGGGTTATTAAGGTGGTCCAGACATTTAGAAAGGATGGAACGAAAAAAATGACTTGGAGGGTGTATAAATCTGTGGTGGAGGGAAGGCAGGGTAGGCGTCATCCTAGGAAAGGTTGGAGGGAGGGGGGTAAAGGAGGTTTTGTGTGCGAGGGGCTTAGACTTCCAGCAGGCATGGGTGAGCATGTTAGATAGGAGCGAGTGGAGGCAAATGGTTTTTATGGCTTGACGTGCTGTTGGAGTGTGAGCAAAGTAACATGTATGAAGGGATTTAGGGAAACCAGTTAGCCGAACTTAAATTCTGGATGTGGGAAGTACAGTGCCTGCACTCTGAAGGACGGGTAGAGATGTGTTGCACCTTAACTGTTGTGTATGCTTGCCTCTGGCAAAACAGTGATGGAGTGAATGATGATGAGTGTGTGTGTTCTTTTTCGGGCCACCCTGCCTCTGTGGGAAAGGGCCGATGTATTAATAAAAAAAAATAATATATCACTTGTGACAACTTAACAAAAAAACAAACAAACACACAGATTATAATGTTTTCGGTCCCAGGTCACAATTAAGTCAGGTTGATAGGAGTGTGTGAGGCAGGTCATCTTTACCTGGTGGTGATTACCTCAGCGGGGGGCCCACCACACAAAAGCCCCAAGTCATTAAAACCCGACAACACTGCACAACCAGGGATATTTTTCCTCTCTTGTGGGTCACTATATTTTTTTTTATTCCTGGCCACCGGCCAACAGAAGCGATGCAGCCAAGAGTTCTGTTTGCCCGTCTCTCTGTCACGCTGTGTATCAATATAATATCTTGTATAGCTGTAATGTAATTGAAAATAATGTGAAAAAAAATATGCCTGAACTTTGAATGTCCGTATCAGTGAATTGTGAACACACAAAATGTATTCTGTGTAGTGTTGATCTGTTGTCCTCAAAGGCAATAATTAAATTGGTTTCTATGAAATAAATGGAGAATATCTCTTCTGATGAAGAGTAAGTCACAGTGTTTGACTTTTTTTGGTTATCTTATGTTAAGTCAACTTAATGTTCTTGTATGTGTCTCCAACGTTGGTGTCCTCTCAATACCATTGTTAAAATATTGAATATCATGCACACTAAAACTTACTAACTTTTATAGACAGAGATAAGTCTTACTTTCAGAAAAGTTTGGGTTGACTTTGGTTTGTGTGGGTCTCAAGTTTGTTTGTTTTTTAAACTGAAAATTTTGAAATACTGTTTTTCAAGAGATAATTTCTGAGTGTCGCATCTGATTAGCTTCAAACCTTCCATTCTGGAACTTCTGAGAGACTTTAAGCTTAATGTGCTTGTGTAATTTAGGATTTTGATTTCTTTGGCCTCTTAGCAAGGTTTGAATTCGATCTGAGCTGTGTTATCAATAATAATTTACCATTTTCATTGGATAAATTTGGATATTAGTTTACTTAACTGAATTATCAACTTATGCTGCACTCTGTACATTTCCTGTCGCGTGCACTGAGGCACAGGGGACTTGGGTTGTGGAATACTGGGATACCTACATCTAGTTATTATTATTACCTTTACCACTACTTCTCCACTTCCTTCTTCCTCTCTTTGTCCCATTCCCTGTCCTCTCATATATTTACTGGCTCCCTACCTTCGTGTGCTTGTCTGATTAGTCAATGGTCCCAGTCGGACCGAAACGTCGCTTACTGCTTCTTACTGCTATGTCCGCATTATTTGCATATTATTATTATTATTATTATTATTATTATTATTATTATTATTATTATTATTATTTTAATGTTATACTCATGGTGAAGCCATAAACACTTAAGAGTCATACATCTCTTGGTACTGGCAGGCAGTCAAGAATAGGAAAATGAATGGTAGCTCAAATTCCTTTGATAACGAATCTGCCAGCATCATGAAGACACTCTCCTTGCAATGTGTCTCAAGTGTTGCATGACTGAAGTTTGCGCTGCCTTGATTAATAATATGATTCATCTGAGTCTTTGGCTTGAAGACTGATCACACTCGGTCGAGAACATGACACATGCTTCTAGTACCATAATATATAATTCTTTGTACACCACTATACAGAGCCTTGTACACCTCTATACATATCTTTTCTTGTACCCCACCATACAGTGCCTTCCTTGTACCCCACCATACAGTGCCTTCCTTGTACCCCACCATACAGTGCCTTCCTTGTACCCCACCATACAGTGCCTTCCTTTTACGTCACCATACAGTGCCTTCCTTGTACGCCACCATACAGTGCCTTCCTTGTACGCCACCATACAGTGCCTTCCTTGAACAACATCCACAATTGCAAAAACTCCTCCATAACCTTAGTCATATCTTCACTTACATCCCACCATCCTCCCCAGCACCCCACCCTCCTCCCAGCACCCCACCATCCTCCCAGCACCCCACCATCCTCCCCATCACCACACCCTCCTTCCAGCACCCCACCATCCTCCCCATCACCACTCCCTCCTCCCAGCACCCCACCATCCTCCCTAGCACCACACCCTCCTTCCAGCACCCCACCATCCTCCCAGCACCACACCCTCCTCCCAGCACCCCACCATCCTCCCCAGCACCCCACCCTCCTCCCAGCACCCCACCATCCTCCCCATCACCACACCCTCCTTCCAGCACCCCACCATCCTCCCCATCACCACTCCCTCCTCCCAGCACCCCACCATCCTCCCTAGCACCACACCCTCCTTCCAGCACCCCACCATCCTCCCCAGCACCACACCCTCCTCCCAGCACCCCACCATCCTCCCCAGCACCCCACCCTCCTCCCAGCACCCCACCATCCTCCCCATCACCACACCCTCCTTCCAGCACCCCACCATCCTCCCCATCACCACTCCCTCCTCCCAGCATCCCACCATCCTCCCCAGCACCACACCCTCCTCCCAGCATCCCAGCATCCTCCCCAGCACCACACCCTCCTCCCAGCATCCCACCATCCTCCCCAACACCGCATCGTCTATCTTCTCCCTCACATCATCGCAAAAAAAAAAATCTCGTCGTCCATCACTTTAACAGGGTCTTGCTATATCTCCTTAAATTATATTAAGCTTCTCATCTCCCCGTAGCTTCCCTTAGCTCGATTACTAGTCCACTCAGCTCACACACTGAGGTCCGGGGATCGATCCCCCAGTACGGCTGGATACATTAAGATGTGTTTCCATAAGGCACCTGCTGTCCATGTTCATCCATCAGTGAAATGGGTACCTGGGTGTTAGTCGACTGGTGTGGGTCGCATCCTGGGACTAATTTGCCAGAACTGTTCTGCATAACAAGGGACTTTATATATAGCAGTATGTCATTGATGTCAGCTGGGCCTGTATACCTTGTACATGTACTTGTAGAAATATTTTATTATTATTATTATTATTATTATTATTATTATTATTATTATTATTATTATTATTATTATTATTGTGCGTTGGCGCTGCTCTCTATGTTCCCCACTCCCTGCCTCTTCTTAACAACCCTCATCCCTGCCTCTTCTTAACCCTCATCCCTGCCTCTTCTTAACCCTCATCCCTGCCTCTTCTTAACCCTCATCCCTGCCTCTTCTTAACAACCCTCATCCCTGCCTCTCCTTGACAGCCCTCATCCCTGCCTCTCCTTGACAACCTTCATCCCTGCCTCTCCCTGACAACCTTCATCCCTGCCTCTCCCTGACAACCTTCATCCCTGCCTCTCCCTGACAACCTTCATCCCTGCCTCCCTGACAACCTTCATCCCTGCCTCTCCCTGACAACCTTCATCCCTTACCTTTCCTCTGGACATACACTACTCTCCTCACCGTCTCCTCGGCTTTACGGTGGAGTTAGTGAAGCTCGGGTTATAACTATTAGAGAAAGAGTAACTTCTTCCTGAACCTAATTAAAATATCCTGACGAGGTATTCACATGTGTGTCCTAGTTTATTAGCGAATGGTCTTAATTCATATGTTTGTGCTAGTTTGTTCACGATGTTCTTGATTCATATGTTTGTGCTAGTTTGTTAACGATGTTCTTAATTAATATGTTTGTGCTAGTTTGTTAACGATGTTCTTAATTAATATGTTTGTGCTAGTTTATTAGCGATGTTCTTAATTCATATGTTTGTGCTAGTTTGTTCACGATGTTCTTGATTCATATGTTTGTGCTAGTTTGTTAACGATGTTCTTAATTAATATGTTTGTGCTAGTTTATTAGCGATGTTCTTAATTCATATGTTTGTGCTAGTTTGTTCACGATGTTCTTGATTCATATGTTTGTGCTAGTTTGTTAACGATGTTCTTAATTAATATGTTTGTGCTAGTTTATTAGCGATGTTCTTAATTCATATGTTTGTGCTAGTTTGTTCACGATGTTCTTGATTCATATGTTTGTGCTAGTTTGTTAACGATGTTCTTAATTAATATGTTTGTGCTAGTTTATTAGCGATGTTCTTAATTCATATGTTTGTGCTAGTTTGTTCACGATGTTCTTGATTCATATGTTTGTGCTAGTTTGTTAACGATGTTCTTAATTAATATGTTTGTGCTAGTTTATTAGCGATGTTCTTAATTCATATGTTTGTGCTAGTTTATTAGCGATGTTCTTGATTCATATGTTTGTGCTAGTTTATTAGCGATGTTCTTAATTCATATGTTTGTGCTAGTTTGTTCACGATGTTCTTGATTCATATGTTTGTGCTAGTTTGTTAACGATGTTCTTAATTAATATGTTTGTGCTAGTTTATTACGATTTCTAATAATTCCTGACGAGGTGATTCAATGTTGTCCTAGTTTATTAGCGATGTCTTAATTCATATGTTTGTGCTAGTTTTTACGATGTTCTTGATTCATATGTTGTCTAGTTTTTAACGATGTTCTTAATTAATATGTTTGTGCTAGTTTATTAACGATGTTCTTATTCAATATGTTTGTGCTAGTTTATTCAGGTGTTCTTAATTCATATGTTTGTGCTAGTTTATTCACGATGTTCTTAATTCATTTGTTTGTGCTAGTTTGTTACACGATGTTCTTAATTCATTGTTTGTGCTAGTTTATTACGATGTTCTTAATTCATATGTTTGTCTAGTTTGTTCACGATGTTCTTAATTCATATGTTTGTGCTAGTTTGTTCACGATGTTCTTAATTACATATGTTTGTGCTAGTTTAGTTACGATGTTCTTAATTCATATGTTTGTGCTAGTTTGTTCACGATGTTCTTATTCATATGTTTGTGCTAGTTTGTTAACGATGTTCTTAATTAATATGTTTGTGCTAGTTTATTAGCGATGTTCTTAATTCATATGTTTGTGCTAGTTTGTTCACGATGTTCTTGATTCATATGTTTGTGCTAGTTTGTTAACGATGTTCTTAATTAATATGTTTGTGCTAGTTTATTAGCGATGTTCTTAATTCATATGTTTGTGCTAGTTTGTTCACGATGTTCTTGATTCATATGTTTGTGCTAGTTTATTAGCGATGTTCTTAATTCATATGTTTGTGCTAGTTTGTTCACGATGTTCTTGATTCATATGTTTGTGCTAGTTTATTAGCGATGTTCTTGATTCATATGTTTGTGCTAGTTTATTAGCGATGTTCTTAATTCATATGTTTGTGCTAGTTTGTTCACGATGTTCTTGATTCATATGTTTGTGCTAGTTTGTTAACGATGTTCTTAATTAATATGTTTGTGCTAGTTTATTAGCGATGTTCTTAATTCATATGTTTGTGCTAGTTTGTTCACGATGTTCTTGATTCATATGTTTGTGCTAGTTTATTAGCGATGTTCTTGATTCATATGTTTGTGCTAGTTTATTAGCGATGTTCTTAATTCACATGTGTGTCCTAGTTTATTAGCGATGTTCTTAATTCACATGTGTGTCCTAGTTTATTAGCGATGTTCTTGATTCATATGTTTGTGCTAGTTTATTCACGGTGTTCTTAATTCATATGTTTGTGCTAGTTTATTCACGATGTTTTTAATTCATTTGTTTGTGCTAGTTTATTCACGGTGTTCTTAATTCATTTGTTTGTGCTAGTTTATTCACGATGTTTTTAATTCATATGTTTGTCCTAGTTTATTCACGATGTTCTTAATTCATATTTTTGTGCTAGTTTGTTCACGATGTTCTTAATTCATATGTTTGTGCTAGTTTGTTCACGATGTTCTTAATTCATATGTTTGTGCTAGTTTGTTCACGATGTTCTTCATTCCTGAAAAATTATAACAAAACAAACATGAATATAAATTTAATAATAATAACATAAATAATAAAACGCTATTTTTTTCTGCAACGTAACTTTTTTATTATTTAAGAAAGGTTATATTTGATTATATTACATTAGAGTTCATAGGAGGGTTTTCGAAATTTAAGAAAATTTTATTTAAAACATGCAATTGCTTTATGAATTTACAGAACAATGTTTTTCTCTGATCAGTTATGTGTATTTCCTTCGTTTGTCAGCCAATAAATAGGTAAGAGTCCTTCCAAGAGGCAGCACTTTCATCAGTATCCCTATCACCATCACCACCCCTATCACCATCATCTCCCCTATCACCATCACCACCCCTATCACCATCACCACCCCTATCACCATCACCACCCCAATCACCATCACCACCAACAACACTACCGTTCCAACCACTACCAGCTCTGTATCGCCACCATCACTACCACTCACAACAATCATGGGGCCACTCTCTTCCCACTTCCCTTTCATTATTCTTTCCAATGTCTGTGGTATTTACCCTGAGCACCTCCCACAGATGCTGATGTTGCTGCTACAACACCTCAGCCACACGTCACGTTGATGCTGCTGCCACAACACCAACACAACTACACGTCACGTTGATGTTTCTGCCACAATAACACATGTACACATGACGTTGATGTTCCTGCCACACCACCTCAGCCACACATCACGTTGATGTTCCTGCCACAACACTAACAACTAAAAATCACGTTGATGTTCCTGCCACAACACCACCTCAGCCACACATCACGTTGATGATGCTGCCACAACACCAACACAACTACACATCACGTTGATGTTCCTGCCACAACACCACCTCAGCCACACATAACGTTGATGTTCCTGCCACAACACTAACAACTACACATCACGTTGATGTTCCTGCCACAACATCTCAGCCACACATCACGTTGATGTTCCTGCCACAACACCAACACAACTACACATCACGTTGATGCTCCTGCCACAACACCCCCTCAGCCACTCATCACGTTGATGTTCCTTCCACAACACCAACACAACTACACATCACGTTGATGTTCCTGTCACAACACCACCTCAGCCACACATCACTTTGATGTTCCTGCCACAACACCAACACAACTACACATCACGTTGATGTTCCTGCTACAACACCACCACAACCACACATCACGTTGATGTTCCTGCCACAACACCAACACAACCACACATCACGTTGATGTTCCTGCCACAACACCACCTCAGCCACACATCACGTTGATGTTCCTGCCACAACACCACCTCAGCCACACATCACGTTGATGTTCCTTCCACAACACCAACACAACTTCACATCACGTTGATGTTCCTGCCACAACACCACCACCTCAGCCACACATCACATTGATGTTCCTGCCACAACACCAACACAACTACACATCACGTTGATGTTCCTGCTACAACACCACCACAACCACACATCACGTTGATGTTCCTGCCACATCACCAACACAACCACACATCACGTTGATGTTCCTGCCACAACACCACCTCAGCTGCACATCACGTTGATATTCCTGCCACAATACCACAACCACACATCACATTGATGTTCCTGCCACAACACCAACACAACTACACATCACGTTGATATTCCTGCTACAACACCACCACAACCATACATCACGTTGATGTTCCTGCCACAACACCAACACAACCACACATCACGTTGATGTTCCTGCCACAACACCACCTCAGCCGCACATCACGTTGATGTTCCTGCCACATCACCAACACAACCACACATCACGTTGATGTTCCTGCCACAACACCACCTCAGCTGCACATCACGTTGATATTCCTGCTACAACACCACCACAACCACACATCATGTTGATGTTCCTGCCACAACACCAACACAACCACACATCACGTTGATGTTCTTGCCACAACACCTCAGCCACACATCACTTTGATGTTCCTGCCACAACACCAACACAACTACACATCACGTTGATGTTCCTGCTACAACACCACCACAACCACACATCACGTTGATGTTCCTGCCACATCACCAACACAACCACACATCACGTTGATGTTCCTGCCACAACACCACCTCAGCTGCACATCACGTTGATATTCCTGCCACAATACCACAACCACACATCACATTGATGTTCCTGCCACAACACCAACACAACTACACATCACGTTGATGTTCCTGCTACAACACCACCACAACCATACATCACGTTGATGTTCCTGCCACAACACCAACACAACCACACATCACGTTGATGTTCCTGCCACAACACCACCTCAGCCGCACATCACGTTGATGTTCCTGCCACAATGAAGTTTTTTACACTCATGTTCTTTGCTCTTTATTATCACGTTATTCACTCTCATTGTTTCGTACCTGTTCTGTAATGTCATGTTCATCTCTCTCACTTTCTTCAAAACTAATTATTTATCACCTGTCACTTTCATTTCACACATACCATTGTGCCACTATAATGGAACTCCCATCATCTGGCATTGTGCCACCCAGCTGGTGTGGCATTATGATGGCACTCCCATCTGGCACTGTGCCACCTAACTGGAGTGGTACTATGATGGCACTCCTTCCATCTGATAATGTGCCACCCAGCTGGTGTGGCATTATGATGGCACTCCCACCATCTGGACTGTACCACCTAACTGGTGTGGAACTATGATGGCACATCCATCATCTGGCACTGTGCCACCCAGCTTGTGCGGCGCTATGATGGCACTATATCACATTGCCACCACTTCCGACAAATCTTCTACACCCGATAATTTATTTATCTCGTTTGAATTTAATCGTTCAGTAATTTTAACAGGTTCTCTATATTTCTCCCTCAGACCTACTGAAGGACGACATACACACAATAATAATAATAATAATGTTTATTTCTACAAGTACATGTACAAGGTATACAGGCCTAGCTGACATCAATGACATACTACTATATAGAAAGCCGCTTGTTATGTTGAGCATTTCGTGCAAATTAGGTAAATTTTGTCCCAGGATGCGACCCCCCGCTCCCCACCCGTCGACTAACACTCGGGTACCTATTTTACTGATAGGTGAATAAGAACAGAAGGAGTCTTAAGGAAACACGTCCTAAAGTTTTCACCCGTACCGGGTATCGAACCACGGACGCCCATATCTCGTCTATGCTTGCTATCTTTCCGTATTTTATATTCCTCCCTTTTATCTCTATTTTATTCACTTATACTAATTCTGCACTTGTTTGTTTCTTACGAATCTATACGTACATGGGAGTACATGGGACTAGATTACATTAATAGTATAATACCGACCATTTAATTCGTAATATATACAACACCTGGGCATCATTAAAAGGACACAGATGTCGCAAATGTGTTTTATTAATCAACAAACATTCTAGCAACCACTAATTGCATGTAGACAGTTGAGACTGGAATAGTACAAAAGGGTGCCATAGTATTCTATTTTCAGCCCATGTCATCACAGAAAAGTCCCTCATTAATGTTTGCCCTTTAACTGACCGGATCATAACAATTTAACACTGTCGCTCAGTACAAAATTTTGCTTTGATATATTTTAACACAAATTATTCTCCTGATAATTCTTCTTCACTTTATCACCTTTCCTCTTCTACTCTACCATCTTTTTTTTCCTAGGTTCTCATTATCGTTTATATTTCTCATGTATTCCCATTAACCTATGTCTCCTCCCTGTATTGCCATTATTTTATACCTTCTTGTATTCCCATTATTCCATACCTTCCTGTATTCCCATTATTCCCTGTCTTCTTGTATTCCAATTATTCGCTGCCTTCCTGTAATCCCATTACCCCATGCCATCCTGTATTCCCACTATTCGCTGCATTCCTGTATTCCCATTATTCGTTGCCTTCCTGTATTCCTATTATTCCCTGCCTTCCTGTATTCCCATTATTCCCTGCATTTCTGTATTCCCTGTCTTCCCGTGTTCCTATTTCCCATGCTTATCTGTATTTCCATTATTACCTTTCAGTATTCCCATTATCCCCTGTATTCATGTATTCCCATTACTACCTATTTCCTTCCTTTATTCAGTTTACAAACCTGCGCTCTATCAGTAAAATATTTCATAAAATGAAAATAGACATACTTAAGCCTTGTGAAATTACATGTTCCGATACAGTTTCAAACGGGAATTAAATTAATACAGCTTAAATATTCATATTAATCACTAACTCAACCAGAGTGGAATGATATTCCGTACAATCCACATATAAGCTTCAAGGGCATTAAGATCAGGGATTCATCTATTATCTTTTAATAACTTATTAACGATTTTGCTGGGTAATGAAAATTAGTTGAAAAAAAAAACATTTTATTACTATCATCCTCCTCCTCATCATAATCATTTAAATTATTATTATTATTATTATGATTATTATTATTATTCAGGAATCTCTGAAAGCGGGTTCAGGAAGTGTGGTCCTTCCCTCCCCATGGCAACATTTTTTTTATTTATATTAGATGGTATTATAACACCAACTTGTTCGGTATATGATACGGAAATACCAATTTTTTTCACTATTTGGAATGGGAATACTGACAAGTTGCAACTCACAGACACAATCAACAACTGAAACCTTTATTGAAGCGTCTCACGAAATCATAACACGATTGCAAACAAACCAGGGAAGGAGTGGGTTTAGAACCCTTGGCGAGTAAGCCATGGGTTCCAATCCCACCCGTACCCTGGTGTCCTTTACTGGAAACAACGCTTTATTTATCAGGCTTGATAAAGCTTGCTACGTAGGGAAAACTTCGCTTCGAATACAAATTTCAGTTGTTGCTTGTGTGTCTTCATCAACTAAAAGCAGTTTTTTGTGCCTAAGGGGTCACTGCCTTCACTGAGTGTCGTGAGAGTGCAAGTGGCGGCTCACTGCTCTCACCACACGCCACCTCTGGCACTAGCTCTTATTCTGGAGTGCCTCAATCCAATTACTGGTCAGAGAAGAGTTTTGGTAGAACCTTTAATTCATAGTAATCACTGATAATAAATATTAATAAAAATATTGATAAATCATTTTCATGATTATTGTAGCTGATAGCTGTTAGTTGTTTTGAGTTTGTTGATTATACTCGTAGTTATTTTATGAATGTATATATATATTTCAACTAAAAATATGTTGGTTCTCCCTTACCATGAAAACTTGGTTGATATACCTTCTCTGCTTAAGAATTTTAATATCAAAGTTGTATTTAAAAATTTTGATATTGTAAAAAAAAATTTTGATAAAAAATTCCCTCAAAAATACGGACGAGTGTGTCTACAAGATTCCTTGTAAAATATGTGATAAAGTTTATTACTATCAGACTGGTAAAAGTCTTGAAGATTAAAACAACATAAATGGCATTAGAAGTGGTCAAGATTCTAATGATCTGTTTATTCATGTGAGAGATTTTATTTTAGCCATCCAATTGATATTCAAAAGGCTGAGAAAGTTGTATCTAGCAAGTCCATGGTCGAGAGGAATATAATAGAATCAAGTGTCATAAAAAATAATTTTGAAAATAATGTAAATATTGCTTTTGGATTATACAAATTGGATTCATTTATAATTAATAAAATTTGGATACATTAAGATACAGTAGACCTGTGTATCAGAGATCTTTGACTACCTACCTACATCACAAAAAAAAATCAGGTGTTATAAAGTAACCGTGAGGTGTAGTCTCGTCCTTATATGCCTTCCTGTTGATCTTTTATTTTTACAGTTCCTTGATAATGTGAGAAATCACGAATTCGCTTGGAATTTCACTATTTTTTCACAGTGGTTGTTCTGCATATTGTGATATCACCTGTTTACTGTGGTCATATATATGAGAGAGAGGTAGGTAGGTCAATGGTAACAGATATAAAAATTTATTATTCTGCTCATGATATATGAACTAATAAATAGCTTTTACATACAATGCTAGTCACGGCATTATGCCAGGTGAGCGCCCCGGCATAATGCCGTGACGAAAATAAAAAAGCCTATTTACAAGGAGGTCTTTTCTCGTCAGTGCATTATGCCGGGTAGCAGCCGTTACCATGACGTTCCCCCCTGCCGCCACACTCCACAGTGACTCCTCAGTGCTCACGTGGCTGCCATATTGAGAGGAAGTGTTGCACTTTTGTTTCTCACCCGCATCATCTTTTGTTCGGTGTTCCCTTTGGTTTTGGGGCTATACATGTTTGATTATGGGTAAAAGGAAGTCTTTAACACCTGAAACTATAGATCAAATCATAGGGCTTTACAAAGCTGGGTACCAGACGAAAGAAATAGTGGAGAATGTTGGTGTGTGTGTGAGCATTCAGTGAAGAACTGGGTGCAGCGTTGCAAGGCTGGTGGCGGTGTCGAGTTACCGTCTGCCAAACCTCGGCCTGGCTCCTCGAAGAAGACATCTGTTCGTACCTTAACTGTGTTAAAGAAGCAGTTAGAGAGTACACCTAAGATAACTGCTAGAGAATTGAAAGAAAAGAATCCACATCTTCTCTCAGAGGTGTCTGTAAGAACTGTTAACAGACGTGTGTCAGAACTGGGCTACAGTAGTCACTGCCAGGTTAAGAAACCGATCCTCTCCAAGCCACAGAAGAAACGTAGACTGGATTATGCAAAGAAATATCTTCATTGGACTCCTCAACAGTGGTCTGAAGTACTTTGGAGTAATGAAGCAACCTTCACCATCACTTGTAACCATGGGGTACATGAGTACCGGCCCAGAGGTAGTGACCCGCTAGACCCACGCTACACCTGTGGGACCACCAAACACCCAGACTCGGTCATGGTTTAGGGGTGTTTCAGTGCCCAGAGTGTTGGTGAACTCATTGTGCTTCCCAAAAACCAGTATATGAACCAGTATAATTACTTGGAGTTATTGTGTGACAATTTACCTGAGGTGTTTGACAAGTGTGGGGTTACGGTTTTTATGCAGGACGGTGCACTGTGTCATACAGCCAAATCTGTAGTTCAGTGGCTTAAGAACTGTGTAGTGAGGTTCTTTAATGACTGGCCAGGCAATTCCCCAGACCTAAACCCTATTGAGAACCTCTGGTCAATAGTGAAACGAAGTTTACTGGGCAAGGATATCAGTTCCATCCCGAGGCTGGAGGCTGCTCTACATGAGGCATGGAATAATATACCTCCCCAAACCCTCAAGAATTTGTGTCTTCCTACACGGCTGAGGGACGTGATTAAGCGTAAAGGACGCAGCACCAAGTATTAAAACCTCAGTAAGTGTGCAAATATATATATTATAATCTTTCATGGTATGTGTTTGTGTTTTGGTGCGTGTGTGGGGGAGGGGCGGCATAATGCCGTGACTAGCACTGTAGCTTCGTTTCTCTGATCTAAACAACCTCGATATGTCTAGTGGCCCATAACACATCTAATCAATACTTCACTTCATTCCACATATTGCCTAGCACATCCACTGTGACTTTTCCGATGCCATCATTTATTCTAGCACGGAGTGTTAGTGTCAGCTATTGTTATCTGGAAATGATAAGCCTTGACAAACCCCTGCAAGAATAAGTATAAAGACGTGACACAAGGGGAGGTTGGAATCGATTTGAGAGGGTATTCACGCCCAATTTATCTGCCAGGATTTCTTTTTTTTTTATTCAGGCTTAGAACTAAACTCATGTAGAACATTCAGCGCAAGACGTGGTCGAGGCTGTCCATGCTGTCGGAGTTCATAGGTTCGAACCTTACGCGTTAACCGGAATTATATATATATCAATGCACCACGCAGAAACAAGCGGGTATATACAGAGAAAGATCTCAGTCAGCAGGACTCGATACTGCTACTGAGAGACGGGCAAGATTCTCAAGCAGCGCTTTTATCCATTCAGCCACAAATGCCTCAAAAACTGGGCAGCCTGGTTCACAAGCCATGTTTCTTTCCCAGTCCGGGTACGTCAGTGAGCCTCAAGCATGGATTCGAACTATTTCAATCTCCTGTATTAGATACATATTATCATTAAAAATGTAATTAAAAAATATATGTATTGGATTCATAAGTGAAGATAATTACGCATATGTGAAGATAATTACGCATATGTGAAGATAATTACGCATATGTGAAGATAATTACGCACGATCACACACCAGTGCAGAGGTGCAGCGTAGTGTTGAACAACATTATCTGGTTGCTACTCGTGCAACTGGCGGGGTATTGGCTATTGTATAATTCCGTATCATATTAAGGTAGACTTTTCTCGTGACAACTCTTGACAGAAGAATAGGACTGTTATCTTATCTTGCACGTGTCCGCACCAGTCATTGTGCTATGGACTATCACACAGCGTTCACGAATTTCCTTTGCGTATTCAGACCTCTGCATTAGCATATTGTGCCGGCAAACGTATCCAGACACGTGTATGTCTCATTATCAGAGAATAAAACCCTCTTTGGGTAGTTGGCCTCATCAACCGAGTCCAATATGGAACATGCAATCCCAGAGAGCTGAGGTTTGTCATTCTGATTTAAAGCCTGGATTAACCGCGTCGTAATCTCTTGCATTGTTGATCTCGGTAAATAGAGTTCAAGTGAAGCACAACAGATATTGCCTAAGACTGCGTTGGAATACCACATGGATGTTCGCAACAGCGCCCCATGAAACACCAGGCCATCCACTCCGGGGTCTGACACACTTCCTATGTTCAGAAACACGTGGAACCACCACCTCTAGCTTGGCTCCGGTATTATTTTTATTTCCCATTTTTTGACTACAAATATCAATGATGATTCACTTTGGGTTTAGAAATACCTGCAGCAAACTATATAGAAAATCTTAACCAACCAATCTAGAGCCCCGTTTCCAAGAGAACAGTTCTGGCAGTAGTGCAAGAAGACTTAGGGAGCTCTACCCGCATTTTTTCTACGTAACAATGAGAGTTCGTGGATTAACTGTGTGTAGAGAAGAAACAGTAAAACATTTCCTTCTACATCCCATCCCCACATTCCTAGAGTACATCAACAAAGATCTCTTGGAATAAAATGCTGAAACCAAAAATTTTAAAATTAAAATAATTACTATAACTCTCAGATCCTTAAGCATCTTAATTAATGACAAGTTACATATGTATTGCATTTTTAGTTTACTTTATATTTAACAAAACTTAAATTAAAATATGTCTCTGTCGACTCCTAGCACCAAATGGGTTGGATTACCGTTGTGTAGATAGAGAAGGAGGAGGCAGTTACAAGCAGCTGGCCTCGTTTACTGCAGCTAAACACTTCTGGTCAGTGTTGTTGTTGAAAATTATGAAGAGACTCGATCAAACACTCGAGATGACACTATTTCACTTGCCACTGATGCTAGAAAGAAGTAACTAAGAAGACTATATATATATATATATATATATATATATATATATATATATATATATATATATATATATATATATATATATATATATACCTATATATCTACTGATGGCAGAAAGAAGTAACTAAGAAGACACTATATATATATACCTTCTGATGAAGTTGTTGTTAGGATACCTGAGGTCTGAGGAAACCAGACTCACAGGTGACACCAGACAGGTGTAGTGACACAGGTGTAAGCTAACTCAGTCTTCACCACACTCACCACACACTGCTTGACGTACCGCCACCTGGTGAACAGTATTACCATTAGTGAGAATAATTTATGGAGTGTCGCTAAAACCTGCTACCTTAGCAAGAGCGTATGTTGGTGGTGAATGTGGTGACACAGTGCCCTTCAGTGTGTTGACACAGTGCCTCTCAATGTGGTGACACAGTGCCCTTCAGTGTGTGTGTGGTGACACAGTACCCTTCAGTGTGTGTGTGGTGACACAGTGCCATTCAGTGTGTGTGTGTGGTGACACAGTGCCATTCAGTGTGAGTGTGTGGTGACACTGTGCCCTTCAGTGTGTGTGTGGTGACACAGTGCCCTTCAGTGTGTGTGTGTGGTGACACAGTACCCTTATTGTGTGTGTGTGGTGACACAGTGCCCTTCAGTGTGTGTGTGTGTGTGGTGACACAGTGCCATTCAGTGTGTGTATGGTGACACAGTGCCATTCAGTGTGTGTGTGGTGACACAGTGCCCTTCAGTGTGTGTGTGGTGACACAGTACCCTTATTGTGTGTGTGTGGTGACACAGTGCCCTTCAGTGTGTGTGTGTGTGTGTGTGTGGTGACACAGTGCCATTCAGTGTGTGTGTGGTGACACAGTACCCTTCAGTGTGTGTGTGGTGACACAGTGCCCTTCAGTGTGTGTGTGTGGTGACACAGTGCCCTTCAGTGTGTGTGTGGTGACACAGTACCCTTATTGTGTGTGTGTGGTGACACAGTGCCCTTCAGTGTGTGTGTGTGGTGACACAGTGCCCTTCAGTGTGTGTGTGTGGCGACACAGTGCCCTTCAGTGTGTGTGGTGACACAGTGCCCCTCAGTGTGGTGTGGTGACATAATGGTCCTCACTGTGTGGTGGTCGGATAGGCTACTCGAGAGATGGGACACAGGTACACAAGAGCACAGCTTGAAGTTATAAACACAGACGAGTCACAGAGTAGTCAGGAAGCTGGTACGACCTAGTTAGCAAAGCAGCGAACACAAGATCCTAACATTGCCTTAACATTAAGGATGAACTCACGAAGCAGAGAGTGAGCCCAGTAGCGGCTAGTTTGAGAGGCGGGGCCAGGAGCTAAGACTTGACTCTTGTAACTACTTGTAGGCTAGTATATATACACACGCGCCCACGCGCGCCCACAGTGCACGTTTGTGATATATCACACACCATTGCCGAAGAGTCGGCTATGCATATATGCACTCTGAAAACATTTGCATATACCCCCTAAAAAATATATCAGTTACACGACATAACGAACTAAATTTTTACGAAACCCATGAACAGGTGTCATGTACGACGGGTGTCATGAGCGACAGATGTCACGTGCGACAGATGTCACGTGCGACGGATGTCACGTGCGATAGGCGTCATGTGTGACAGGTGTCGCGTACGTCGGATGCCACATACGTCAGATGTCACGTACGTCAGATGTCACGTGCGACAGGTGTCACGGGCGAGAGGTATCCTGTTAACTTTTAATTCCCAATTGGCTAGACACTTCTATCACACCGAGCACAGTCACACCTTTGTTTTTTCTCTTCAGTACGCAGCGGCAGGAGCAGCAGAGGCGCGTAGATCGCGAACTATCAACAAACCTTCGTATGTTGCACTCGTTAAGTAAAAAAAAAACATCGAACTGCCGCTGTTGATTTTGCAGTCTTTTACAATACTGTGAAAATTCGAAAGAGATCTATAAGGCGAAAAACATTCATAATTTTATTTTTCTAAGTAAAAGGCCACAATAGAGACTTTGAATTAGACGCAAATGCGGTCACGGGACGCTGAAATGCGGTCATGGGACGCTGAAATGCGGTCACGGGACGCTGAAATGCGGTACTGGGATATTGAAATGTTTAGTTAGAACA
The DNA here is from genome assembly GCA_009830355.1 of Cherax destructor. Classification (NCBI taxonomy): domain Eukaryota; kingdom Metazoa; phylum Arthropoda; class Malacostraca; order Decapoda; family Parastacidae; genus Cherax; species Cherax destructor. The sequence goes on from WNWK01001577.1 coordinate 76,028, forward strand.
TTGGTTTGCGGTTTTAGGACGTTGAAATGTGGGATCAGAAAAACGAAATGTGGTACTGAGACACTGAAATGCAGTACTGGGACACTGAAATGCGGTACAAGGACATTGAAATGCGGTACTGGGACACTGAAATGCGGTACAAGGACATTGAAATGCAGTACTGGGACACTGAAATGCGGTACAAGGACATTGAAATGCGGTACTGGGACACTGAAATGCAGTACAAGGACATTGAAATGCGGTACTGGGACACTGAAATACGGTACTGGGACACTGAAATGCGGTACTGGGACACTGGAATGTGGTATTGGGACACTGAAATGCGGTACTGGGACGCTGAAATGTGGCACTGGGACACTGAAATGCGGTACTGAGACACTAAAATCCAGTATTGGGACACTGAAATGCGGTACAGGGACACTGAAATGTGGTATTGGGACTCTGAAATGCGGTACTGGGACACTGAAATGCGGTATTGGGACACTGAAATGCGGTATTGGAAAGTAACTGAGAAAACACAACATATATCCCTTCTGACAAAAGAAATAAGTAACTAAGAAGAAACTATGTATACCTTCTGATGTTGGAAAGAAGTAACTAAGAAGACACTATATATATATATATATATATATATATATATATATATATATATATATATATATATATATATATATATATATATATATATATATATATATCCTCTGAGACTAGAAAGAAGTAACTAAGAAGAAATTATATATATATACATTCTGATGCATGAAAGAAGAATTAATTTTTTAAAAGTTCTCTTGACAACAATGGTTAAAATTCCAAAACAAAATTTTCGTCTTTTTTAAACATAATTGAGTTTACAAGGTAAGAGCTGTTACCTTACCTCAGCTAAGAGCTGTTACCCTACCTCAGCTAAGAGCTGTTACCTTACCTCAGCTAAAAGCTGTTACCCTACCTCAGCTAAGAGCTGTTACCCTACCTCAGCTAAGAGCTGTTACCCTACCTCACCTAAGAGTTGTTATCCTACCTCAGCTCATTTACAAGCTGTGAGCTGTTATCCTACCTCAGCTCATTTACAAGCTAAGAGCTGTTACCCTACGTCAGCTAAGAGCTGTTACCCTACCTCAGCTAAGAGCTGTTATCCTACCTCAGCTCATTTACAAGCTGAGAGCTGTTATCCTACCTCAGCTCATTTACAAGCTAAGAGCTGTTATCCTACCTCAGCTCATTTACAAGCTGAGAGCTGTTATCCTACCTCAGCTCATTTACAAGCTGAGAGCTGTTATCCTACCTCAGCTCATTTACAAGCTGAGAGCTGTTATCCTACCACAGCTCATTTACAAGCTAAGAGCTGTTATCCTACCTCGGCTCATTTACAAGCTGAGAGCTGTTATCCTACCTCAGCTCATTTACAAGCTGAGAGCTGTTATCCTACCTCAGCTCATTTACAAGCTGAGAGCTGTTATCCTACCTCAGCTCATTTACAAGCTAAGAGCTGTTACCCTACGTCAGCTAAGAGCTGTTATCTACAAGAATCGAGTAACACTATAAGGGCTCTGATTCCTTGAATCAAGAGCCCTTCATCATCAAGGCAACCGTCTTTAGGGGATTAAGGTCACATTTTTAAGTTTCCTTACTAATACACTTAGATTAAAAAAACTAAGAATTATTGTTGTTGTTGTTGTTGCATGTATAAGAAACATAATGTTGAATGGGTCTGATTATCTGAATTTGTTTAAGAAACGTGGTCCAAATAAATGCAGAACCGCGTTTATCTGGACCACGTTTTGATCTTTATCGGTTCTTCAACAGGTGAAAATGTTGTCCCAGTAAAAGCTGGTCCAACAAAACGTGTCTTCTTCAGAGTTGGTAGCATGACAATATATGGCTGTTATGGCATCATGTTATTCCTGTGTGTGTACACTCACCTATTTGTACTTACCTTTTTGTGGTTGCAGGGGTCGAGTTACAGCTCCTGGCTTCGCGTCTTCGCTGGTCGCTACTAGGTCCGCTCTCTTCCTGCTCCATGAGCTTTATCATATATCTTCTTAAAGTTACTATGTATGGTTCCTGCCTCCACTACATCACCCTTCAGATTGTTCCACTTCCTGACAACTCTGTGACTAAGAAATACTTCCTAACATCCCGGAGACTCATCAGAGTTTTCAACTTCCAGTTGTGACCCCTTGTGGATGTGTCCCATCTCTGAAATATTCTGTCCCTATCCTTATCCACCTTGTGTGTGTCTGTGTGTGTGTAAATAATAAACGTATGCACTTTCAAAGCATTTATTGAAGGAAATGTTAGGACTTTTCAATATATTTCTTGATTGTACATTTGTGTCTAGCTCTCACTAACTGTTGTTATAACCATGCCAGTACTTGTCCAAGTATTCTTGTATTGTCTTCGCTATCTTGTCCACCTCTTATGTGTGTCGTTCACAGTGCTATTATATCCATCTTTCCTGTGTGTCGTTCACAGTGCTATTATATCCACCTCTCATGTGTGTCGTTCACAGTGCGTATCATATCCACCTCTCATGTGCGTTTCACCCAATTCTTTTTTTTACAAGTCGTAGTTGATCCCTGAAAATCTCGGGTCTTCTGACTTTCGGTTCCTGTAAAGTGTTATAAAGCTGGAAAGCCCACCGGGGATTTTGCACGCCCCGGGAGACCCATCAGGCTTAGGCTGGGCTTTTGGAGATCCTGCAAAAGGCGGAGTGTGACGTGGGAACTATGAAAAGCCCTATTTTTTCTTTAGGGTTAAGGATGAGTTAGGAGCCCAAATATACCACCATACGAGGAAACCCTAAAATAATTTTTTGGAGTAAGGGTGACTTAAGAACCCAAATCTGCCTCTCTATGAAGGAACCCTAAAGTATATATTTAGTTTAAGGGTGGCTTATAAACCTAAGTATGCTTTTCATGCTCAGGGTGACGAGGAAACCCTAAAATATATTTTAGGGGAAGGGCTTGATAAGCCAAACTTACCTCGCTAGTTTTAGAGTGAGCTTGGTACCCAAACTTGTCTAATAAGGTTCATAGTGACTTTGCAACCTTAAAATATAGCTTCAGGGGGACGAGAAAAGATTAACATGCCTCATTAAGTTCAGGGTGACCTGAAAACCCTGAATTTCTGGTTAAGGGCATCGAGAGTGCCCTCATACCCGTCTTCAGGTTCGGGGTAACGTGGAGGTACGGGGTGACGTAGGGGCCTTAACCTGGAAGTTAAAGTCATGCAACCATGGTCTCTCTCTCTCTCTCTCTCTCTCTCTCTCTCTCTCTCTCTCTCTCTCTCTCTCTCTCTCTCTCTCTCTCTCTCTCTCTCTCTCTCTCTCTCTCTCTCTCATCTTCACGCGTCCTGTACTGTATATTTATATAAATATTTTTAGTCCAGCATTTGTTTGTATGTCATTCGTAGAGAGAGATATTTGTTGAATCAGTTTAAATTTCCCTTTATACGAGAATAATAAAGAACGATCCTTTTCATAATGTAGGAATGAATAGTGAATCAGTCTTCAACGTGGGGATGAATAATGAATCAGTATTACGAACACATGGGTAGATTAAAGGCCTGTATCACCTGGTCGTAAAACAAGGCAATCAGTTAGGCAGAACAAGAGTAAGGTCAACACAGCAGGGGTAGATTTCTTTACCCATGTTAGGGTAAACTAACCCGACATTTTATTTTGGCAAGGTTTCGCCCTCCAGGAGCTTTGTCAAGCCGCTGCAACCAATACATGGACGCAGCGGGTATATATAGGTATAGAGTGAGGTGTAGAGCATAATATAATCGTTGTGGGTAGTAGTAGTAGTGGTAGTTACAGTACTTGTGGTAGTAGTAGTAGTAGTAACAACTATGTCATGGCAGGGTTTATTGCTTTGATGAGAATACTTGCTAATACTTCAGAAATAATGAAGCTGCCTTTATTCTATTTAATTGTGTTAGAAGCAGCGATTAGTGCTGATTCAAGGCATTTATGTCTACGGAAATTGGGTTATTTAATCACTAGTCGGGCGTCGTTGAATTTCATCAGGTGGTTGGCGGAATTCCGGTGTTGTACGAAAATGTTGTTCAAGTTATCGTTCCTGCATGCATTAATGTGTTCATGCATTAATGTGTTCGAGGTTTCTTTCTGTTTCACCTACGTATATTCTGTCACAGCCTCCACAGAGGGATAGTATAAACCCCTGCGTTGATTGGTTCAATGTTCTCCAATTTTATCTTAGTCAGATCTTTTATGGAAATACTGGTTGCGATGACGACGCAAGTGCTAGCTTGTGTGAGTTATTTAGAGACGTTCATTGCATCCTGGCTGTAGAGAAGAATTATAACTTTTTTAGAAATGGTGTTAGTGCGTGGAGAATTGATGATCTGAGGGGCTCTATTCTTGAAGTCTTTGGAAAAATAAACGCATAAGCAGTATAATGTGATCCTTTATTGACGACGTTTCGCCCACGCAGTGGGCTTTATCCACCTGACTGTACCCTATATATATCTCCATGTTGCTCATTTTCCAGGTAGATCTGTCTGTGACTCGATAAAGCCCACTGCGTGGGCGAAACGTTGTCAATAAAGGATCACATTATACTGCTTATGTGTTTATTTTTCCATTGTGTCGGTATTTTATACCATTTATTTCCTTGAAGTCTTTGATGAAAAAGGTGTACATACACTCCTCATCAAGAAACTCTGGACGACAAATTCAGTATGCTCCTAGGAAAAATTCTACAGCCAGGATGCATTGAGCATCTCTAAAGTAATCGTGCAAGCTAACACTAGAGTCGTCATCACAACTAGTACTTCCACAAAAGATCTGACTAGGACGAAATGGAAGAACACTGAACCAATCACCTCAGGGGTTTATACTATCCCCTGTGGAGGCTGTGACAGAATATACATAGATGAAACAACAAGAAACCTAGAAACACGTCTCATTGAGCACATTAATGCATGCAGGAACGATAACTTTGGTAAATTAGACACATATGCAACACTTGGGTATCTTTATTGAGGAAACGTTTCGCCACCCATCGTTTCAAGATTGATGGACTGACAACATCGACTCAAGGTTGAGGGACGGACCACCTCAAACTCCTGTTCTTCACGATTCTCCTTTGTATGGACTGATGAAGCCACTGTGTGGCGAAACGTTTCCTCAATAAAGATACCCAAGTGTTGCATACGTGTCTAATTTACCAACTCGTCGGTTCTCTGAACCATTCATTTACAACGATAACTTTAACAACGTCTGCGTACAACACCAGAATTCCGCCAACCACCTAATGAAATTCAACGAAGCCTGACTAGAAATTAAAGAACCCAATTTGATGTAGACGTAAATGCATTGAATCATCATTAATCGCTTTTTCTAATGCAATTAAACAGAATAAATGCAGATTCATCATCTCTGAAGTATTAGCAAGTATTCTCAAAACAATAAACCCTGCCATAACATAGCTGCTACCACTACTACTACCAACACAAGTACCACAGCTGCTACTACTACTATTATTACTACTACCACTACTATTACTACTTCCACAACTACCACAAGTACTACTACTACTACCTAAAACTATTATATTATGCTTTGCACCTCTATACTTACATATACCCTTTGTGTCCCTGTATTGTTTGTAACAGCTTAATAAAGCTCCTGGAGAGCGAAACGTTGCCACAATAAAATGTTGCATTAGTTGAACTTTTGTCCTTTTAAGAACATAAGAATGGAGGAACACAGCAGAAGACCTACTGGCCCATACAAGGCAGGTCCTTATCAAAACCACCCTTTCCCAAAGCTACCCAAGAATCTACTCCCGTTCCCACGACACCAATCAAACCCAGCCCCTCCCACTCATGTAGAAGAATGGTTCAAAGAACCGACACTCCCACTCATATTGTCCAATCTCTTCTTTGTTTACTACTCACAAAATTTCCTAAACCCGTCTTCCATGGCAACTCTATATCTCATCTACCTTTGTTTACTAGTCACTAAAGAACCTGTGACTTCACGCTGGAAGTCAGTTGCAGGCATTCAGACTCAACCGCTACATTTTTGTGATGTTACACTTGATAACTGTCTTCTACGCTGCCATACCATTGACATGAAGTACCACTGACAAACGTGGGGATGAATAATGAATTAGTTTTTTACTTTGGAATGAATAATGAATCAGTTCTTAACCTTGGGATGAATGATGAATTAGTCTTTAGCCTGGGAATGAATAATGCCTCGGCTTCAGTTGACCTTGTGTCTGGACAGACGCAGAGAGACCCTCCGGGTCCCCGGCTGCAGCATGACCCCTTTAATGACTCTCACTGTATTGAAGTTTTTATCCTCCTCTCACGGCTATTAATATGGCCATCCCGATGTGGATAAAAGAGGAACTGCCTTGTTTGGCCTGTGGGGTGGGGGGAGACACTGCTGTAACTGACCCACCGGGGAGAGGAAGATTATCTGTGTACTGTGTGGAAAGATGTTAAGAGGTCTTTCTTCTCTCTCTTTCTCTCTCTCTCTCTCTCTCTCTCTCTCTCTCTCTCTCTCTCTCTCTCTCTCTCTCTCTCGTGTGTGCACGGACTGTGCACACTGCTTGTTTTGATGCATTTTCCACTCAGTGCACTCAGCCCCATCTCTGTCAATTATACTGGTTAGGATTCTCTTTTATTTTACGCATCAACTACATCACTCTCCCTCTCCCTCGTCTCATGCGCTATATACTCCGTCAGCATCACTCTCCCTCTCCCTCGTCTCATGCGCTATATACTCCGTCAGCATCACTCTCCCTCTCCCTCGTCTCATGCGCTATATACTCCGTCAGCATCACTCTCCCTCTCCCTCGTCTCATGCGCTATATACTCCGTCAGCATCACTCTCCCTCTCCCTCGTCTCATGCGCTATATACTCCGTCAGCATCACTCTCCCTCTCCCTCGTCTCATGCGCTATATACTCCGTCAGCATCACTCTCCCTCTCTCTCGTCTCCTTCACTATGTGCTATTTCATCACCACTTTCACGTTTCCGTCACTATAGGCTCCATCAGTGTCACTCTCTCATTTCACTATAAAACTATGATACAACTGCACCATTCTCCACTTCTTGACTTACTACACTCACAAACAGTCACTATCCATCGTCTTTCACATTATTCCATTCTTCCTTCCTTTGTCAAATGACTAAGATCTCAACGGAGTGGATCTTCGTGTGACTAACATGTTACGATAAATATTTCCATTTTCCTGATAATCACAATACCAACATCGTGTCCTGTGATGCTATTGTGTGGCGATCTATGACACTGTGTGGTGATCTGTGACACTGTGTGGTGATCTGTGACTGTGGGGTGATCAGTGAAGCTTCTGTGTAGTGATCTGTGATGCTACTATGTAATGTATAATGCCTGTCATCACATCCTATAAAGTGGTTTTTATGGGAAGCACCATCAAGCCTGCACACGACTTGTCAAATAATGAAAAACTCTACTCAAAAGGTTACGTCATATTTTTTTCCAACTTTTTCCTGACAAAGAAAACCTTTATCAACCGAGCCACAACATGCCTACACGATTTATAGTGGAAGCTACGAACCGTGGCTCGTTTGGCAACGCACTCGCTTCACATAATATATGTCCATGATTCGATCCCTGCATAGGTTGAAACGATGGGCATGTTTCTTTACACCTGCTGTCCCTGTTTACCTAACAGTTAGTAGGTACCTGGGTGTTAGTCGACTGGTGTGGGTCGCACCCTGGGGGATGGTAGTGTACCTTAGATAGAGCTGGGCTTTGAAATGAGCTGAGGTAGCATAACAGCTCTTAGCCTGTAAAATTGATTTGTGTTATTAAAAAAAAATCTGGTTTAATTCCTTCGTAGATACTACATTTCTCATACACCAACAGTTCGCAGAATCCCAAAAGCCATTTCCCCCCCACTCCACTTTAACATCCTTATACAAACCTGTTGGATGCTCATGCCTCTACTTCTCAAAACCTTCACATCCTCTTGTCAGCCCTTAAGTAAAAATGAGATATAGAAAGTAAGAGAGCATTAATCTTAAAACTTGGTTCAGGAAGAATACTAAATTTTCTTATGTCTATAGTTAATTGCTCACAAAGTTGTTCCTCAATACTGAACCTCGAGTATTCTGATGGTGGTCAATCAAGTGGTAGGGCTAGCACATGACTCGCTCAGAGGTGCTAATACATGACTCGCTCTGTGGTGTTAATACATGACTCTCTCAGTGGTGCTAATACATGACTCGCTCAGTAATGCTAGCACATGACTCTCAGTGGTGTTAGCATATGACTCGCTCAGTGGTGCTAATACCCGACTCGCTCAGTGGGGCTAACACATAGCGAGGGAAAGTGACAAAATGATGGTGTATAAGTTCACAAATTAACGAGGGTTGGCCGATACTCTTATGATAGCCATGCCAGGAGTAAAGGTCTGAGGGGCCACTACAGCCGGCCATAGCAGTGGCGACTTCTGATTTACCAATGCTGGACTCAGTCGTCTGAGTGAGTGCGTCCCTGGACCCAAGAGTCTTGTACAAGTCTCAGGTGAAATTTCTTGCAGTTTCCAGTCACGTTGGGTGTGGGGAGGCTACACAGTCTCAAGTATTATTGTGGTGGTGACCTCCGCTACTCAGTATTCCACTCACACACCTGCCGCCTGGCCCCATTCGCACGGGAGGAGGAAATTTTTGAAGGTAATTTAAATATTTACCACAGGAATGTGTGAAAGAACTGCTAATGGGGGGTTTGATTTTTACTATGTGAAGGTTGGTAACTGACTACTTCTGTACTGGTTAGCGTATTAGGTTTAAAGCCTATTGACTACCCAATGGTTTTAAAGCCCTGCTGTCGCTACTAGTAATGAATGTTTTAATCCCTGACTTTAAAGTAAACCTTCAGAATACATTCACCTCTTGGTGTATGTACCCTGTTCATTTCTGTACTAACCTGGTGTAGTGAACGTTCACACCTGGAAATGTTATTGATGGATGCATAGCCTGCCGTTAGTCACAGATTTGCATGAAACGATTAGCATTATCAGAGTAATTACGTCTTGTTGTGATCCATCCTTGGAGGCTTAAACTGCTTAGCATCTTCAATAATGAATTCACCGTCTCTTGTTTTGAACCGTAAGGAGGAATTAAATATATTAATGGTGACTCTGTTGTTGCAGTTAGAAACGTAAACACGTTTATAATTTCTATGACTATGACTATCTAGATAAGTTAGGAAACTAGTAATATTGGCACTTCGGTTTTATTTATTGTCCTATTTATCAAGGACCACGCAGGAGGATCTCGCGATGATAGACCTCCTCTCGGTAAGTCTCCCACCTTCAACACAGACTGGGTTATCGTAACTGAGACGAGATTCATACACTAAGTTTGACTTTTCTTGTTAACACTTGAGCCCATCCTTCACCTTTCTCTTTCCTGACGTCCGCACTGACGTCCGCACCTCTTTCCTCCCCGGAGTGTTATATGACCTCAGTGTCTCCAACATTTAGCCATGAAACGCTCAATGACCAGTATAGATTTGTGATTTTTTTATAACACATAAATAGCAGCTTACATATGAGATTTAAATGCTGCGAATAAGATTTGTGCAGTTTAGTAAACACTTGTACTTTATATCCTTCTTAAAATTTCGTATTCTTGTAATATTTTCTTTCCAATTTACGAGGCGTAGGCGATAATTCAGGAAACCATTAACTAACATAATGCCACGGAGTTACCGAGAATTTTATTAAATGTTGAACCGAAGATCAACAATAATTTTTTTTATCCTCTGAATGCTAAAAAACAATGAATATATATTTTCTGTATCATTAGACAATATTTGGTCAACAAATGCGAGTTTTAAAAGACTATCGCTGAAATAATACCTCATTATGTTAAATCTCTATAATGTGTAGTGCGTTACTTTATATATATATATATATATATATATATATATATATATATATATATATATATATATATATATATATGTCGTGCCGATTAGGTAAAACTTGCGATTTTGGCTTCAATAGCAACGCTCACCTTGCCATATAAGACAAGCGAAAATTTGTGTATGCAATAATTTCGCCAAAATCATTCTGAACATAACGAAAAAAATATATTTCAATGTGTTTGTTTATTATTAAATTAATGTTAACGTATCTAAAATATATTTAGATGGGTTAGGCTAAATTAAATTGCGCTTGTTGTAATAAGGTTAGGTAGGTTTTCAAAGTTTCTCTTGGTACAAAATTATAAATTCTTACATTAACATAAATGAAAAAAATATATCTATAAACGTATAAGAGAAAATTTTAAAAAGGACTTAATTTTAAATGAGTTCTTGCTAATTGACCAGTTTTACCTATTAGGCACGACATATGTATAGTATATATATATATATATATATATATATATATATATATATATATATATATATATATTATTGTAACAACGAACGAGTGGTATTGATCAATAACAACACTGCACTATCGGGGTCGAACCATACTGCTTCGGCCCGCCTCATGGTGAGCGAAAACACGTGGTCTAAGGCGTCATGTGTATTCGCTCATCTTAAAGGCGGGCCAAAGCAGCATAGGTTCGGCCCTGCTAGTGCAGTGTTGTTACTGATATATATATATATATATATATATATATATATATATATATATATATATATATATATATATATATATATATATATGGCAATGTTAAAATCGCTTATTTGTGTATATATATGTATATATATATATATATATATATATATATATATATATATATATATATATATATATATATATATATATATATATATATATATATATACACACACACACACACACACAAATAAGCGATTTTAACATTGCCAAACAAGTCACTAGGGAATGAAAAACTCGTTCTAGGCCTATCGCACTTATGTGATATTTCAGGACAGAATTTAACACTAATTATTACTTAATTTAATCAAAATGATTTTCTTTATTTATTACAACACTGAATTTTACTCTCCGATTTTCTGGCAACACAATCGTAGCTTTTTAAGCTAAGATGGCAGCTCTGTCTTAAAAAAAAAAACTTTCAAATTGATATAAACTGATTGAATACCGTAGCTGGAACAATTGACAAGTTTCCCACACATAGTGGCTGTGACTGCTACTGTTGTGAGTGTGTGTGTGTGTGTGCGTGTGTGTGTGTGTAGTAATAGTTGTCAGAGGCACTTGTCAATAGACAAGAGGGCTGTTGTGTGGAGTGGTTGCGTGTGTGTACTCACCTAATTGTGGTAGCACGGGTCGATTCAATGCTCTTGCCCCGCCTCTTCACTGGTCGTTACTAGATCCTCTTTCTCCCTGCTCCATGAGCTTTATCATACCTCTTCTTAAAGCTATGTATGGATCCTGCCTCCACTACATCACTTTCCAGACTATTCCACTTATTCCACTTCCTGTATATGTGTGTGTGTGTGTGCGCGCTACTGTTTCCTTGTGACTGTTGCTGTGTGACTGTTGCTGTGTGACTGTTGCTGTGTGACTGCGTTACTGAGACTGTTTAGTCATGTCAGCCTAAATTAAACAAGAACAAGAGGGTCTTTCAAGGTAACAGTCTCTTCCAAACTTGACCATGATGCTGCCGCCCAGAAAGAAACCTCTGCAATGAACAAACTTTCTAACCACTTCCACTTAAGTCTCTTTTTACCTCCCGCTGGGTTTCAATGAACCTCCAAACTTTGAACTTAGTTATCAGTAATAAACCAATTTTGTCTAATGAGTGGTGGGCAGGATTAATTATCCAATAATTAATGCAATAAACTAAAAAGTAGGGACAAAAGAATTAATATATTGATTATATGCAAGACTCATCTACATTCCGAAGTGTCTCGCCTACACAGTGGGCTTCTTCAGTCGAATAAACAAGAGGCAGCAGTTTGGATGTTGGGAACTCTCGAAGAATCAAAACCATAATTTTTAAAGGGTTCACCGGTAAGCCAGTGGAAGGCCTCGGTCAGATGACCAAAAGCTCCAGCTGTGGATCAACATATGAATAAGGCCCGCGTCAGGAAACGCTTGTCCTCTTGCCTGACAAACCTTACCTAACGTGACCTCTAGGAGACGTCACTGAGGTAAGAAGTCACTTTGAAAAGTCATCTCGAGAACAGGAAGTCAACTGGATTAGACAATTTTTTAATTAGATGTGTTATGGTGTGTCATAGATGTGTTATGGTGTGTCGTAGATGTGTTATGGTGTGTCGTAGATGTGTTATGGTGTGTCGTAGATGTGTTATGGTGTGTCGTAGATGTGTTATGGTGTGTCGTAGATGTGTTATGGTGTGTCGTAGATGTGTTATTGTGTGTCGTAGACGTGTTATGGTGTGTCGCAGATGTGTTATGGTGTGTCACAGTTGTGTTGTAATGTGTCGCATATGTCTTATGGTGTGTCGCAGATGTGTTGTGGTGTGTCGTAGATGTGTATTGGTGTGTTGTTGATGTGTAACGGTGTGCAGATGTGTTATAGTGTGTCGTAAATGTGTTATGGTGTGTCACAGATGTGTTGTGGTGTGTCGTAGATGTGTTATGGTGAGTCGCAGATGTGTTATGGTGTGTCGCAGATGTGTTATGGTGTGTCGCAGATGTGTTATGGTGTGTCGCAGATGTGTTATGGTGTGTCACCGATGTGTTATTGTGTGTAGTAGATGTGTTATAGTGTCGTAGATGTATTATGGTGTGTCGATGTGTCATGGCAGGCTGTAGATGTGTCGTGGTCGGCAGTTCGGCCTAACTGGCCAATTCGGCTTAATAGGCACACAAATACACCACCAAAGGTACACTTACACTATACAAGGTTCATTTACACTATCCAGGGTTAATTTTCTCTATTCAGGGTTCATTTTCTATTTCAAGGGTTCATCTATGGTTTATTTTCACTTTCCAGGTTTTATCTTCACTATCCAAGTTCATTTACACTATTTAATGTTCTTTTATACTATCCAGGGTTCATTTACACCAGTCAATGGTTTCTAGCTCTGCTGTGAAGTTATTTATTGAGGCGTCGTCATGGAGTCTAAATGAAACTTTGGTGTATTCTATAGGTGGTTTTCTAATGTTTTTTAAGAGGAAGGTGGGGTAACTAGCTTTACCGAAGGTATGGCTTTAAAGTCAGCATCATTAATGTTGCAAAAACCTTACTCTCTCTATTATCCAGGGTTCATTTACACTATCCAGTGTTCATTTATATTAGCCAGGTTCATTTAGTTTATTCAGGTTTATTTACGCTACATAACTCTCCATGTTTGCTTATATTAATTTCCTCCCTTATTGCTGTTTGTATTCGTTTTTAATATGAAACGTGTTTCCTATATAATTCTGAAAAGCATATGATACCTAAAATAATAAAATAAAAATATGTTAAAATCAATTAGCCTGTAGTAAAATTGGTTTCGTTATACGTCGTTTAGCTTCAAGTCCGTTTCCTGGAACCTATCGACGACGTTAAGCAGGGACAACATGATAACAATATACAAAATATTGAGAGGAATTGCCAAGGTGGATAGAGACAGAATGTTTCAAAGATGGGACACACCAACAAAGAGTCACAACTGGAAATTGAAGAATCATATGAGTCACAGGGATGTAGAGTTGTCTGGAAGTGGAACAGGAGGTAGGATCCATACATAGTTTTAAGAAGAGATACGATAAAGCTCATGGAGCAGGGAGAGAGTGGACCAAGTAGCGACCAGCGAAAAGGCGGGGCCAGGAGCTATGAATCGACCCCTGCAACTACATATAGGTGAATACACACACTATACCAAGAAGATAGCAACTGTGAAGAGGGGCCAGGAGCCGAGAGTCAACCCTGGCAACCAAATAATTGTGAGTATATATATGAGAGAGCGTCGTAGCTCTGCATACATATTGCTAGAGTCAAGCCCTGAAGTCCTGCAGGAAACTCGCATGGGAAACTAGCTTATTATTGACTTTCTCATTATTTTTTTCCTCGTCGAAACCCTATTATTCCCTTTCACTGCCTTAATAAACGAGTATTTAATCCCACGGCGCCACATGATTGAAATGACGACCTTCAACTTAACTAACTTTCATTCCTTTGACGATGAGGCCAGGCAGGCAAAAGTTGAAATTTTTATATGACGTGCGTTTGGTCTTGTTTAGAGAGCTGTCAGAACCTACCCAGGGATAGCAGACGGAGCGTATGAAGGCAGTCAGCCAGAACCTACCCAGGGATAGCAGACGGAGCGTATGAAGGCAGTCAGCCAGAACCTACCCAGAATGTCAGCTAGAGAACCTAATAGTGTTTTTTAACATAAATTACTCAAATGCACATTCAGTAAATTTTGATAATATAAAAATCATTTTAGTAATAAAGTTAAATGTTGCAGAGCAATGCATGGTAGAAAGACTGTTGAGGGTAATACCTTTCATACGACTTTATGTTGTAAGGAACTTCATGTATGTTCTGATGAGTATATCTCAGTATGTGTACACTTATTCACTTTACTCATCACAGACCTGTATTAGGGCCAAAAACATCTTAGATTGGTGGTAACTGTTGCACGCAGCCTCCATGACTTTTTATATAGTCGATTGACTTTTAAAATCAATCATCCGAGCAGGAGCATTTTTTATATATATTGTCTGTAAAACAACTAATAAACATATCGAGGGAAAATAATGTTTTGATGAAGTATAGAGTGCTAGAGCTCTGAGAACCTGGGGATGGTGCGTCTCACACCATGTACCTCCCCAAGGCTTTTTAAGTATAAATACAGTAAACATCAAATAATCCATCAGTAGCAGTGGAAAGCACACAAGTTGAATAATAAACATATCAAATTAAAAACTTGAAAAACAATCGTTCATCGGGATAATGTTTTACTCTACACAGCCAAACTCTGTTCCAGTCAAAGTATTAGAATTTTATGACTACCCTGCAATATCTCCCTTGCCTGCATTGAGGTACACGATGCCGGCGTTATGCAATACAGGAATAACCAATGATCGCGCAGCTACTGAAATACATCTGTTATGGAGGAAATCAGAATAAAACGCGTGATTGCATATTTGAAAAAAATAACACAATGAAAACAGGAAATAAAACCTAAGTGCTTTCACTTGCTTAAACACACATCTTCAGGATTGCAGAGAGTTTTAAATAGAATGTAGCTGTGCCTTTTCTCTGCATTAAACATAGAGGCAAATTTTTAGATTTACCTTCGCCCAAACAATGATGAAGGGAGAACAGAAGGATAGATTTATCTAGTATCCGGCCCAGGGCCTGAATTTTTATTTATATCTATTTTTTTTTTTTTGTGAAACGTTATACCCATGTGTGTTATTCAGCTCTAAGAGTGATGAAGATGAGAGTCTTAGTCCGCTAATAGCAAGAGAAACAGCCTAGAAAATTAAGACATGTGCAACATCTGGGTATCTTTATTGTAGACGTTTCGCCATCCAGTGGCTTTATCAATGCAAATTCTAGGACATAATTAGAGACAGTAGAACTATATACAAAAGATGAGGTAATCAGTCCCTCAGCTTTAGAGTTGATGTGAAGAGCACCGTAGTCGTGAAGATTCTGGAGCAGAGGCAAGGAGGCTGGCGCTTATATACTAACGTCAGGTGGAAAGGGACGGGTAGCAGACGAGGGCATAGTCACTGGTAGGCGGGATTTCCCAGGGGAAGTTATAGTAGTAGTTGTAGAAGCCGTGAAGAAGGTCATGTAGATGTCCTCTGAACCAAGATTCCATGATGTTGCAGTGTCCTAGAATTTGTATTGATAAAGCCACTGGAGGGCGAAACGTCTACAATAAAGATACCCAGATGTTGCACATGTGTCTTAATTGTCATCTTGTCTGTATTGTAGACCATTCTTACATACCACGCTGTAAAGTGCCAGAAAACGATACATCTGCGAATTTCTTAAGGCCAAGATATGAAACTAATGTTAAAAGTGAAACTGAAATCAGATGTTACAGGAAATGTAAGGTAGACGTGAAATAGCAGTGAGCAAACTATATAAATGACAGTGAACCGAATATACAAATTTCAGTGAGGTCACTGCATAAACGGCAGTGAACAGAATACACAAAAAACAGTAAGCAATCTGTGTAAACAGCAGGGAGCAGACTATACAAGTTGTAGTTAACAGTCTATCTAACAGTCAGACGACTGTATAAGTGGATCTGAGAAGGCTTTATAAGTGGCACTTAAAAGGATATATGAATGGTAGTGAGCAGACAATAGAGATGACAGTAAGTCAAATACAAATATAGAAAGTGTTTACAAAAAATACCTTGAATGTCCTTTACTGGATCCATTGAAAAAGAATACGAATGCTAACCAGCAGAAAGATGAGTCAAATTAAAAAGTTTCGAAGTGCAGCATTGGCAAGAAAATCCAAAGACAGATGAATGTGGAAACTAAAAAGAGAGATGGTCTTCCTGCAACAATAGTAAGGTGGAGGAGGAGCAAGGGGATAGAAGGCAGGCACGGGGAGAAAAGTAGGAACTGGAGGAAGTACAAGAGAAGGGGACATGAGGAAGAGGAAGAGATATAGAATGCTTGATAGGGAAGAAATGGGTGGATAGTAAGAGAATGAAGGAGCAAGCTGTGACTTATCTTACTATATTCAGGTATCCCTGAAGGAGGATCATTCAAGTATCCCTGAAGGAGGATCATTCAGGTATCCCTGAAGGAGGATCATTAAGAGATTGCCTGATTGTCCACTTTTTTTATTCTTCTCCAAAATTTTCAACGGATGCCGCAGTCTGCACTATGCCAATCGCGTACATTAAGGCATGTGAGACTGGAGTGGAATATAGGTATATCTCTCTCGGATCCCGCACTGGCCTAGTTTTATATATGATAAGGGAACGGTATAGACTCAGCACCAGAAGTGGAGGCTCGCTCCTCGTTTTGAAACTCGGGAACCGGTGTAAATTACCCCAAATGGGATAAAAATGAAGACTCAATAAACATAAATAAAACTTCACAAAAATATATTTAATAAGCGAAGCAAATTATGAAAGCTATATTTTTTCAAACAAATCCTTTTTAAGTTTCTTAATTTTTATTTTCTTCATTCTTCTCCAAAACCTGAAGTGAAAATGTTTTCAATTAAATTCTTTATTTCCCTAATGAATTTTTTATTGAATTGGTCTGTTACTATTTTGTTTTATTTCATGCAGTTTATTTTTCATTTTGTTGTTAATTTTGTGCATTATTTATAAAGTTGCTTTATCGCGTATAATACATACTTTTCAACTTGTATACTTGGAATATACCTGGAGAGGGTTTCGGGGGTCAACGCCCCCGCGGCCCGGACTGTGACCATGACTGTATTCTCCATACAAATGGATTCAATAAACTATTTTGAATTTGAATTTGATTCTGTGGACTTTCAGGTCTAGTGAGGAATTTCCTTCTACACATAATTTGTTTTGGGGTCATACCCAAAAACGTTAGACGACCTCTGCCCTATAAGGTTTAAAAGTTAATGGTGGAGTAAAAGGTAGAGGAGGAGAAACAAGAAGATAGGGGTGCGGAAAAGATGTGAAAGGTGTGTGTTGATAAAGAGGTAGAGAGAAACGGGTACAGAAGAGGAGGGACGAGAAGGGAAACAGAAGAGGAGGGACGAGAAGGGAAACAAAAGAGGAGGGACGAGAAGGAAAACAGAAGAGTGACGAGACTGGGAAATTTATGCCTCACTGTCGCAGCTAGTTTGCTCTTGTGTAATAACGACGCTTGTACAACGCAATAACATTTTATTATGAAACATTTTGCTTACCAGGAGCTAATAAAGTGTTTCCTTGTGTTTCAGTGCTGCACGAGTGTCTTTATTACATTCTGTCGTTATACGTGTACGAGATTCCTATAACCAATTCCCCTTGTGTATTTGTTGAATAATCAGGGCGACCAGAGGGTTGAGGGAGTGAGGGGAGAAGGAGAGTAACGCACACGGTGAGCAAGTAAGGGGGAGGTGGAGAGTGGAGGCTTGGAAGGACAGTGAGTAGGATGAAGAGGAATCCTCGTCTTCAACCTTACGTAATTTTTTTTAGCAAATTTTTTTCTAAATATATCATAGATCAATTTTTATTTAATATTGCGTGAAATCAATTATTTATATTTTTTTCTTTCGTTATGTTCAGATTTTTTCATAGATTTATGGCATTAGTATTTTTTCACTCTGCTTATTCGGCAGAAAAGATCCTTCCTTTCCAGGCCTTACTCTAAAGTTTACATTTCATTTCCTAAGTTTGCTATTGTTATAATTTGCTTGTTATATTTGCACGTTCCCAGTTTGTCTTCGTTGAACAAACAAGTAATTCAATCAGTTTTAATTCATCTGTTCTTAGGTTCAACCTATGAAAGGAACAATGAATACCTGACGTTGTCACAGTACTGACAGTGAGGTGACACACTCCTGGCTCAATTGTAGGTCATGACACTTACAATGAGATTAACAGCGATTTTAAATAGTACTTGGAACAAAAGACTGGTCACATTGACACGGAACTTATTGGAATCTCTGATGAGTGAATTGGCAGGATAATTTGCGAACTTATAGCGTAATAAAGTTCTAGTTCTGTTCACTGAGAAACCTACGTAGTGCAAGCTGCGAAGCCTTAGGTAAGTGACCAACTGTCTCGCTGTTTCCTTTCTCTCTCTCTCTCTCTCTCTCTCTCTCTCTCTCTCTCTCTCTCTCTCTCTCTCTCTCTCTCTCTCTCTCTCTCTCTCTCTCTCTCTCTCTCTCTCTCTCTCTCTCTCTCTCTCTCTCTCTCTCTCTCTCTCTCTCTCTTTTTTTTTTTTCTCTCTCTCTCTGTCTCTCTCTCTCTCTCTCTCTCTCTCTCTCTCCCCTCTCTCTGTCTCTCTCTCTCTCTCTCTCTCTCTCTCTCTCTCTCTCTCTCTCTCTCTCTCTCTCTCTCTCTCTATCTCTCTCTATCTCTCTCTTTCTCTCTCTCTCTCTCTCCTCTCTCTCTCTCTCTCTCTCTCTCTCTCTCTCTCTCTCTCTCTCTCTCTCTCTCTCTCTCTCTCTCTCTCCCCTCTCTCTCTGTCTCTCTCTTTCTCTCTCTCT
Source organism: Cherax destructor (assembly GCA_009830355.1). Taxonomy (NCBI): domain Eukaryota; kingdom Metazoa; phylum Arthropoda; class Malacostraca; order Decapoda; family Parastacidae; genus Cherax; species Cherax destructor. The sequence continues at coordinate 95,112 of WNWK01001577.1, forward strand.
CTCTCTCTCTCTCTCTCTCTCTCTCTCTCTCTCTCTCTCTCTCTCTCTCTCTCTCTCTCTATCTCTCTCTCTCTGTTCTCGTTTTGCTTTCTTCTCCCTTCTATTAAAAACGTCCAAAAAGTCTGCAAAAATGTCCTGCGAAAATTATGAAAGTTTTTTAACCTTCAAAATGTTCCTCGACATTTCTGAGACACTTTTGCCGAAGAGTCTCGAATATTCCTCGGTATTTCGAGGAATTGGATACCACGGAGATTTGGATAAAAGGAAGAGCTGGATAACAGGAAGGATTGGATACTAGGACTAGTAGGATTCGTGCAATAACCAGATATATGAGACGTCCGGATTACTGCCAAATCACAGACCAGAAAACCATGGCCAGCTTGATGGATTATGAGAAAAGTTATATTACTCTCTAGTGAAAGAGGTCACTTTCGAAAGACAAGTTGGGGTTTATTTCCTTCGACATGTATTACACTGTTATAAGCGTGTAGTAAAGTGAACAATATTACTCACGAAATCGTAATGACACGATTGCAAACAAACCATACTACGGGTGGGGTTAGAACCCGCGATCAGAGAATCCTGTTGACGGCTTTGAAGGGACTTGAGCTAGAGTTCGTCACGGCCACTCTAGCTGGAGATTCGTCTGTAAAAACTTACATTTGTGGTCACAGTGGTGCCTATAAGCTTCCTATGGTGTATAAATATACCTAGTTGGATGAATGTTATTGTAGCCAGCTGGTCCAGTGGCTAGGGCGTCGGTCTGGAGTTTTATGACTCTGACCGCGGGTTCTTACCCCGCCCGTGGTATGGTTTGAACAATATTACCTTCTGCATGTATTAAACTGCCAAGATGAGCGTGTAATAAAGTGGACAATATTATCTTCTGTTTGTATTTAACTGTCATAAGCGTGTAATAAAGTGAACAATATTATCTTCTGTTTGTATTTAACTGTAATAAACGTGTAATAAAGTGGACAATATTATCTTCTGTTTGTATTTAACTGTCATAAGCGTGTAATAAAGTGAACAATATTATCTTCTGTTTGTATTTAACTGTAATAAACGTGTAATAAAGTGAACAATATTATCTTCTGTTTGTATTTAAATGTCATAAGCGTGTAGTAAATGCACAACATTGTCTTCAGAATGTAGTTAACTGTTATGAGCGTGTAGTAAATGCACAACAGTAGTGGACCCTGAGAAATTGTAGTTAGTCTCGACCGAGAGTAAAAATGTTTGATTCTGATACTGCTTTCTGCTGGCCTTATTTGTGAATGACTTGAACGATATGTGATGGCCATATTGGTACATGTTTTGTAAAATATATTGGAACACAGGGAAGCTATGTAATATTATCAACTAGAGGTATCGTTTAATAATCAGAGTATGAAATTTCATTAGAGTTGAAAATATGGACATGGGAATTAAAAATTTAATAATTTATAAATTGCTTGTGGAGAATGATGCTTTATTTGTTAATAAATACTAAACATAATGTTTTCTTGCATTACACACACACACACACACACACACAGCAAATGTAGTTCCAATTTTTAAAAAAGGAGACAGAAACGTAGCACTAAACTACAGACCAGTGTCACTGACATGTATAGTATGCAAGGTCATGGAGAAGATTATCAGGAGAAGAGTGGTGGAGCACCTAGAAAGGAATGAGCTTATCAACGAAGGCCAACACGGTTTCAGGGACGGGAAATCCTGTGTCACAAACCTACTGGAGTTCTATGACAGGGTGACAGCAGTAAGACAAGAGAGAGAGGGGTGGGTAGATTGCATATTCTTGGACTGTAAGAAGGCGTTTGACACAGTCCCACACAAGAGATTAGTGCAGAAGCTGGAGGACCAGGCAGGGATAACAGGGAAGGCACTACAATGGATCAGGGAATACATGTCAGGAAGACAGCAGCGAGTCATGGTTCGTGGTGAGGTGTCAGAGTGGGCGCCGGTGACGAGTGGGGTGCCACAGGGGTCAGTCCTAGGACCGGTGCTGTTTCTGGTGTTTGTGAACGACATGACGGAAGGAATAGACTCCGAAGTGTCCCTGTTTGCAGATGATGTGAAGTTGATGAGAAGAATTCAATCGGAAGAGGACCAGGCAGAACTACAAAGGGATCTGGATAGGCTGCAAGCCTGGTCCAGCAATTAGCTCCTGGAGTTCAACCCAACCAAGTGCAAAGTCATGAAGATTGGGGAAGGGCAAAGAAGACCGCAGACGGAGTACAGTCTAGGGGGCCAGAGACTACAAACTTCAATCAAGGAAAAAGATCTTGGGGTGAGCATAACACCAGGCACATCTCCTGAGGCGCACATCAACCAAATAACTGCTGCAGCATACGGGCGCCTAGCAAACCTAAGAACAGCATTCCGACATCTTAATAAAGAATCGTTCAGGACCCTGTACACTGTGTACGTTAGGCCCATACTGGAGTATGCAGCACCAGTTTGGAACCCACATTTATCCAAGCACGTAAATAAACTAGAGAAAGTGCAAAGGTTTGCAACAAGACTAGTCCCGGAGCTAAGGGGTATGTCCTACGAGGAGAGGTTAAGGGAAATCGACCTGACGACACTGGAGGACAGGAGAGATAGGGGGGACATGATAACGACATATAAGATACTGAGAGGAATTGACAAGGTTGATAGAGACAGAATGTTCCAAAGATGGGACACAGCAACAAGGGGACACAGTTGGAAGTTGAAGACTCAGATGAATCACAGGGATGTTAGGAAGTATTTCTTCAGTCACAGAGTAGTCGGGAAGTGGAATAGCTTGGGAAGCGATGTAGTGGAGGCAGGTTCCATACACAGCTTTAAGAAGAGGTATGATAAAGCTCATGGCGCAGGGAGAGTGACCCAGTAGCGGCCAGTGAAGAGGCGGGGCCAGGAGCTATGTCTCGACCCCTGCAACCACAACTAGGTGAGTACAACTAGGTGAGTACACATGAATGCAATAATTTCGCAAAAATCATTCTGAACTTAACGAAAAAAAAATATTTCATTAGTTTTGTTTATTATTAAATTATTGTAAACTTATCTAAAATATATATTTAGATGGATTAAGCTAAATTAAATTGCGCTTGTTATAATATAATAAGGTTAGGTAAATTTTCTATGGATCTTCTGGTACTAAATTATTAATTTTTACATTAACATATATTAGAAAATATATATCTTTAAACGTGAGAGAAAATTTTAGAAAGGACTTAATTTTAAATGAGTTCTTGCTAATTGACCAATTTTACCTATTCGGCACGACATATATATGCAATAAGATCACAGTAAACGTGTGATATCACAATATGCAGAACAACTACTGTGAAAAAAAAAATAGTGAAATTCCAAGCGCTTTTGTGTGGCTCTAACTAACATTTATTTTTTGCCCATTTAGTAAAAGCTGAATATGTTGCAAAATGTTGGGATACGTCCGTGTTCTCATACTTCTTTTGCGTGCTCCTGGGAACAGTGGTAGCGTGTTCCTACCTGAAATATACCTAGAGGAGGTTTCGGGGGTCCATGCCTCCCACGGACCGGTCTGTGACCAGGCCTCGCGGTGGATCAGGGCCTGATTAACCAGGCTGTTACTGCTGGCCGAACGTAACCCGACGTGCGAGCCACAGCCCGGCTGGTCAGGTACTGACTTTACGTGCCTGTCCAGCGCCTTCTTGAAGACAGCCAGGGGTCTATTGGTAAACCCCTAATGTATGCTGGGAGGCAGCTGAACAGTCTTGTGTCCCTGACACTTATTGTTGTGTTGTCTCTTAGTGTACTCGTGGCGCCCCTGCTTTTCACTGGGGAGATATTGCATCTCCTATCGAGTCTTTTGTTTTCGTAGGGAGTAATTTTCGTGTGCAGATTTGGGACTAGTCCCTCTAGAATTTTCCAAGTGTATATTATCATGTATCTTTCTCGCCTGCTATCCAGGGAGTACAAATCAAGGGACTTCAACCGTTTCCAGTAATTTAGGTGCTAAATCGTATTTATACGTGCAGTGAAAGTTCTTTGTATATTCTCAAGGTCTGCAGTTTCGTCTGCCTTGATAGGGGCCATTATTGTACAGCAACAATCCAACCTAGAAAACAAGCGATTTCAAGAAAATCATAAAGGGCTTGGCATCCCTAGTTTTCAAGGTTCCTGGGGTCAGTGGTAGCGTGTTCTTGGGGTCAGTAGTAGCGTGTTTCTAGTATGAGTGTTAACGTGTTCCTGGTATGAGTGTTAACGTGTTCCTAGTATGAGTGGTAGCGTGCTCCTGGTGTGAGTAGTCGCATGTTCCTGGGGTTAGTGGTAGCGTATTCCTGGGGTCAGTAGTAGCGTGTTCCTGGTGTGAGTAGTCGCGTGTTCCTGGGGTCAGTAGTAGCGTGTTCCTGGGGTCAGTAGTAGCGTGTTCCTGGTGTCAGTGGTAGCGTGTTCCTGGTGTGAGTAGTCTCGTGTTCCTGGTATGAGTGGTAGCGTGTGTATGACATATTAAGATTAAGAGTATCATGACTCTTCTCATATTACTCTTCGACTTTTTCAAATATGAAGATAAATTTACAATGAACCACAAATTGAAGATGAAGCTTGAACGAATTTCTCCCATTCTGAAGCATCATCAGGGGAAGAGTTACTTGGCCATGACAGACCCATTCTGAAGCCTCATCAAGGGAAGAGTTACTTGGCCATGACAGACCCATTCTGAAGCATCATCAAGGGAAGAGTTACTTGGCCATGACAGACCCATTCTGAAGCATCATCAAGGGAAGAGTTACTTGGCCATGACAGACCCATTCTGAAGCATCATCAGGGGAAGAGTTACTTGGCCATGACAGACCCATTCTGAAGCATCATCAAGGGAAGAGTTACTTGGCCATAGCAGACCATTCTGAAGCATCATCAGGGGAAGAGTTACTTGGCCATGACAGACCCATTCTGAAGCATCATCAAGGGAAGAGTTACTTGGCCATGACAGACCCATTCTGAAGCATCATCAAGGGAAGAGTTACTTGGCCATGACAGACCGAATCGTCTTCGAAGTTTCTTCTTATATTTGTGCACTAATTATGTGTTATTCCAGCCGCAGTATTTTGACTTATTCCCAAAGAAAAAATATATTCAGATCTTTATGGAGTAAAAGAAAGAACATCTTCAGCTCTTTCTGTTTAGATTTATAAACGTGTTAACGGAAGGTAATTTAGATGTGTAATATATGTGGGGACAAGGGTAAGAGATAACAGAAGCCATTAATGTTTAACATTTATTATAAACTGCTCTGTGTATTCCTTCGTTTTGACTATAATAATATTGTGCATATAGATGTGTAATATGTATGTGATGGCAAGAGTAAGAGACAACAGAAGCCATTGCAGTTTTGCAGTTATTATATATCGCTCTGTGTAGCGCTTCGTTTTGAGTATAATAATATTCCGATTCTTTATTATTTCCAGATCAAAAGGTAAGTTAATTACTTCACCTGTGGCCAGGCGAGGGTGAGCCTCCCGTTTCTCTTTGCTGCTCTTCACACAAAGGTAATTTGCTCTAAAACACTTGTACTCCTCTCTCAAAGAACCAAAGTGCTGTTTCGTGGTTATATAACACATCCACCACCTTGTTGTCTTCCACTGTATGTTCGTGTAAGAAAACTTCTACTACGGAAAGGTATTTAAATGAGCCCACGTTTGATAACGTGAAAAATTAATCCAGGAACTATATAACTAACACCAATAAAAACCTAACGTGAAATAAAAAAAAATCGTATCCGAATATAAACTTCAAATGCGATTCTACTGCAATAAAAAAAATTAAGTTTCTAACATTAAAATGAGTCACTGCGATTATCTGCAATGAGATAAAATCCCGCTTCATACAGTCATCAGTATGTGGTATATTGTAAGTTCTTATTATTATAGATCCTCATGGTTCACTGGTACACCTGCTAACTTCTATTTTCATTTCGCTCATTCAAGCCTTCCGACAACCCCCTAGAAAATATTTATGTAAGAAAAAAAAAAATAGTGTATATATATATATATGACTTGGAGAGCGTATAAATCTGTAGGGGAAGGAAGGCGGGGTAGGGGTCGTCCTAGAAAAGGTTGGAGGGAAGGGGTAAAGGAGGTATTGTGGGCGAGGGGCTTGGACTTCCAGCAAGCATGTGTGAGCGTGTTAGATAGGAGTGAATGGAGACGAATGGTTTTTGGGACATGACGATCTGTTGGAGATTCAGGGAAACCAGTTAATTGATTTATTTGGACTTGAGTCCTGGAAATGGGAAGTACAATGCCTGCACTTTAAAGGAGGGGTCTGAGATAGTGACAGCTGGGAGGGACTTTTCTCAGCTGTCGTATCTGAGCTCCTCTGCAAAGACAGTGATTATGTATGAGTGTGGTGAAAGTGTTGAATGATGATGAAAGTATTTTCTTTTTGGGGATTTTCTTTCTTTTTGGGTCACCCTGCCTCGGTGGGAGACGGCCGACTTGTTGAAAAAAAAAAAAAAAAAAAATATATATATATATATATATATATATATATATATATATTCATACAGAAGATTTAAGAGATACATTGTTGATATAAAGATGGCATATATAGTACATGAGGAGTGAGAGATACATGTCTAGTACATGTTGTTACGTGTTTGTCACTGATTATAATGCGAAAATCTCATCCAGCTCCTCAGAGCTGGTGCGTGTGCGCCCCCAAATATATATATATATATATATATATATATATATATATATATATATATATATATATATATATATATATATATATATATTCAAACACTTTAGGGAGAACCTTGAGTTTTCCTGAAGCAAATTTATTTTTTCTCTGAGGATGAGGGTCCCAGGACAGTTTCAGAGGTGGTACCTCCTATATTATATATACTGATATATATATATATATATATATATATATATATATATATATATATATATATATATATATATATATATAGGGAGGTACCACCTCTGAACTGTCCTGAGACCTCATCTCATATATATATATATATATATATATATATATATATATATATATATATATATATATATATATATATATATATATATATATATATATGCAAAACAACCACTATGAAAAAATAGAAGAATTCCAAGCGCTTTCGTGACTACTCACATTATCAAGGAACTATAGTTCCTTGATAATGTGAGTAGTCACAGCTAATCTTCTATTTTTCATAGTGGTTGTTTGCATATTTTGATATCACCTGTTTACTGTGATCTTTTTGCATATATATATATATATATATATATATATATATATATATATATATATATATATATATATATATATATATATATATATATATATATATATATAAAACTTGCGATTTTGGCTTAAATAGCAACACTCTTCTTGTCGAATAAATCAAGCGAAAAATTTGTGTATGCTATAACTTCACAAAAATCATTCTGACCCTAACGAAAAAAAATATGTATTTCATTGTGTTTGTTTATTATTAAATTATTGTAAACTTATCTAAAATATATTTAGTTGGATTAGGCTAAAATAAATTGCGCTTGTTATAGTAAGGTTAGGTGAGTTTTCAAAAAAAAATTATCATATTTTAGAAAGTACCTAATTTTATGAGTTCTTGCTAATTGACCAGTTTTACCTATTCCGCACGACATATGCATCACATATACCTGTCTAAGGCTTACTTTTACTGGAAAATAATGACCTATAAATGATACTATCAAAGATCACTAAAGGATGTCAGTGCAGTTTAGGGAAGCACTGGGGGTTGGGAGACGGAGTTGCGAGCGGTCAACTTTAACTTGTGTTGCAGGCTGTGCACGTGCTGGGTGAACCAGGGAGGCCTGAGGAGCTTCCTATATCTGCATGACCTGCACCCAGACTCCCGCGGGAAGGGCTGCAACCACACACCCATTCCTTCAAGTACACGCAAGACTTCTTTTAGAATTTCTATTTTTTAATTTAATGTTCGGAAGTAGGATTGGTGTTTACGAGCAAGGAAACCCTCCAGTTAGCTTGTAATCACTGGCTTTTTGTATTCTTTCTTACTCGTATTATCGGGTACACTGGTGCTGGAGCAGACTCCAGTTCTTAGCTGGGTTAGGTTAAGTTAGTTCACAAAAAAATATATATATTAATGAATAAGAGACTTTTTGAAAAAATCTAATTTAAGGTCGTCTCGCTTGATCGACTCTGGCTAAAGAATATGACTTATATATTAGCGTTTTCATGTGAGCGTAATTTCTTAACATCACCTTCAAAACATTCGGCGAGAAGCACTAGTGGAAACATGGGTATTATGTATGTGTCGGCATCTGGCACTCGACTGCACACATAAACAAGAGACAGCTGACTGTGGCACCGAGAAGCAGCAGTGATATTCCTCATCTCATTATCTTGACTACGAAGGCTGGAGCAGAAATTCTCAAGAGCGAGTGCATCTAAGTTTCTTAAGGAGCTAGGCAACAGACTCATCAGGGTAACTAGGGATCCCAGGGCAGCTAGTTTCCTGTTCCAGCGACTCAGCGCTTCTGTTCAGAGGGGTAATGCCTGCTGTATCTTGGGCACGCTCCTCAGCTCTGAGAAGCTGGATGAGATTTTCGCATTATAATCAGTGACAAACACATAACAATATTTACTAGACATGTATTTCATGTACACCTCATGTAATGTATTTGCCATCTTTATGTCAACAATGTATCTTTTAAATCTTGTGTACCATATTATGTAATAAAATATTCCTATTGGTAAAAAAAAAAATGAAAAAATGGGGTGGTAGTGGAAGTGGAATATTCAAATGACTTCAGGAAGAAATCCAAATATTCTTCCTTAAAGCCTTTTTATCCACTTCTCCGAGGCTATGGGTCCCACAATTTGCATCAGCGGTAGACCCCATTATAAATAGTTTGACCATGAATCTATATACAAGATAGTCAGCTTTCACTAACCTCACCTCAAAGCATCATCAATAAATGTGTATTTTAGTTCAAGAATGACAGTTCATATATAGTCTCTCATATACATGGGGTCTCACAAGGTGTACATGTGGGGACCCATAATGTCAGACAAGGAAATAATAAAAAAGGTGTTGATTAAATGACAAAATACAAAAGTAATCCTCCCTGAAGTCTCTACTGCCACTCCAGCCAAGAGCACCCTCTTGGGAGCACCGCTGGGTAACCAGGCCATCGACACAGTCCTCAAGGACAAACTAAATGACCTGAAGAGAATGGAGAAGAGAATAAGAAATCTCGATGCCCATGATGCTTTGTATCTCCTCACAAGGTGTCTTACTTTGCCAAGACTCACTTACTTCCTGAGGTGCGCAACTTCTTTTGACAACCCAACACTCAACGAATAGGACTCACTCCTGAGATCAATCTTAAATTAAGAAAGCACTGAATCTGTCACTGGAACACAATGCTCACCAACGCTTCAGGAAAGGACAAAGCTCGTCTCCTAGCGGTGAAGGCACAACATTCAGGATATTTCCTTCTAGCTGTTCCCAATTCCTCTCTGGGCACTCGACTCGACCCACAGGCTATTCGGATTGGTGTTGCTCTTCGCCTAACCGCCCCCATACTCACTGAACAAAGGTGTATTTGAGGCAGGGCGACTGCTGATCAATTCGGGCTTCATGGTCTCGTGTGTCACGCATCAGAAGGGAAGTATGCTAGCCATGAGGAGGTCAACGACATCATAAAGAGAAGCCTCGCCACAACCCGTTGTCCACCTCAACGGGAACCTCAAGTACAGAGGTCAGACGGAAGTCATAAGCGTCCTGATGGAGCCACTATGCTACCCTGGAAGGATGGTAAGTAGATTGCCTGAGACTACACCTGTGCCGCCATATTGGCAAACACCTATTTGCCATACTCCGTAGTTGAAGGGGGTTGAGCTGCCTGCCACAGCTGGCCGCCCTGTGATCCTTGGTTTCTATGATGATTTTTTCACTCAGCTCTTTGAGGAACTTTAGATCACACTTACCCCATGCTCAAAGGGTCTCCGACCCTATTGGGATCCCATGTGTGATCCCCCTGTGTGACCCCGTGTGTAACCCCGTGTGTTTGTGGCCAGGTATTTGACTCATTGGGAAATATCCGGAAACTTATTTTGAACTAAATTTCGTGCTGCCGAGAAGGGTGAAGAAATCACACTTTTCAGAACAAAGTTGTTCAACAAAAATGTTTTTCTTCACATAAACACATTTTTCCTGCTGAGCGCATAAGTGAACCTAGAATTCATTTGTAAGTGAAACTAAACATATCCTGAGCCATTTTCAGGATAGACGAGATTACCAGAACCTCATCTGGAGATTTATCTCCAATTTTTGAATTGTGAATTGTTTCAGCCTATGTGACTTTTATTCTACATATGTATCACCCTGGATGCTTAGTGTCTACAGTCTATTGCCTGATGTGTGTATGTTTCCCAAGCATATGACAGGCTGACCAGCTTGCTACCTAGTGTGTACTTGTTTTCCAAGCATATGGCAGAAGGATAGTACTTTCCCGGATGGATGGTGTCTACTAACCTTCTACCTGTGTGTTTCTTTCACTGTGGAAGACGAGTGCGTGCTGTTAGGAGGATAGAGGAGGGGTATAGAGGTCCGTCTCCTGGTCCTTGCCTGGCCTAATGTCACCATCACCTGAGATTGGTCCTCGTGGCTGGAAACCACTCCACACTTACATGTCGCCAGAATGGAAGTTATGTCTTGCTTTTCTTTTCACTTTCGTTCTCTCTCTTCTCATTTGTTAATGGAGAAAAATAATCCGAATATCGATACATCTATTAAAATATATCCGGAAAATCGATTATATTTTTTTTGTTTGGGAATGGAGAGGAGATAAAATTGGTAAAATATAAAAAAAAACTTGAAAGTCCAGATCACAAGCAGGTAGAATGTTATTCTTGACAACAGACGTTCGTTTACACGGTATAAACAGCGAAGGGAGTACAGGAGTACTTCTCTGAGAGTCTTTTGGAGTGAAGGCTGATTTCTTGGTTACACGATAGATTGCGGCCGTAATAGCCGATAGACCTCCAACCTTAGGGAGTGTAAGAGACACCCTAAGATTGGAGCCTCTGCTCATCCTGAGCAAGGAATTCAACAGTGACCTCGGCATATGCTGGTTAGATTGTCCCAGTAATTGTCCCTGCTAACACCTGATGCCCCTAATGCCATGGCATGTCAGTGGCTCTCCTTGCACTCAATTTACATTGTAACTTCCGATACCCATGTAATCTGCAATGAAATAAAATTTGTTTGTTTGTTTGTTTGTTGTTTAAGTTCAAAGCTCAGGAGTTAAATACCCTTTAAACGTTACTGCTTTTAAAATTTCAGAAAACACTGAGGACTCTAAACTGAAGAAATGTAGACAGTTGGTCACCCTCAAGTTTTCTGTTGCCCTTTTCAAAATGAATTTATAAACACTAAATTGCTCATATATACCCTCGGTGACCAGTTTATTAGGTGCTTCTGCACACTGTTTGTTAATGCAAATATCTAATGAGCTAATCACATGGCAGCACCTAAATGCCTAAAAGCATGCGAGAGGGAAGTTAGGAAGAGTGTGTAAGATTCACATATGTAAGTTAAGTATTAAACATACGAATCTTGGATTTCAAATTTGATAAGTCAATGATTACCATTTTCAGAAATTTCGGTGTGAAATTAGCATTTCAAAGGGATTTACAAAACAATTCACCACCAGTAAACGCGATAAGGCAGTCAAACTCTGGCTAACAGTCAGCAACAGTAAGTAGTGAAGGCGCTGCAAACTGAGCAGAGTTTGAAAATAACTGTTAAGGAAGTTTTGGACTTAGAGTAAACGCTTCTAACTAACACCATTTTATCAATACTTTTATTTTATACCTGGCAGCAGCTGCTACAGTAAGTGCTCATAACAAGCGTCTCCTGGACTAACTTGTTACAGAGACCATTCCCACTCTCTGTAAATGCTTATCAGCAACTCTCCCGCTTTCCTAAATAACACTCATTCTCTCACACATCTTCTAGGTTCTTGCAACTTCCTCTCGCAACCATGCAACTCACTCCAACAACTCTACATCTCATTTCAATGCTTGGATTGCTCTAATTTCCCACTGCAGCTCACTGCAATGCTTGTATAGCTCACTATAATTTCCCAATACAACTCACTCTAACCCCTTATCCCTCGCTCTAGAGTCTTGCCCTGTATCACCCACTCAAACCCCCAGTAACCCGTTTGCGCCTCTTTCATTCTCAAAAAAAAAAAAAATCATTACCACACCTATGCTTATTTCTCAGCCTCCCATACACTTCATCTCACTCACCCCTCCAGGGAGGTTCCTTGATGCTGGTGAGAGGCTCTTGATCTAGGGAGTTAGATTTGTGTTGTAGTTCCCTGAATTGTGCCTGAATGCCATCCATTAACCCCTTCCCCCACAGGCGCCGTATAATCCCTATGAGTTTAGGGCTCTCCATGACAATAATAATAATATTAATTAATCTCACTCTCTGACTAATTCATCTCCCATCAAGCATTAATGGTATACGGTATTAACAAGTTGATAAATAAGACACTAAGGCATCTTTCTTGCAGAAACGATTCGCCTGTGCAACAGACTTCTTCAGTCCAATACCGGAGTCAGTGAAAGAATTAGAGGGGTAATTTTAAGGTATTCAGTCCCTTAGTTTAAAAAGTTTATTGGTGCTCAGTTTTCTAGTCTTGATTGAAGTTAAGTTCCTTAGACTTAATTTCTTTGTTCTATTGCTTCCGCTGGCGAAAAGTTTCGGTAATATAGATACCTAAATTTTACATGTATGCTATTATCATCTTACTCCCACACATTCCATCTCACTCCCACACTCTCCATCTCACTCCCACACTCTCCATCTCACTCCCACACACTCCATCTCACTCCCACACTCTCCATCTCACTCCCACACTCTCCATCTCACTCCCACACTCTCCATCTCACTCCCACACTCTCCATCTCACTCCCACACTCTCCATCTCACTCCCACACTCTCCATCTCACTCCCACACTCTCCATCTCACTCCCACACTCTCCATCTCACTCCCACACTCTCCATCTCACTCCCCACACTCCATCTCCCTCCACACTCTCCATCTCACCCCCACACTCCATCTCACTCCCACACTCTCCATCTCACTCCCACACTCTCCATCTCACTCCCACACTCTCAATCTCACTCCCACACTCTCCATCTCACTCCCACACACTCCATCTCACCCCCCACACTCCATCTCACTCCCACACGTTCCATCTCACCCCACACTCTCCATCTCACTCCCACACTCTCCATCTCACTCCCACACTCTCCATCTCACCCCCACACTCTCCATCTCACTCCCACACTCTCCATCTCACCCCCACACTCTCCATCTCACTCCCACACTCTCCATCTCACTCCCCACACTCCATCTCACTCCCACACTCTCCATCTCACCCCCACACTCCATCTCACTCCCACACTCTCCATCTCACTCCCACACTCTCCATCTCACTCCCACAATCTCAATCTCACTCCCACACTCTCCATCTCACTCCCACACACTCCATCTCACCCCCCACACTCCATCTCACTCCCACACGTTCCATCTCACTCCCACACTCTCCATCTCACTCCCACACTCTCCATCTCACTCCCACACTCTCCATCTCACCCCCACACTCTCCATCTCACTCCCACACTCTCCATCTCACTCCCACACTCTCCATCTCACTCCCACACTCTCCATCTCACTCCCACACTCTCTATCTCACTCCCACACTCTCCATCTCACTCCCACACTCTCCATCTCACTCCCCCAAACTCCAGTTCCCACATCTCTCAATCTCAAGCTGACATCTCTAACTCTCACACCCATGTATGTGACCCACACCCTCCAACACCCACACCCACCAACGCCCTCACTCACCAACTCCCCCACTCACCAACACCCACACCCACCAACGCCCCCACTCACCAACGCCCCCACTCACCAACGCCCCCACTCACCAACTCCCACACTCACCAACTCCCACACTCACCAACACCCACACCCCCAACGCCCCCACTCACCAACGCCCCACTCACCAACGCCCCCACTCACCAACTCCCACACTCACCAACTCCCACACTCACCAACTCCCACACTCACCAACTCCCACACTCTCCAACTCCCACATATCTTTAAGTCACTTCCTTGCCCCTCCAGCCTGGTTTTACTTCTCTCAATTCAGTCAGAATTTTTTATTGAAAATCTATAGACCTCTGCCGAGTGATAACAGAAGAATTGGGTATAAATTTTATGCTCTCTGGTCAATTTGTGATTGTATAAATTACTAATTATACCAGATGTTTATTTTTAGTAAAAAAAATAGTTAACGTTTAACAAATAACCCAAAATAGATGTCAATTTTTTTTTTTTTACAAATTCTTGTATTTATTTCGAGCAAGTTTGGTATATACTATATAAAGAAAAAAAAGGCACAATATCGTGACTGGAACAATACACAATTACCAACACTTAGTAGAGAGGAGCTTACGACGACATTTCGGTCCGACTTGGACCATTTACAAAGTCATCATTTAACTAAGACCCGCGTCAGGAAATACTTGTCCTGTTTCCCGACAAATCTTACTTAACCTAACAGTCTGGCCTCACAGACTGTGTATTTCGAGTAAGGTAAAATTCACCTCGTTCTCAGACGGGCGCTCCCTCACTCCCCTTCCTTCCCATCCACTCCCATTCATTCCCTTCATCACTCCCTCCCTCTCCCATTCCCTCGCTTTCATTCTCACTCCTTTCCTCTCTTCCCTCTCCCAAGGAAAAATGCTCTTCTTTATACCGGTATCAGTCATGAGTGACAGGAATAAATCATGAGCGCGTCAGATTTTGCAACAAAGTCTCTGACGAGGAAGCAACAAGGACAGATACATGAAAGAACAAGAACACAAAGAAGTACTAATGGAGGTAGACAGGGAAGCAACATAAAAGGACACATATAAGGACAAATAAGACACTTGAAGCGACCAGCGAGGAAGGGGAGTCAGGAACTGAGATTCGACCCCTGCAACTGCATATAGGTGAGTACATATATTTGACCACATATAGGTGAGTACATATATTTGACCACATATAGATGAGTACATATATTTGACCACATATAGGTGAGTACATATATTTGACCACATATAGGTGAGACATTGACACAGAAAAGAAAATTAATAATACATATGGAACACAAGGGAGTGGATTAGACTTACGTACCTCAGTCTTCTGTGTAAAGAACATTTTACTTGACACACAAATGATGAATAACAAAATATCAGACATAATAAGCGTGTATGCACCTGGAGAAGAGAAGAGTGTAGAGGAGAGAGAGAGAGATTTTGGGAGATGTTAAGAGAGTGTGTAGGAACTTTTGAGCCAAGTGAGAGAGTAATCGTGGTTGGGGACTTAAATGCTAAAGTAGGAGAAGCGTTTAGAGAGGGTATGGTAGGTATGTTTGGGGTACCAGGTGTAAATGATAATGGGAAGCATTTGATTGAACTTTGTATAGAAAAGGGTTTGGTTATAGGTAACATATATTTTAAGAAAAAGAGGATAAATAAGCATACAAGATATGATGTAGGGCGAAATGACAGTTTGTTGGACTTCATATTGGTAGATAAAAAACTGTTGGGTAGACTTCAGGATGTACATGTTTATAGAGGGGCCACAGATATATCAGATCACTTTTTAGTTGTAGCTACAGTGAGAGTAAAAGGTAGATGGGATACAAGGAGAATGGAAACAGCAAGTAAGAGAGAAGTGAAGATTTATAAACTAAAGGAGGAGGCGGTTAGAGGCGGACCAAAGCAGCATGGGTTCGAATCCTTGGCTAGTCGCAGTGTTGTTATTGATCAATACCACTTACTCGTGGTCAAAATAATATATATATATATTTATATATATATATATATATATATATATATATATATATATATATATATATATATATATATATATATATATTCAAATAACCGGCCGTATCCCACCGAGGTAGGGTGACCTAAAAAGAAAAACGATAGTTTTTCTTTTAAATTTAGTAATTTATACAGAAGGGGTAACTAGCCCTCTTGCTCCAGGATTTTTAGTCGTCTCTTACGACACGCATGATTTACGGAGGAAGAATTCTTCTTTACTTCTCTATGGAGATGTATATATGTGCGTGTGCGTGTGTGTGTGTGTATTAATCGTGCGCCTTGCCCTGGAATATGCACATAAACGGCAGGTATACTGTTAGTTATATAAGTAGTAACAATGATAATTATAGTAACAGCAGCAGTAGTAGTAGTAAAAATAGTAAAAGTGGTAACAGCAGGAGTCGTAATAGTATAAGTAGCAGAAGTAACTCGCGTTTACCAGTAGAAGTAGCAATAGAAATAGTAGTTTATATTTTCCCTGCTGCTGAAGAAGTGGTAGCAGTGGCTAGACTAGTACATCTTTTCAATAGGAGTAATACCTGGAGTATACCTGGAGTATACCTGGAGAGAGTTATAGTAACCGAAGTGATGAAAATATCAGTGCAAAGTTAGCAATAAATATTGTAGTAAGTATGAAGTAGTGAGGCTGGGCTGTGGTGGTGGTGCCTGCACAGAGAGCTCAGAGGAGATTAGAGCTGCGGGCAGCCGCTGTGTCGTCTCCACTCCTTCCTAGTCTCCCCTCCTCGCACGGAACCGTCACCACAGGTATTCCACCCATGCATAGAAAACATTTTCATGATTATTTTAATACCAAGTAGTGATATGGAGAGTAATACTTTTCAGAGGTTTTTAAAAACTATATATATATATATATATATATATATATATATATATATATATATATATATATATATATATATATATATATATATATATATATATATATATATCTTCTTTCAACAAATCGGGCGCCTCCCATCATTGTAGTCTTCTTTACTACACACACAGATCATTAGCTCAGGCAGCAGTTTGTTGCAAATCTCTGCACTTTTTTCTAATTTCTTGACATACCTGATCAGTTATGGGTTCCATACTGTTCCATGAAGCCATTTTTGGGGGAGGTTCTTTAAACCTGAAGCCTATACTCAAGATAAAATAAAAAATATATACTATTTTAGTGCCATCAACAGAGACAAGAAGAATCCACAATTGTATATGAGGTAAAATATCATTGTGGAAAGGATCCTAGAAAGTATTTCTTCACAAACAGAGTAGTAGAATAACTGGAGTGGAATTCAGGAGTTAGCAATGCTACAACCACTGCAAACCTGAACATAACCTTAAATGAAAGACTAAAGAATGAGAACTAGATCCCAGGAACATACCTCCTCCTGTAACTACAACTAGGTCCTCTCACAAAATTGATGGAACCTACACCAGTCACACCATTTTTCTACCCTCTCAAGTTGTCAGGTATAAACAACTGGTTCACCTGAATCAACCCATCAGCCCATCATCCTAATCAAATTCAGTATCTTATTCTGACTTAGACACTCGGAAGTGACTGAAGCACTGGAATGAAACGGGTACTGTACTGTACCCGTCCACCCGGTGGCTCCCCGTTGTCTGTTCATATTTTAAAAGCCTATAAATATTATTGCATTTACTGGCGTTGTAGTATGCTTCTGTGTATTATTTTTCTTAATACATGACAAGCTAACCTAACCTAAATCAACCTGACCAAACATAAACAACGTCAATGAAGAAATTTGCTTTAAGCAGAATGTAAGAAGCGAGTTGGAAGTATACAGAAGGTAAGTGTATCTCAGTATACATATGTACGTTGTGAGATTACTTTAATCCCAGATTTCAGGATTAAAGTATTCTTCCTTATCGCACATGGTAAAATGCAGCATAAATGACTGTTTTGCAGTAGATAGGCTTTGAACCTAACCAGCCAACCAACCTCAGTCGAGCTAGTGTTCTCGGGTTCCCTGTTACTGCAGGAGACTTAGGCAGACGTGGTTTACAGCTCAGCTGTTAATCATTAACTACACTAAAGAATGAGTATGAGAAGACATTCTTATTTATCTCACTGAACGTTAGCTCAAAGTGATTCTCTCTTTGATCCCTCCCACTTAAATCGTTATTGAGAAAGAAATATAATTTTTTTTTGGCTTTCTTGGGACTAAACACAGCTTGGCTATTACCATAACTTTCCCCACAGACTGGCTATTAGATATTTTCCAATTCATAAAAGCACACAAACTCAACTTGCTGGAGAATCCACTCAGATTCCTCCACCGTGAAGTGTAACTCGATTAGAGGGTCCGGTCTAGAGGGAGTTCAGTGATTTAATTTTAGGGAGGTCGGGAACAGTAATTAAGGGAAGATAGCTTAGGGAATATGAGGAGGAACCTGTGATGCGCTTATGTTATAGCTGATGTCAGAAGATAAATTCATATACTCAACTTTGTAGTTGGTGTATCTTAGCATAATTTATTGTTTCTTTCATTATTTATTTACTGTTACATTCCTCCTCCAATATTACTTAAAATGCATTATAAATGCACCCAAAAAATATTACGAATAATATATTTCACAAGCAGATGGGACCTTTCAGAGCAACTAGACGTGCGCCTCCAGCTACTCAGTTGTCCTGAGGCTGATGTGTGTACTCGTTATGAATCTCTCAGGATCGTATATTCGACAATTTCTCGCTATTCCAAGCCCCATGACCATATATATATCAAGACACCGTCTTAGTGTCTGAAGGTCGGTGGAAACAACTTGCTGAACCTGATTTAGTTCTTGCACCCGACCTAGCTCCTGAACCTCACTTGGTTCTTGCACCCGACCTAGCTCCTGAAACTCACTTGGTTCTTGCACCCGACCTAGTTCCTGAACTCGACTTATATCGTGTGACCTAGGTCAGGTGACCTTTTGTATATATTGTGTATCCACTGTTCACTTGTAAGTCCTTTGTATGGACTGATGAAGCCACTGTGTGGCGAAACGTTTCCTCAATAAAGATACCCAAGTGTTGCATATGTGTCTAATTTACCAACTCGTCGGTTCTCTGAACCATTCATCTACAGAGATATATAGAGTTGAAGAACAACCTGAGGACTCCTATTATTTATGCTTCTTGATATGAAGCCAAGGATTCTGTTCGCTTTATTGCGAACACTTATGCACTGTTGGCTTGGTTTTAGATTACTGCTAACCAGAACTCTCAAATCCTTTTCGCAATCAGTAATATTAAGATTTACATTATTTAGTTTATATGTGGCATAGTTATTTTCCTGTCCATTGTTTAGAACTTTGAATCTCTATAAAAACTGAAATAGACACTCTGTGTATACACTCCATTCAATACATAGTAATGGTGATAAATACCGACAAGCATTTGAATAAGACACGACATGCAGTTTATGGCATTTACTTAAACAACGTATCGTCCGCCAGGGACTTCAACAATCTATAGATTAATAAAGTGTATTGTGGGCGAAACGTCGATTAAATAATTGCAATAAACATAAATGTACTTCTTTCGGTGTATATACTGTACTTCTCTCGGTGTATGTACTGTACTCCTCTCGGTGTATGTACTCACTGTGTCTATATTCTGAGAACGAAGAAAGAGACGAGCCACTTCAGACTAAATGAACTGCATCCTTACTTCCTCACCACCTCAAACAGTAATTAATTTTACAAAGCAAAGATATTAATTGAATGAGACACAGGAATCGACTGTTTTTTACACAATTTTTGTATATTAGTATATATATATATATATATATATATATATATATATATATATATATATATATATATATATATATATATATATATATATGTCCTCGGATCACGGTAAAACACCTAGCTCTGCTGGGTGCGTGATTCTTGTAGGATTTGGTGGTCCTGTGGGTTAGAGCGTCATGTGATTTTCCTCACCATGAGGCGGGCCAAAACGATAAGGGTTCGAATCCTCGGTTAGTCGCAGTGCTGTTATTGATAATATATATATATATATATATATATATATATATATATATATATATATGTCGTGCCGATTAGGTAAAACTGGTCAATTAGCAAGAACTCATTTAAAATCAAGTCCTTTCTAAAAAATTCTCTTATACGTTTAAAGATATATTTTTTTCATTTATGTTAATGTAAGAATTTATAATTTTGTACCAAGAGAAACTTTGAAAACCTACCTAACCTTATTACAACAAGCGCAATTTAATTTAGCCTAACCCAACTAAATATATTTTAGATACGTTAACATTAATTTAATAATAAACAAACACAATGAAATATATTTTTTTCGTTATGTTCAGAATGATTTTGGCGAAATTATTGCATACAGAAATTTTCACTTGTCTTATATGGCAAGGTGAGCGTTTCTATTTAAGCCAAAATCCCAAGTTTTACCTAATCGGCACGACATATATATATAGTACATTATATGCGTGTGTGTACTCACCTATCTATCTGTGGTTGTAAAAGGAGCTTGTCGTTAGACATTTAGCTTGTGTGTGCGTGATTGTGTTCGTGTGTGTGTGTGTGTGTACTCACCTATTTGTACTCACCTATTTGTGGTTGCAGGGGTCGAGTCTTAGCTCCTGGCCCCGCCTCTTCACTGATTGCTACTAGGTCATATGTGTGTGTGTTTGTGTGTGTGTGTGTGTGTGTGTGTGTGTGTGTGTGTGTGTGTGTGTGTGTGTGTGTGTGTGTGTGTGTGTGTGTCTGTGTGTGTTTTAACCAAGTATCCTACCTTTATTAAAAAGGTAAATTATAAAAACGCCATTTTTCCTTTTAGAGGAAGGCTACGCTTTTACCAGACTAGTGAAGAAGTTCAACAAGAATACAAATACTAAATGTTTGTAGATCTATCGGAATATCGTCTGAACCAGGAGACTGTAACTTTCTTTTTCACCTGTTGAGGAATGTTGGAGGTAGCGAGTCTCTGGAGCTCTACGGTCTCTGCCAAACGACACACAGGCGAAGAATGTGCAGAACACATAGTCTACTACAGCAGCTTCTGTAACTGAAATTTCTAAACTAGGTAATAACCGCCAGCGATTTCTTTTACAGAAACTTTGCATATTTTACACTCCAGGAAAACATCCCTGAAGTTTAATAATTTACTATAGTCAAAAATAGCGACCAAAGCCGTTGATGAGGCTTCTCTCCCTGCCGAGAGGAGAACGAATCTCTGCTGGGCAAAGGAAGATCGAGTTGCATCTGTGCAACTGGGTTAGTGCAATTAGATAGCTATACTATGAATATACAATAATGCGGCCACCGCTGAGCACAGTGTACCAGGCGACACAGCAGACCTGAGAAAGACTAAATACACTCATTACGAAGAACGAATTAAAACTGTACAAGGCCTCTTTATTATTACATTCATGGGGGAAAGGCTAAATCCATAGGGGGTCATACAGCTCTTGAGGAATGGAAGGATCAAAGAAGGAAAGGGCTGCTACAATTTCTTGGATAAAGAATATTTTACAAGCATGTAGGCACCTTCCTTCAATACTACATCGTCTTACTAGCTGAATACACTTCAACTTCTGACAATTCAGGTGAAGAAAATAAGAGACAAAAGCAGGATGGAACATCCTAATAATTATTGATTTTTTTTTGTCACAAACCTGTGCTCAATGGTTTGTACATTTCGCCAAAATTACACAGTTCTGTAGTAATGCTACCCATGTCACTGACGCTGCCGGTGAATGCACTTATGCCTCGTTTTCGTCATTTCGGCCTACGTCTAATTCGCTTTTACGTCACTTTTCAAGAGTAAATTTCAGTTCAGTGAACGTCATTACGTCTGACTTTGTTATTCAGCAACGTCACCTATGTCATAATTATTTTAACTGTGTTCATTATTCTTTAAAAAATATGACTAAAATGTGTTTTTAATGTTCTTTAAGGTTAAGCAATAGTTATATTATTTCCCTAGTTATTTACGCTAGCTTTACTGTGTCGTCATTTTAAGGCATTATGTCCGCTTTACGTCAAGAACAGAGTTACATCACGGCTCTTGGAACCAATTAATGACGTAGGGCGGGGTATGACTGCACTCCACTTCTGCTCCACCTTCGTTCTCCAATACTTTGGTAAAATTGTCTTCTCTCTTCCTGATAGACTTACAGAACACGAAAAAGTATTTTTCTTGCTTATATTAAAAATGTTCTTTTCTGTCATGCTAGACATCATAGCTATCCTGTAAATTATACGTCGTAGTAGCTTTGGTAGACATAGTCTTGTAGAATCGACCCTAATACACAATATTCTTAACAAGAATCTTAGTCCTGGTTTCATTTTTGTATGTGACTGCCTTCTTAATATCATGTTAAACAGCGTAATTTTCAGAACACTCGTGACTTGATCTAACTTTAATCTCTGCTTCTTCTCTTGACTTGTCTTAAATATTTCTTTCACCTTTCCTGTCTTCCGACAATCTTCTTAAATATACGAGCATGTATACATATATATATATATATATATATATATATATATATATATATATATATATATATATATATATATATATATATATATGGTAAGTCCTCACTTAACGTCGTTTCGTTATAACGTTGATGAGAAAAAAATTGATTCCTGGCCGGGGCCAATGAATGTGGAGTTTGCATGTTCTCTCCATGTCTGCATGGATGGGTTTTCTATACATACTACCTACGGTTTCCTCCCACATCCCACAAATGTGCACGTTAGGTTAATTGGCGTGTCTAAATTGTCCCAATATGAGTGAGTGTGAGTGCGTCCCGTCATATTTGTTATTGTTTGTTGTTGAACTGCCTGGTGGTAGGTGATGTTTCTTACAGTTTTCACTTTGTAACCATTTATTCTTTGATTTAACCCTGATGCAATGAGTGCTAAAGGTGCACTATGCACCCATGATGTTTATACAAATTAGCATATTGTAAAATTGGTTCTGTTATACGTTGTTTCGCTTAAAGTTAGTTTCCAAGAACCTATCGATGACGTTAAGTGCAGATTTAAAGTATTGTGCAAATTAATTGGGACGGGAGTAAATTTTGTGACTATCTCATGTCTTAGTCTACGGCTTAATTAATGTAGTTTGGCTTCTTTTCTTTTCAGAAGAGATCGCTACCGACTTCTGGGAACCATCCAGCTGTGGTGTTACTCTGCGACTTTTGTCAGTGCTACAACAGTTGTTGTTCTATAAGGCTATTCCTGCAAGCGTGCTCCATGAGTGCATGTGGCTTTGTCAAATTCTCCCCTTCAGTTTATGATTACTCCTGAAATTCATGGTGGATGTTATACCTAGGAAGCGTGCAAGTATTGTAGCTCTTAGAAAACATGCTGAATTGAGTATCAGACAGATCACCGAAAATTTGAGCCTAGCAAAGTCAACTGTTGGTCGGATTCTGAAGAGAGCTGACGACACTGGTGATTGTGGAGCGCTGCGTCGAGGATGTGGAAGAAAATGCAAGACAACACCTCACGTTGACAAGTTTATCATAAGAAATGGTGTGACGGATCCCAAGAAAACCAGCAAAGATCTACAGAGATTTGGCTTCAGCTGGTGTAAATATTAAATCTTCAACAGTTTGACGAAGGCTCCTTGAAGTTGGCAGAACTGCCAGAAATCCGGTAAAGAAACAGTTATTAACTGCTACTATGAAGAAGAGACAGCTGTGGTGGGCACTCGATCATAAGAAATGGACGACAGATGAATGGAGAAAAGTTATACTTTTAGATAAGGCGCATTTTGAATTACATGGGTACTGATCAGTGGTAGTGAAATGGAACAAAGGCAAACCTCTTCAGAATGGACACATTCAACAAGCGCCAAAATACCCACCTAAAAAGATGTTTTGGGGTAGTTTTGGTGCTAAAGGCACTGGACAGCTTGTTATTTTTTGATAAAACGATGAACAGTAACAAATACTAGGCAATTCTGGTAACTCATTTGCTTCCCATTGTGGATAGAGACTTTCTTAATGTAGAAGGCATTTTCCAGCAGGATTTTGCTCTATGCCACACATCCAGAAAAATACTGATATCAACCTAATCGAGAATCTACGGGGAATAACCATATGTAGGATAGCAAAACACGAGTGTTTAACTGTGGAGAAGCTAAGTGCTGTTGTTATTAGGACATGGTACCACAACGAAGAACTTGCCAAAATATGTTCAACATTGGTCGATTCTATCCCAAAGCGTGTACGAATGTTTATAAAAGCAAAGGGTAATCATATGTCTTATTAAATCAATTATCTGTTATATCATTGTCGCGTATTTTTCAAATAAACATTAATTTTCCAAATAAATGCCATATTTTGTCACTGTCTCAATTAATATACACACTACCAAACGTATATATATATATATATATATATATATATATATATATATATATATATATATATATATATATATATATATATATATATATATATATATATATGTCGTGCCGATTAGGTAAAACTTGCGATTTTGGCTTAAATAGCAACGCTCACCTTGCCATATAAGACAAGTGAAAATTTGTGTATGCAATAATTTCGCCAAAATCATTCTGAACATAACGAAAAAAATATATTTCATTGTGTTTGTTTATTATTAAATTAATGTTAACGTATCTAAAATATATTTAGTTGGGTTAGGCTAAATTAAATTGCGCTTGTTGTAATAAGGTTAGGTAGGTTTTCAAAGTTTCTCTTGGTACAAAATTAATATTTTTTACGTTATCATAAATGAAAAAAATATATCTTTAAACGTATAAGAGAAAATTTTAGAAAGGACTTAATTTTAAATGAGTTCTTGCTAATTGGCCAGTTTTACCTAATCGGCACGACATATATATATATATATATATATATATATATATATATATATATATATATATATATATATATATATATATATATATATATAGTGTAAATTGAACAAAATGCTCAATTTATATACTCTGTATAACCTAACACAGAATATGAATATGAGATCACAATGTTATCTAAATGATTTTTCGGAAAAAAATAATTTATCTGTCAAATGAACCTGTAAAACAACTGATCTATGCAACATGTACTTTAAAAATATTTTATATTCCTTTTTAATTAACAAACCATAAAATCTGTGTCATTTATAATTTAGAGCATATATATCAGAATGACACTGATGAGATTAAAGATCTAAAACTGAGCTTACAATAAATATAATTGGATTAGTCATAAAGCAAGTTAATCAGCTTTCTACGTCACTTTACAACAGTGTATTTTCACTAGTGTTCCCAACACGAGAGTAATGAACGCTGGTCACCACCAGTGAACCCACATGTGATGGTCAAATAGAAGATAAGACGAACCGTGTACATTTCGGCCTGAGACCTTAATGGTAGGCCTACATCTGAGTTCTATGTAGACCTGCAAATGAAGCCTCTGTTGACCTACAGCAGAGGACTTAAAGATAATCCGAGACACACACTAACCATCTTACCATCTGTATTGTTATTTTTTCATCGTGGATTCGCTTGTGCTTCAAAGCTTTCATTTAGTAAAATCCCTCTGATGTGAAAGCACATTATACTGTGTGCCGGAATGGTGCGCTACCCCATGGTTTGTGTTCCTATGGGTTGGTGTTCCTGTGATTATCCTTAGCTGTGTCCTCAGTGACCCAACAGAGGACGGGCAGAGGTAAGACAACAGACTTTAAGGAAAGAAACATATTTACAATATTATATTTTGCCATTGGAGTGGCTAGTTTATTGTGCGCTCCATATCCTTGTTGTTTACTGTAGCGCAAGAGCATATGAATTCACAAAAGGGCTAGGCAATACGCCCTAAAAGGGTTAACAGGAATACATCTGTATACCTGTTTACAATTTGTGTCCTATCTAATTTTCGCTAATAAAACACCTTGACACATCACATGGGCTATTGCACTTTTTATCTCTATATTCCTCAATAAGTGGGCAATCAAGTACATAGTATTCTAGGTGAAGAGACAAATTTGTCCATGTACTTACCATTTAGTTTGATCATCGTCTGTGTTCATATCAAGCTGCCAAAAATACAATGTTTATACTGCAAGCTGCTCCGTAAATGTGCTTCTCAACATTTATGTTATCATAGTAAATTACAGATACTCAAGCTTCTAACTAAATTAATATGGTATTCAGATTCAGTATTCAGTTCTCTCCTAGTGCTATTTCTAATGCATGACACAGATATTCCACAGTTTTATTTAACATTGCTCTTCAAGGTACTTGCCTAATTTATCGACTTATCATGAAGAGGTAACTGTGTTTGATGGAATTCATAAGAATCGAACATTAATTACTTTCTGATTTTTAATATGTGTACCTGACTTCTCAAATGAGTATGATGTTAGTTATTATAAGAGTAAAGCGCCTTCAGTAATAACAATTAGTCATTAATAACCAAGAAGTCAGGTTCATAGTCATAAGTTAACAATAATGCCATGAGACTCGCAAATAATTCATCTTGTAACGTAGCAGCCAAGTTATTAATTCTTATACCTAACTCAACATGGTTGATATAATTCTTAACAAGGGAGGTGGTGACAAGAGCAGATGCAGCCCTGCCAGCAGACTCCTGCTTCCGTCCATTAGTGTATATATTTTGTGATATCTTCCTCTTAACGATAAATTTCTTGAATTAGTTGCTTTAGCAACTGATTTAAGGAAGGGATTGCTAGCGATGATCTTCTTAGGAGGGGCTTTAAGATATGTAATATTAAATGAATACTGCTTCCACGGAGGGTTGATAGCGTTCAACCAAGTTACAATATTTAATATAACTGTTTTCACAATCCAATTTATATTTTTTTGTTTATTTACTTCTAGACATTCAACAAGATGTATGGTGACAATGTACATTACCAAACATGTTAATACCTAGTAGAGTGTTATTCTTAATAATCATATCACTGATAGTAAGAATACGAAGCTCCTTCCTCACATTAAGGACCTCGACAACGAAGAATAAACCCGAGTGCTTTGTTCTGCATTAACTCCATTCGCCGATTATATATATCTCTAACTTTATTCAGTATGGTATTCATTTTCGTATGCCCTGTTTAATGTCTTACTTCATCAGCGTACCTTATAGCCATATATTTCGATGAGATAGGTAGCGCATTAAAGAGAACGTTAAAACATTCAATAGCATTCACAGTCTCATGTATAGAGGAGGCAGCATGGGCAACAACCGAGATCTGGGCGGCAGCGTTCATGGTTTTGGCTGCTCGGGCACGTGTGGGCATCTTCAGGGCGGACCAGAAATAGTCGTAGTAGCAGCTAGACAATGCTGGCATCACAGCCACCAGTGGTCGTGCGTTCTGTGCCGTAGCTGCCACTTATAGTGCCTAGCCCTATCCCCGCTAGGGCTAGACACGTTCCCAAACCCTTCTCTGTATCTAGGGGCGGGAAGTAATAGTGTCATAAGGCGTGGTGTTAGGCGTGGAGGGGTCAAAGGGATGTATACACAACTGTCATGTATTGTGAGTCAGGGCGTACTGTCTTCACCTTGCCCCGGCTTTTCTTACCACAGGATGGTTGGCGTTCGCCACGGTGCCTTGTATTCTGGGCGCTGTCTACTGCTGCTGCGTTGTCTCGTCTCCACCACGCTCACACTCTACCCCCTCTCTCTGTCTCTGTCTGTCTGCCTGTCTGTCTATCTGTCTGTATCTGTCTCTGTCTGTCTGTCTGTCTGTCTGTCTCTCTTTCTCTCTCTCTCTCTCTCTCTCTCTCTCTCTCTCTCTCTCTCTCTCTCTCTCTCTCTCTCTCTCTCTCTCTCTCTCTCTCTCTCTCTCTCTCTCTATTTACATAATGGCTTTACAGGGTTAGGTTATGAGTTCCTACCTTTATTTTTAAGCTAAGAGCTGTTACCCACTCTCTCTCTCTCTCTCTCTCTCTCTCTCTCTCTCTCTCTCTCTCTCTCTCTCTCTCTCTCTCTCTCTCTCTCTCTCTCTCTCGCTCTCTATTTACATAATGGCTTTACAGGGTTAGGTTATGAGTTCCTACTTTTATTTTTAACTAAGAGCTGTTACCTCTCTCTCTCTCTCTCTCTCTCTCTCTCTCTCTCTCTCTCTCTCTCTCTCTCTCTCTCTCTCTCTCTCTCTCTCTCTCTCTCTTTCACACACACGAGTTCATTTCATTATCTCTCACACTGGAGTCTCTCCTACCTTATCTCTCACACTGGAGTCTCTCCTACCTTATCTCTCACACTGGAGTCTCTCCTACCTTATCTCTCACACTGGAGTCTCTCCTACCTTATCTCTCACACTGGAGTCTCTTCTACCTTATCTCTCACACTGGAGTCTCTCCTACTTTGTCTCTCACACTGGGGACTCTCCTACATTGTTTCTCACAATGGAGTCTCTCCTACCTTGTCTCACACACTGGAGTCTCTCCTACCCTATCTCTCACATTGGAGTCTCTCCTACACTGGCTCTCACACTGGAGTCTCTCCTACACTAGTCTCTCCTACACTAGTCTCTCCTACACTAGTCTCTCCTACACTAGTCTCTCCTACACTAGTCTCTCCTATCTTATATCTCACACTGGAGTCTCTCCTGCCTTGTCTCACACACTGGAGTCTCTCCTACCCTGTCTCTCACACTGGAGTCTCTCCTACCCCGTCTCACACATTGGAGTCTCTCCTACACTAGTCTCTCCTACACTAGTCTCTCCTACACTAGTCTCTCCTACACTAGTCTCTCCTACACTTGTCTCACCTACACTTGTCTCTCCCACACTAGTCTCTCCTACACTAGTCTCTCCTACACTAGTCTCTCCTACACTAGTCTCTCCTACACTAGTCTCTCTTACACTAGTCTCTCCTACACTAGTCTCTCCTACACTAGTCTCTCCTACACTACTCTCTCCTACACTAGTCTCTCCTACACTTGTCTCTCCTACACTAGTCTCTCCTACACTAGTCTCTCCTACACTAGTCTCTCTTACACTAGTCTCTCCTACACTAGTCTCTCCTACAATAGTCTCTCCTACACTACTCTCTCCTACACTAGTCTCTCCTACACTTGTCTCTCCTACACTAGTCTCTCCTACACTAGTCTCTCCTACACTAGTCTCTCTTATACTAGTCTCTCCTACACTAGTCTCTCCTACACTAGTCTCTCCTACACTAGTCTCTCTTACACTAGTCTCTCCTACACTAGTCTCTCCTACACTAGTCTCTCCTACACTACTCTCTCTACACTAGTCTCTCCTACACTTGTCTCTCCTACACTTTCTCCTACACTAGTCTCTCTACACTAGTCTCTCTTATACTAGTCTCTCCTACACTAGTCTCTCTCACTCCCCTACTACCTAGTCTCTCCTCACTTGTCTCTCTACACTAGTCTCTCCTACACTAGTCTCTCATACACTAGTCTCTCTTATACTAGTCTCTCCTACACTAGTCTCTCCTACACTAGTCTCTCCTACACTAGTCTCTCTTACACTAGTCTCTCCTACACTAGTCTCTCCTACACTAGTCTCTCCTACACTACTGTCTCCTACACTAGTCTCTCCTACACTTGTCTCTCCTACACTAGTCTCTCCTACACTAGTCTCTCCTACACTTGTCTCTCCTACACTAGTCTCTCCTACACTACTCTCTCCTACACTAGTCTCTCCTACACTACTCTCTCCTACACTACTCTCTCCTACACTAGTCTCTCCTACACTTGTCTCTCCTACACTAGTCTCTCCTACACTAGTCTCTCTTATACTAGTCTCTCCTACACTCTTATTTCTTCTCTGTATTATGCACTCTTTGTTTCTTCTTTTTCGTATCATTTTCTCTTGTGTATTGTTACTTGCATTATTCATTTACGTTCATTCACCTTTGCATAATTCACTCATGTTTATCCACTCTTGTATCACGCACTCATGTTTATTCTTATCATGTATTCACATGTTCTCCCTTGCATTATGCACTCATTATTCTCCCGTATATGATGCACTTTACTCTCCATGTTTTTTTTAATCTGCGACGTCACAATGTTTGTCTGTTTTCACCGTATTGTAAACAGATACATCTCACGTTTTAGTTACGTTGCTCCCAACGACACTTAACGAAATTTAACGACACTCCCAAGCACATATCAACACTCGCTTCATCTTCGTGTCAAGATCCAATGATAGCTCATTGTTTTGGCTGTCAGCGTAACTCACTCTCTTTATCGTCTCACTTTGTCCCAGCGTACATTGCTCTCTCTCTCTCTCTCTCTCTCTCTCTCTCTCTCTCTCTCTCTCTCTCTCTCTCTCTCTCTCTCTCTCTCTCTCTCTCTCTCTCTCTCTCAGTGGATGTATCCTCATACTTTCCTGTGCACTAGATACTGCTCACGTTCTTCGTCCATCAGAAACATTAGTGTATTTGCTGTCGCATCACGAGGGCTCACCGCACTGTATATTGTGAGAGTGGTAGGGACACAGAGAGACCTCGTGCTGCTTGTTAATCTGAGTCTGGTCATTGGTACATGTGTTCATTGGTGCAATTGATAAGTGGTACAATTAGTCATTGGTACAGTTGGTCATAGGTACATATCTGATTTTGGAAAAAATCTATATATGTTACCCAAATAATCCTCACATACTAGGAGAGAGGATCCTAAGACGGCGCTTCTGTCCGACTGGGACCATTTACAAAGTCACACAGTGACTTTGTAAGTGGTCCAAGTCGGACCGAAACATCGTTGCAGTAAGCTCCTCTCTCCTTTGTGCGGGTTATTTGTGTATTGTTCCAATCACGGTATTGTGCCTTTTTGTTCTTTATATATAAGTTATTCAACTCAAGCGAGAAAGGATTAATAAATGTAATGAATGCAAAAAATTGCAGTTACAGGAAATATATATTTAGACTACATTTCGCCTGTACAAGAGGCTATTCCATGTCTACATAACTAGCACAGTAACTAACCCACGGAGACACTAGGCTACGGAAATGATACACAGCTTAGCAGACTGTTGCTATCACCAACGTGAAACGCCAGAGTGCAACAGCTGATTTAACTCGACTAGTCTCTGAGTTCAGTAAGGTTGTGTACAATACCTCACTGGCAGACGAAAGTTCGAACCCAGGCAGACAGTTTCACCAGCGCTAAGAGGTGATGAAAATAGCCTTAGCATAGTGATCCCGAGCATGGGCTGGTGATGGGGGTTCCTTAATATGAAAGATAAGCTGACTGGTGCTCCAATAAAAGACTGATATCGGGTCGTCGAGAAATTGAAGTACGTGTCAGGACTCTGTCATGACAAATATTATAACAATATACACGTGTCAGGACTCTGTCATAACAAATATTATAACAATATACACGTGTCAGGACTCTGTCATAACAAATATTATAACAACAATATACACGTGTCAGGACTGTCATAACAAATATTATAACAACAATATACACGTGTCAGGACTCTGTCATAACAAATATTATAACAATATATACGTGTCAGGACTCTGTCATGATAAATATTATAAAAATCTGATGCTGAAGTATAACAATATACATGGGGGAAAACTAATCCTGTAATGATCAGACTTGATCCGAGGAGGAGGAGGGTACCTCCAATTCCTTGGATCAAGAGCCCAGGTTATTTAAACCTCGTATGATAGTATTTATTTATGTTGAGCGCTTTATTCATGTTCGCAGTTGTAATTGTTTGTTGATTTTATCTTTGTTTTTAATATTAGTATGTTGTATATCATTACTTTCTTATTGGTGCTAGCGCTGAGTGACCTACACAACTGTTACTACCACTACTGCTACTTCTGTTACTACTTCTACCACCACTGTTGCTACCTACATGAGCATCAAGGGTGTTGCTTTAGGGAATTGTTCTACAACACGCATATGAACTTTCTAAACAGAGTTTTCCCGTACATGTGCAACAGTTTACAAGACTTCCTCAGAGATGGCACAAAGTAGCGGTGTTTATCTCCTGACTCGGGCTGCTTATATTCGTGACTACGATACACCCAGTCCTGAGAACCAAGAATCTGTCGGTACGCAACATTAGCGTGTAAACATAGTCTCTTTGTGAGGATAAAGAACATCCGTAGGTACAATGCCCTAACTCTTGCGGACAGCATTCGTGATGACGATACTAGGGTTCAAGATGACACAGAGCATCACTGAACACGATATCTCCATTCGCGAGTAAACAAATATTAGTGATTATACCTCGTCTCTCTGTGAATGCCACAGTCCCTTTCCAGAAGCAGCTGATCTGTGAGTACAATACACTCATTATTGAGAATATTAAGACACCAGAAGTTCATATACTCCATTAACACATCATCTGTGTTAGCTGACAGTCGTTACCGACAAATATAATTTTTCGCTCAGAAGCGTTGTCGCAATAAAGGTTTTCCCTGGACCTGCTGTTTTAATATTTCTTACGGCAGTATGCTTCTTTTTCCCCCAAAAAAAAAATATATCCTGAGACTTTTTAGGACGAAACAAAAATAAATGTGAGTGGTTAGGTATCACAGAGAGTTAGTCACATAGAGAATGTACTGAACACGGGTGAAAGTTAACTGAAATTCTTTAACTAGAGTAGGAGATTTAAAGGTAGTTTATCTTACTTGGCTTTTAAGCCCATAGCTGGCTAGCGATGTGACCTTGACGACCAGGTCTTGTGTGGTTTTGACCAGGTCCGGTGCGGTCTTTAGACCACGTCTGGTGTTGTCTTGATGGCCAGATCTGGTGGGGTCTTGAAGACCAGGTCTGGTGTGGTTTTGAGGACAAGGTTTGGTGTGGTCTTGAGGACCAGGTCTGGCGTGGTCTTGACAATTAGGTTTGTGCTGTATTTCAGGTACAAACCGTCTTGACTCCTCTTACTGCTGTATTCTGATCAGTCTTCATTTACAGTCTGAGATACTGTATCACATTAGGGCCTCCAAGCCTATAACTAAACTAACAAACCAGTAGTATCAGCTTGTACCGTACTAACTCCTATAATTTACCCACTAATTATAGATGTCATATCTAAGAACACCTAGTTACGTTCCTTAACCATTTTGATCACAAATTCTTTTAGAAACAATCTTGTTTAAAGTAATAAAATTAAGTAGAGCATTTTGGAAAATAAATGTGATAATTCCCAGCTCTCTATCAAGCAATACAATTATTTTAGTGTAAATCCACTTAGAGTTTGCTTAAGTATCTACGAGATAAAATTATTCTGGGGTGGTACTGTTCAGGCGTTTTGCAGCCTCTTGCAGTCCATTCACCTCTTTGTCGTATTAAATTAGGACATTGATCACTGCTAAAATATACGGGTCAAGAATGTCAGTACATTCAGGCATAAGAAAGGTGTTCTAGTGTTTACTCACACGTCTTTTTAAACGTAAATTGTTCTGTTGTTTTTTTATGATAATAATAATTTTTATTTGTACAAGTGCATGATGCAACTTATACAGACCATAGCTGACATCAATGTCATACTGGTTATGCAGAGCATTTCCAGGGGCAACTTAGGTTAATTTTGTCCCCAAGATGCGACCCACACCAGTCGGCTAACACCCAGGTACCTACTTACTGCTAGGTGAACATGGACTGCAGGTGTCTCAACGAAACACCCCCAGTGTTTCTACCCGTACCGGGAATCGAACCACCTACCTCAATGCGTAGTGCGCTGAGTGCGCTACCAGCCGAGCTATGAAACACCCATGTTTTCTAACTTGTTTGTGTCTTACTGAATGTTGTTGAAGGTTAAAATTCACTAAGTATTTTGCTATCTATTCATGTATAGCTCGTTCTTCTTTTATTCTTTATTGGTTTTATTTCCTTATCTGCATAGCCAAAAACATTAAACGTTTAAATGCTCTATTTTTTATTTAATGATTTTGGTATAACAATCTTCTGGGCCTTTCATCTCTGCCGCAAAACTTGGTTAACATTATCAGAGATATTCTGAACCAGCTGCAGATGGTGTTCCAGTTCTTTCTTTTGTCTTCTTATACCGGCATCATTCCTTCAATTTTAGTTATGTACTCTTCCAATCCCTTTATCTCTTCTATGTCATCCTCATTTTGTTTACTAATTCCTGGTCAATATCCTCTGTTTTCTTTATTATATCAGTTTGCTCTTTCAGCGTTTTCTCCATTGCCTTTATTGACGCCTTCATCAATTTTATTTCCATTTTTAAAAGTTATGCCTTCCTTATTTACGTTTTTATCAGTCATTCCTACTTCACTTGATTCTCTTCCATTTAGTCAGTGTGTCTCTCCATCCACGATATTTCCTTCTTCCTGGTATAAAGGCGCACTTGATATAGCGTCCTAAGTCATGTTCTGAGCCTTGATGTAGCGTCCTCAGTCATGTTCTGAGCCTTGATGTAGCGTCCTCAGTCATGTTCTGAGCCTTGATGTAGCGTCCTCAGTCATGTTCTGAGCCTTGATGTAGCGTCCACATGTCGTGTCAGTATCATATATACACTTGTGAAGTGTATCTTTCCTTTTATACAGCTGGTCCCTTTGCGTGTGACGTCACGGTACCCGCTGACGTCAGAGGCTCAGCGCATGTGCACAGCCTCTCATAGGCACTCTCCCTCACTAACGTTAGACCAACAGGCGAGACAGACGGTGTGCTGGACTCTCCTTCACTTACTGTAAATATACCGTAACCATCCAACAAGGAGTATCTTTGACCTCCTATATATCTCTCCCAAGACTCACACGACACACAGTCATGTTCTGAGCCTTGATGTAGCGTCCTCAGTCATGTTCTGAGCCTTGATGTAGCGTCCTCAGTCATGTTCTGAGCCTTGATGTAGCGTCCTCAGTCATGTTCTGAGCCTTGATGTAGCGTCCACAGTCATGTTCTGAGCCTTGATGTAGCGTCCTCAGTCATGTTCTGAGCCTTGATGTAGCGTCCTCAGTCATGTTCTGAGCCTTGATGTAGCGTCGTCAGTCATGTTCTGAGCCTTGATGTAGCGTCCTCAGTCATGTTCTGAGCCTTGATGTAGCGTCCTCAGTCATGTTCTGAGCCTTGATGTAGCGTCCTCAGTCATGTTCTGAGCCTTGATGTAGCGTCCACAGTCATGTTCTGAGCCTTGATGTAGCGTCCTCAGTCATGTTCTGAGCCTTGATGTAGCGTCTTCAGTCATGTTCTGAGCCTTGATGTAGCGTCCACAGTCATGTTCTGAGCCTTGATGTAGCGTCCTCAGTCATGTTCTGAGGATTGATGTAGCGTCCTCAGTCATGTTCTGAGCCTTGATGTAGCGTCCTCAGTCATGTTCTGAGCCTTGATGTAGCATCCTCAGTCATGTTCTGAGCCTTGATGTAGCGTCCTTAGTCATGTTCTGAGCCTTGATGTAGCGTCCTCAGTCATGTTCTGAGCCTTGATGTAGCGTCCTCAGTCATGTTCTGAGCCTTGATGTAGCGTCCTTAGTCATGTTCTGAGCCTTGATGTATCGTCCTCAGTCAAGCTCTGAGTCTTGATGTAGCGTCCTCAGTCATGTTCTGAGCCTTGATGTAGCGTCCTCAGTCATGTTCTGAGCCTTGATGTAGCGTCCACAGTCATGTTCTGAGCCTTGATGTAGCGTCCTCAGTCATGTTCTGAGCCTTGATGTAGCGTCCTCAGTCATGTTCTGAGCCTTGATGTAGCGTCCTCAGTCATGTTCTGAGCCTTGATGTAGCGTCCTCAGTCATGCTCTGAGCCTTGATGTAGCGTCCTCAGTCATGTTCTGAGCCTTGATGTAGCGTCCTCAGTCATGTTCTGAGCCTTGATGTAGCGTCCTCAGTCATGCTCTGAGTCTTGATGTAACGTCCTCAGTCATGCTCTGAGCCTTGATGTAGCGTCCTCAGTCATGCTCTGAGCCTTGATGTAGCGTCCTCAGTCATGCTCTGAGTCTTGATGTAGCGTCCTCAGTCATGCTCTGAGCCTTGATGTAGCGTCCTCAGTCATGTTCTGAGCCTTGATGTAACGTCCTCAGTCATTTTCTGAACCTTGATGTAGCGTTCTCAGTCATGTTCTGAGCCTTGATGTAGCGTCCTCAGTCATTTTCTGAACCTTGATGTAGCGTCCTCAGTCATGTTCTGAGCCTTGATGTAGCGTCCTCAGTCATACTCTAAACAAAGGCCGCCAATGGCTTTTCAATAATTTATCATAAAACATGTATAACTTTACCTTACCACAGCATCCTTCAATATAATATTTTCTTAGCATATTTTGAGTCATCTCACGTATATTTCTACTCCCTTCACTATATACACACACACACGTTCTTTCTTCAAGCTGTGATGATTGACATCCGTTCACAGCCGCGGCTAGTGTGTATGTACTCACCTGTACTCACCTATTTGGACTCACATATTTGTGGTTGCAGGGGTCGAGACTTAGTTCTTGGCCCCGCCTCTTCACTGAGCGCTGCTAGGTCCTCTCTCTCCCTGCTCCATGAGCTTTATCATACCTCGTCTTAAAACTATGTATGGTTCCTTCCTCCACTACATCACTTGCCAGACTATTCCACTTTGTGACTGAAGAAATGCTTCTTAACATCCTTTTGACTCATCTGAGTCTTCGACTTTCAATTGTGACCCCTTGTTTCTGTGTCCCATGTCTGGAACATCCTGTCTCTGTCTACCTTATCTATTCCTCGCAATATTTTGTATGTCGTTATCATGTCTCCCCTAACCCTCCTGTCCTCTTGTCCTCCGCATTAGCTTCATATCGTCTTCAAACAGGGACACCTCTGAATTTGTCCCTTCCGTCATGTCATTCACGTATACCAGAAACAGCACCGGCCCTAGGACTGACCCTTGTGGAACCCCGCTCGTCACATCGCCCAATCTGACACCTCGTCACGTACCAACACTCGTTTTCTTCCTGTCAGGTATTCAGTGTGTGTGTGTGTGTGTGTGTGTGTGTGTGTGTGTGTGCGCGCGCGCGTTTGTGAGGCAGAAAATTCAACTGAGAAAGACGTCTTAACCTAATGTTACAACGTGCCTCGTGACAGTCAGGTGTTGTTGTTGTTGTCATATTAACCATGATGGCTGCCCTCACCGTCACATTCCTGCTTCCTACTAATACCTCCTCCCTCATTCTCCTCCTCCTCCTCTTACTGCTGCTGCTGCTGCTGCTGCTCCTCCTGCTCCTGCTGCTCCTGCTGGAGACCTTGGGTTCTCCACACGAACAGAATGTCTTTGTTGTGTCAATAATCCTGGTATGAATATCAAGGTCTGAATTGGTATGCCAGTTATGTTCAATATTTTCCTTGCCAGTCCCCATCTGCTTATACAGCATTTGCATATAGATGGTTAATTACGTTGGTATATAACATGCGCCTGTGGGGATATACGCGCTCGTGTTTGAATATACGCACACATCTTTGGATATACGTACACGTGTGGATATACTCACACGTTAGAGGATATTGAAACACGTGCAAAAGCCGGGAACTAAACCAGGCACTGAAACTTGTTAGTGGATATTTGGTATATTCCCACCTAGATATTTTTGTTAACCAGGCATCTTAGGTGTGAGTTAATCTCTGGTATATATTTCAGCAAAAGTATGCCCAAAGAATAATGAATGCAGATAATATATTCGGTAACATACTAGATGGACCTAGATATATACCTGCATTTCTTGGCTACACTTCAAGAGAACGAAAACACAACTAACATTGTCAGTGATCCAACACACACACTACCAACTAACACTGTCAGTGATCCAACACACACACTACCAACTAACACTGTCAGTGATCCAACACACACACTACCAACTAACATTGTCAGTGATCCAACACACACACTACCAACTAACACTGTCAGTGATCCAACACACACACTACCAACTAACACTGTCAGTGATCCAACACACACACTACCAACTAACATTGTCAGTGATCCAACACACACACTACCAACTAACACTGTCAGTGATCCAACACACACACTACCAACTAACACTGTCAGTGATCCAACACACACACTACCAACTAACATTGTCAGTGATCCAACACACACACTACCAACTAACATTGTCAGTGATCCAAACACACACTACCAACTAACACTGTCAGTGATCCAACACACACACTACCAACTAACATTGTCAGTGATCCAACACACACACTACCAACTAACATTGTCAGTGATCCAACACACACACTACCAACTAACACTGTCAGTGATCCAACACACACACTACCAACTAACACTGTCAGTGATCCAACACACACACTACCAACTAACACTGTCAGTGATCCAACACACACACACACACACACACATACACACACACACACACACACACACACACACACACACACACACCAGCTAACATTTTGACGTAAGTTCGGAAGGAAGCTGTTAATTCTCCCAGAAAAAAATGCTAAATAAAAAAAGTAATAAGAGCTACACTCCTGGTGTCTAGTGATGATATCTTAGCCCTTAACGAGTTGATCTATCTCTCAGTAAAACTGTTGACCTTACTTAAGTGCCTCTCGACACCTTTGATAAATTCAGTGCTTTTAATGTTGCCAGATTGATGTGAGTTTGTTTACATCCCTCCCCTGGCGGCTTTTTCTTGTACTAAAAGAGGAAGAGTTGATGGATTTGTACAGTGACTCGACAAAATATTTCCGTCTTTCTTTAACATAAACAGTGAATTCATCTGTTTAAAAAATATTACAATTAAAATGCAAGGAATATAAGTTTATGAGCTTCGGTTTACGTTGTTATAGTTTTATAAGCATGAATTTACACTTCACACATACACACACTCCACATGTCTGTTGGCAAGTGCCTTTGACAACAAGTAACCAAAACACACACACACACACACACACACACCAGCGACTAGAAAAGAGGCGGGGCCAGGAGTTGTGAATCGACCCCTGCAACCACATATGGGTGAGTACAGAGAGAGAGAGAGAGAGAGAGAGAGAGAGAGAGAGAAAGGCGTGAGCACGATCATAGTCCTCAGAGTTGCCTGAGAAAGAGTGAGTAATGGAAGGAATGAGTGAGGAAGCCAACGAAGGTGTTATCACACACGAGGCCACAAGGGTGCCACACCTGCAGTTCTGACTAATATTAACAGTATTACTCCTCACAAGATGCCACTCTCGTACCTGAGCGTTCTTTTTTTAGTAATTATTTAGTAATTCTAGGAAAGCGTGTGTGTTATGTTGATGTGATGGTATATCCCTTCACTTCATCTATGAATGGTACTCTGTTAGGTTACCAACTATACGAGGGTCATTAAACTGCAGGTTCCTTAGCCCCTGTACACAACCTTTCAACAATACTTTAATCCCCAAAATAAAGATTAAAATAATTAGATCATTCCGTGTATATATATATATATATATATATATATATATATATATATATATATATATATATATATACTATACTATATATATATACTATACTATATATATATACTAGAGGTGAACCCCATCCTATATTATATATATATATATATATATATATATATATATATATATATATATATATATATATATACACGGAATGATCTAATTATATTTATATATATATATATATATATATATATATATATATATATCAGAGAGAGAGACCTCTTGCGTACACACTGCTGCTCTCAGCGCATATACATCGTGAGAAATGTACTGTGGAGAATAGGGACTCTGTGCCACAGTCAAGAGATGTGAACAGGGTACGTTAAAAGGCTACATAGCATAGAACGCATCTTCATTCTACGCAATGGCGTAGAACGCACTTGCTGCCGTTCAGATCCTCGGTCAAGGTTCCATCTTACTTGCTGAGTGTCATTAGCGACTATTTTCGTAGGTTCGCCCACCCGAAAACCCACATCGAAGTTTACCTTTGATATACCTTTGATATACCTTTGAAGAGTTTCGAGAGTATCTACTCTCTGAGCCCGGCCATGGGCCAGGCTCGTCTGGTGCTCGTCTGGTAGCTACAGATGTACGTGCAGCAGGAAAAGGACGTGTGGGTACAAATATGTACTTGTTTGGGGTTGTTTCCGGCACAGTGCCAGCAAGATTCACACTCATAATGGATGGGTCATTGTACCTCTCCTAGACGCTCGAACGTTGACCTTCACACAGCCTAGACTCCCTAAATATAACATAAAATAAAAAACTGAAAACTTTCATGTCATTTTTACAGATGCTCCGAAACCTGTAAACCAGCTAAGATGTGTCCAAGGTGTCAGTAGGATGATGTGCCAGTTGATGTGCCAGGTGAGGTGCCAGCGAGCTAGATGATGTGCTTGTGTACCGGTTGATATGCCAGTGAACCATCTGAGTTGCCGTCCGAGGTACTAGCTAGGATATAAGTCAACATCTGGGTAGCTTCAAATATAGGTTAGATCAATACATGAGTGAGACGGGGCTGGAATAGAGTTGGACTTGCTGTGATATCGATCAAAGAAGTTTTCATTAGTATATTAAATGGTATTTGTATATTAAATGTTTTTTTTTGTATATTAATGGTAAAATATACCGACAATTATGTGTATAAGCCACAATAAGCTGCTTATGGCATTTGTAAAATCCCTGGAGAGGAACTTACGACGATGTTTTGGTCCGAAACGTCGTTGTAAGCTCTCTTCTATGTGCGGGTTATTTGTGTAATGTTCCTGTCACGGTATTGTGCCTTTTCGTTCTACTCCTTAAATGCCATAAATAGCATATTGTATTTTGTACACAAAGCTTCTGTTTGTCTACAGCAACATTATCGACCAACTGAGGTCCTGCTTACCACAATCTTTACTGCCATCTTTACTGCCATCTTGATTTCTACTGCCCAGTCTTAGTTCCTCGAGGGCTCACCTTGGGCGACACGCAAGACTTAGCTCTTGGACGTCACGCAAGACTTTGCAATATAACCTATATTGCCGCTCTTGTCTAGAACACGAGTGCAATTTAATTCCCGAGAGAATACAGTGTCTTAACATTTGATACTCGTTGCTCGTAAGGTATCAAGATGTTGGATTAACGAGGCAGTGTAGATGGAAAGGTTTGTGGATGAAGAGCTTTGTGTACAAAATACAATATTCTATTTATGACATTCAAGGAGTAGAACGAAAAGGCACAATACCGTGACAGGAACAATACACAAATAACCCGCACATAGAAGAGAGGGTGTGGATGGAAGAGGCATTGTAGATAATATTTTTGAGCAAAGTGTGGATGAAGAGGTGAAGGATGAGTGTTCATCTGTAACAAGAAGTTTTCATATGAAGATAGTTAGAAGGTGTATAAACAGGGAAGATGTGATTGAGGTGTACAGCTGCAATGATGATTAAGGCAGATGTGCAACAGTTGGTTATCTTTATTGTTGACACATTTCGCCTACACAGTAGCTTGTTCAGTCAGATACAGATTCAGCAGGTGTGGGAGTGAAATAAAGATGATTAAATCAGTCCATCAACCTTGGAGAAGTAGTCTTTGAGGTGGTCAGTCCCTCAGCCTGGAGAAGAGTTCAGCTCCCTGTAGTTAAACTCTTCTCCAGGCTGAGGGACTGACCACCTCAAAAACTAGTCCTCCAAGGTTGGTGGATTGATTTCATCTTTATTTCACTACTACTGAATCTGCATTTAACTGAAGAAGACTACCTGTTGCACACGTGTCTTAATCATCAACTTGTCGGTATTTTATACCATTATCAACACAGCTGGGATACACAAAGTTTCAAAGAGTACTAATAGGAAGTACAAAAAAGATGCCGAATATCTCAGACGAGGTTAGAACTCGTAACAATGGATTTAAATTGGATAAATTCGGATTTAGAAAGAATACAGGGTGTTTCAAAAGGATAAACCCATTTTCAAAGCAAACTGCTCTACAATTGGGTCCATCTCTCTGAAACACCCTGTATAGAAAAGCATTTTTGAAATGAGTCTAGATGAGTGGGAAAAAAACTTCCAACAATGGCATTTAAGC
Organism: Cherax destructor; assembly: GCA_009830355.1. Classification (NCBI taxonomy): domain Eukaryota; kingdom Metazoa; phylum Arthropoda; class Malacostraca; order Decapoda; family Parastacidae; genus Cherax; species Cherax destructor. Next base: position 137,000 of record WNWK01001577.1, read on the forward strand.
AATTACTTTGTTCAACTATAAACATAGAGATGAGTGGATATAGTTGAGGATGACTAGGTTCTAGGACCTGTCTAGCTTGCGTTGATAAATTAGACACATATGCAACACTTGGGTATCTTTATTGAGGAAACGTTTCGCCACACAGTGGCTTCATCAGTCCAATACAAAGGAGAATCGTGAAGAACAGGAGGAGTTTGAGGTAATCAGTCCCTCGGCCTGGAGTCGATGTGTTCAGTCCATCAATCTTGAAGAGAATACAGCATATGTGCGAAGGAAAAGCTTATATACCTACGACTGCTGCACCTCTCCTGCCTACGGTATATAAGCTTCTCCTTCGCATATATACTGTATTCTCTTCAAGATTAATGGACTGACTACATCGACTCAAGGCTGAGGGACTGATTACCTCAAACTCCTCCTGTTTTTTCCCCATTCTCCTTTGTATGGACTGATGAAGCCACTGTGTGGCGAAACGTTTCCTCAATAAAGATACTCAAGTGTTGTATATGTGTCTAATTTATCAACTTGTCGGTTCTCTGAACCATTCATTTACAGCTTGCGTTGGTAGGCCTACTGCAGTTTCCCTATGTTCTTACACTCTAGCATAATCAGCCTACAGCTTTCATTTGGCAGTACACATTTTTAGGCTGAGATAAACTGTGAGAGTAAATTTATGAACTTTGCAATTATTTCCAACTCTTCTCTTTCAATCTCTCACGATATTGACATCGTCACTCCTGGTGTTAGTCTTCATTCTGCTTCCTGCACGCACACTCTTCCTCCTAATTATTATTCACTCATCTCTTCGACTTCTTATCTTTCCATCTCTTGAGTATGCTCACGCAAATTTTTTAATGCAGAAATTCTAGAATTTGTTCTCTCTCCGCATGATATACACGCCCCTGGCGTTCAGACTTCACACAACTTACACGCCCATGGCGTTCAAACTTCACACAGCTTACACTCTCCTGGCGTTCAATAAAAACACACAGCTGGATATTTTTGTAAATGCATTTTAATTGAAAACAAACTGACAAAGTTTACCGACTTATTCCGCTCTCCCCCCATTTACCCTCTTTCCCCATAAACCCTCACTCTTCCCTCCCTTTACCCTCTCGCTTTCCCTCCCATTCACCTACCACTTCCGGTCCCCATCCACCACTATTCTCTTCCTCCTATCCTCCTCTCAATTCTCTTCCCACCTACGCTCGTTGCTGGGTCACTTAAACCTGGAGGCAACATTTGAGTGGCTGAACCTGACAGATATTTCCATTTAAATCAAAAGAAGCGCTAAACACTCAGGGATTAAACAGCTAAGCATCACTAAGACGCCAGCAGCCACCTTCTTCCGTTTTTAGCTTACTAAGCAATGATTATTTTCTCGCATCCACAAATTTTGCTCCAGTGGGAAGGTTTATGGAAGGGATCACTTTTACTTTTCTTGGTCTCCCGCTAACTGCAGTGCTGAGGTGGTTCACAACACCCAGAGGAGGATTGGGCTGTTGGATGGTCCTTCTAGTGAACCACTTGGTGACATATAATGTACATCCATTGGCTGTATGAGGACAGAAGTATTACTGTCGCTCTCAGTATAAATAGGGGGGTTTGCTAAGCCTTCCTCTGTTTAATTCTAGGACAGCTAACCTCAGCCACAGCCCCAGGTTGGCAATATCGGAATCATTGTTGGAGTATGGGGTAGGAGCTTCCGATCTCAAGCATCTGCCATATCTTGAAGGAAAGTCTGAGGGTTAAGATTTATAGACCTGTTAAGTTAGAGGACACAGGTGAAACTAATGAGATCTTTTGTTGCTGCAACGTATCGCTTTCCCGGAGTTTTGTCAAGCCAAGACTACTGGAGAGCAAAATGTTGCAGAAATAAAATGTTTTATTAGTTACACATGTGTCCTTTTACCTAACATATTGTCGGTAATTTCCCCAACATTATTACGTCTAAATCTATACAGGACCGTCCCATCTTCTTGCATAGTAGCGACCAGGTGATAACTTGCTTGCCAACGGATATTTGAAGCAGTGTATTAGCGTCATTTAACGTTAGTTGCTGAAGTATGAAAGGATGACATTCAGCTTATGAATCCTGGAGTGGTTACTGTTTGGAGGATTAATAGGAAGGTGGCTGGTGTTCTGGTGAACACTGACTCACTGATACTCAAGTTCAACCAACCGGGGCTTCCCTTCGCTAAGATTCTGGCTGAAGAGACCTGGGAGGCATAATCGCATTTTTTTAATTCCCGAGAAGCAACCAACCCAAAACTTGTGTCTTACATGTGGCACCAACTTTTACATTGGCCACTCCTGTAAATAAGGATCAGAAGTGGTTGCTGCTAAATAATAGCCACGAAGAATTGCTTCATGTTCTGACAACCTTGTCAAATTATCAAAATCACTCTTGGTGATGAGACTACTAGCTTCTCCAGGCGAAGGAGATCTGGTAAAACTGTCTTTAGCAACTCGCACTCTCGTACTCATTTATTCAATATTTTGTCATATTATGCAGACCACTATAAACACAGTACATACACCCATACAAATAAAATGCAACTACGCTGTGCATCTCTCGGCTGCTTATGGATAAACAGACATACCTCTAGTTGGCTCATAGTTTTGTAGCTAACTTATTCTAGATTTTATCAAATAATTTTCATAAAACTTCTACAAGTAGGTAAGATTAAATACAATAGAATCTTCATTGGTCAATGATTTAAAGTTCCTAGCTTGTAATAATGCCACATAATGTTCAAATAAAAACACTTTACATAAATGTAAATTGAAAGCCCCAGTACTTGTTTTCAAAGCATTTGAAAAGGCAACATTAAAAATGCCAAAATGTCTATAACTAAATGCCTTACCACTAGTACCAACAGTAAGTGGGAGGCACCAAATACCTTTTACACAGCAATAAAGAAGTGGAAAGGTCTGCCGGATCATGTCAAGGACAGTCTCATCATAAAATAGTTTAGGAAAAGAACTGAAAAGTACCTGATGAATCAAGCCACAGAAAAGGAGCAATGAAATTTCTTGTATACAGGAGAGCCCCGCTTTACAGCACTTCGCTTTATGGTATTTCGCTAATGCAGCGGTTTTCAATTATACCCATTCTTCATTTATTCATAATTTATTCAATAAACATATTCACCACTCACTATAAGCTGAGGACGAAAATATTTTACGGTAAGTAAATATATGATAATGCAAACATGTTTTCAGGCTTTTATAGGCATTTGAAAGTGAAAAACGGCTGTGTCACTATACAGCGGTTTTTGCTTTACAGCAGTAGCCCGGAACCAAACCTGCTGTATAAGCGGGGCCCTACAGCATCCCGGAACCTAACCTGCTGTATAAGCGGGGCCCTACAGCATCCCGGAACCTAACCTGCTGTATAAGCGGGTCCCTAAAGCATCCCGGAAACTAACCTGCTGTATAAGCGGGGCCCTACAGCATCCCGGAAACTAACCTGCTGTATAAGCGGGGCCCTACAGCATCCCGGAACCTAACCTGCTGTATAAGCGGGGCCCTACAGCATCCCGGAACCTAACCTGCTGTATAAGCGGGTCCCTACAGCATCCGGAAACTAACCTGCTGTATAAGCGGGGCCCTACAGCATCCCGGAACCTAACCTGCTGTATAAGCGGGGCCCTACAGCATCCCGGAACCTAACCTGCTGTATAAGCGGGTCCCTACAGCATCCCGGAAACTAACCTGCTGTATAAGCGGGGCCCTACAGCATCCCGGAACCTAACCTGCTGTATAAGCGGGGCCCTACAGCATCCCGGAACCTAACCTGCTGTATAAGCGGGGCCCTACAGCATCCCAGAACCTAACCTGCTGTATAAGCGGAGCCCGCCTATAGTTGTATTGTCAATATTCATGGAACTGTCATATTCAAATTATGTCTTGCATAGTTAATTACCGTGCAACTGTTACCTTAAAACTTTTTTTTTCTTTTTGATGTTCTTGTAATTAATTTTTTCACGTAACTGATTTACTTAATTTACTTGCATTTGATTACTCACGTGTACATTGTTTTCATTATTAACAATAATGAATGATTTTTACCGTATCTCATAGTTAAGTGCCAAACTAAGGCATTACAAGGGGGTGGGTAGATATCCTAGGTATTTTACATATATATGTACTACGTAAGCAATTGTAAACACCCAAATTGTGCAAAATTGTAGCTAAATAAAATTTCACTATTCCAGAGTTGCAAGGCATAATTAAGCATGCAATATACTTTAAAGAAAAACAAGAGAGTATCAAAATTAATCATTTTAAATTTTTAAAAAATATAATTAAATTTGGCATAAAACATATTTACTCTCATTTCCCCTAGAGTGCATCGTAGGATGTATACACAGACGGGAATTTTTCCTCAGCGTATATATGCTGTAAGTAGGTTAATGCCGGTGAATATTACAATGTTATACAATAGAGACAAGTAATTAAGATACGTGCAACAATTTAGAATCTTTATTACTAAACGTTTCGCCTACACGGTAGGCCTTTTTTTCAGTCGAATACAGAGGAAACAGCAGAAGCAGTGGAGGTGTCAAGTTGATGTGAACTGTTCATCACGATCCTAGACGAAGTAGTTTTGAAGTGGTAAGTTCCTCGGCCTAGAGAAGAGTTCTGCTCCAAAGTCTGAAACAATGGGAAGCTGAAGCATCAGAATGAAGACTTATATACTGCCATAGGTGAGGCGCAGAAAATCTTGAAGACAACACCAGAGGCGGAGCCCACTAGTAGCAGCAAGAATGTAAGACTGAGACATACTGTAGCTAGCCTACTGACCCATGCTAAGCTGACCCTCTCAAATCCAACCTTTCTCACTCGTAACTAGTGGCTAGGCAATAAAGTTGTTAAAGATGTCCTCTGTATCTAGATACCGTAGTACTGGAGTGTCCCAAAGTGTGAATATTACAATGGTATACAAGCTAATCCTAGTCAGGTTACCCTAACTAGGATTAGCTAGCCAGGTGTTAATTTACTCCCGGTGTTGACCGCCCAGCGAAAATCTGGAAGCTTAATTAACAGCATCACTTTTTTAAATAATATTTCCACGAGAAATGTTTAAAAGAATAGATTAGTTATCGTTTTTTTTTCTCAAGTCTCTCACCGGCCTCAAGATTCATATTTCTCTCTCTCTCTCTCTCTCTCTCTCTCTCTCTCTCTCTCTCTCTCTCTCTCTCTCTCTCTCTCTCTCTAACTGTTTCATTTATAAATGTTGAACAATTTGGCTGTTAGTGCACCTGTTGGCAGCATCAGCCAGGTAAACAAGTAAAGCTAGCTATATATCTTCCTGCTTTCTTGCTCTCTCTATCTCTCTCTCTCTCTCTCTCTCTCTCTCTCTCTCTCTCTCTCTCTCTCTCTCTCTCTCTCTCTCGCTCTCTCACCCGTCTTCTTCCTCATTAACTTTTCCCTGTTATCTACTGCATAAGTCTTCGTAGCTTAGAAACTAAATTTTATTTAATATTCTTATTTCTTATTATTTACAGCCATGAGTAGACTAATCGTTCTGACGTGATGAAATACTGCAAATGCTCCGTTTAGAGAGAGAGCGAGAGAAGAGAAGAAGAGAGAAGAAAAAGAGAGAGAGAAGAAGAACAGAATCCATATAATAGAGAAGATAAAAATGAGAGGGCGTAGGAGGGGTATAAAGGATAAAGGTAAGCTACAAGAGCATCATACATATGAGAGATGGAGAGAGTGTGAGATGTCTCAAGGAGGAGGAGGAGGTGCACTGAGGGTTGAGAGTGTGAGGTGTCTCAAGGAGAAGTAGGAGGTGCACTGAGAGTTGAGAGTGTGAGGTGTCTCAAGGAGAAGGAGGAGGTGCACTGAGGGTTGAGAGTGTGAGGTGTCTCATGGAGGAGGAGGTGCACTGAGGGTTGAGAGTGTGAGGTGTCTCAAGGAGGAGGAGGTGCACTGAGGGTTGAGAGTGTGAGGTGTCTCAAGGAGGAGGAGGTGCACTGAGGGTTGAGAGTGTGAGGTGTCTCAGGAGGAGGAGGTGCACTGAGGGTTGAGAGTGTGAGGTGTCTCTGCGAGGAGGAGGTGCACTGAGGGTTGAGAGTGTGAGGTGTCTCAAGGAGGAGGAGGTGCACTGAGGGTTGAGAGTGTGAGGTGTCTCATGGAGGAGGAGGTGCACTGAGGGTTGAGAGTGTGAGGTGTCTCAAGGAGGAGGAGGTGCACTGAGGGTTGAGAGTGTGAGGTGTCTCAGGAGGAGAGTGCACTGAGGGTTGAGAGTGTGAGGTGTCTCATGGAGGAGGAGGTGCACTGAGGGTTGAGAGTGTGAGGTGTCTCAAGGAGGAGGAGGTGCACTGAGGGTTGAGAGTGTGAGGTGTCTCATGGAGAGGAGGTGCACTGAGGGTTGAGAGTGTGAGGTGTCTCAGGAGGAGGAGGTGCACTGAGGGTTGAGAGTGTGAGGTGTCTCATGGAGAAGGAGGTGCACTGAGGGTTGAGAGTGTGAGGTGTCTCAGGAGGAGGAGGTGCACTGAGGGTTGAGAGTGTGAGGTGTCTCATGGAGAAGGAGGTGCACTGAGGGTTGAGAGTGTGAGGTGTCTCATGGAGGAGGAGGTGCACTGAGGGTTGAGAGTGTGAGGTGTCTCAGGAGGAAGGAGGTGCACTGAGGGTTGAGAGTGTGAGGTGTCTCAGGAGGAGGAGGTGCACTGAGGGTTGAGAGTGTGAGGTGTCTCAAGGAGGAGGAGGTGCACTGAGGGTTGAGAGTGTGAGGTGTCTCAAGGAGGAGGAGGTGCACTGAGGGTTGAGAGTGTGAGGTGTCTCAAGGAAGGAGGAGGTGCACTGAGGGTTGAGGGTGTGAGGTGTCTCATGGAGGAGGAGGTACACTGAGGGTTGAGAGTGTGAGGTGTCTCAAGGAGGAGGAGGAGGTGCACTGAGGGTTGAGAGTGTGAGGTGTCTCATGGAGGAGGAGGTGCACTGAGGGTTGAGAGTGTGAGGTGTCTCAAGGAAGGAGGAGGTGCACTGAGGTTGAGAGTGTGAGGTGTCTCATGGAGGAGGAGGTGCACTGAGGGTTGAGAGTGTGAGGTGTCTCAAGGAGGAGGAGGAGGTGCACTGAGGGTTGAGAGTGTGAGGTGTCTCATGGAGGAGGAGGTGCACTGAGGGTTGAGAGTGTGAGGTGTCTCAAGGAGGAGGAGGAGGTGCACTGAGGGTTGAGAGTGTGAGGTGTCTCATGGAGGAGGAGGTGCACTGAGGGTTGAGAGTGTGAGGTGTCTCAAGAAGGAGGAGGTGCACTGAGGGTTGAGAGTGTGAGGTGTCTCATGGAGGAGGAGGTGCACTGAGGGTTGAGAGTGTGAGGTGTCTCATGGAGGAGGAGGTGCACTGAGGGTTGAGAGTGTGAGGTGTCTCAAGAAGGAGGAGGTGCACTGAGGGTTGAGAGTGTGAGGTGTCTCATGGAGGAGGAGGTGCACTGAGGGTTGAGAGTGTGAGGTGTCTCAAGGAGGAGGAGGTGCACTGAGGGTTGAGAGTGTGAGGTGTCTCATGGAGGAGGAGGTGCACTGAGGGTTGAGAGTGTGAGGTGTCTCATGGAGGAGGAGTTGCACTGAGGGTTGAGAGTGTGAGGTGTCTCATGGAGGAGGAGGTGCACTGAGGGTTGAGAGTGTGAGGTGTCTTAAGGAGGAGGAGGTGCACTGAGGGTTGAGAGTGTGAGTTGTCTCAAGGAGGAGGAGGTGCACTGAGGGTTGAGAGTGTGAGGTGTCTCAAGGAGGAGGAGGTGCACTGAGGGTTGAGAGTGTGAGGTGTCTCATGGAGGAGGAGGAGGTGCACTGAGGGTTGAGAGTGTGAGTTGTCTCAAGGAGGAGGAGGTGCACTGAGGGTTGAGAGTGTGAGGTGTCTCATGGAGGAGGAGGTGCACTGAGAGTTGAGAGTGTGAGGTGTCTCATGGAGGAGGAGGTGCACTGAGGGTTGAGAGTGTGAGGTGTCTCATGGAGGAGGAGGTGCACTGAGGGTTGAGAGTGTGAGGTGTCTCATGGAGGAGGAGGTGCACTGAGGGTTGAGAGTGTGAGGTGTCTCATGGAGGAGGAGGTGCACTGAGGGTTGAGAGTGTGAGGTGTCTCAAGGAGGAGTAGGTGCACTGAGGGTTGAGAGTGTGAGGTGTCTCATGGAGGAGGAGGTGCACTGAGGGTTGAGAGTGTGAGGTGTCTCAAGGAGGAGGAGGTGCACTGAGGGTTGAGAGTGTGAGGTGTCTCATGGAGGAGGAGGTGCACTGAGGGTTGAGAGTGTGAGGTGTCTCAAGGAGGAGTAGGTGCACTGAGGGTTGAGAGTGTGAGGTGTCTCATGGAGGAGGAGGTGCACTGAGGGTTGAGAGTGTGAGGTGTCTCATGGAGTAGGAGGTGCACTGAGGGTTGAGAGGGGAAACACCAGCAACTCTTGAGCTATATTAGCGCAAGGGGAAGCTAAGTAGTTGTATAGGGTGTAGCGAGGGAAAACTTGGCACTGATACACCCAGCCACCGCCGTCGCCACCACCACTGCCACCGCCGTCGCCACCACCACTGCCACCGCCACCATTACCACCACCACTGCCACCGCCACCATTACCACCGTCACCACCACCACCGATACCACCACCACCACCACCACCGCCACCACCACCACCTCCGCCACCGCCGCCTCCCCCGCCACCTGCTGTTCTCTGTGTAAGTAGAATCAAACAGGTACCTAGGAGATAAACAACTGTTTTGGGTCGCTGCCCCAACACACAAACAATGCTAATAATCACCTCTGCAGTCATCTGAAGAAGCCTGCAGCGCAGACGAAACGTTTCGATAATAAAGATACCTAACTGTAGCACATGCCTCTTATTCATTAACATGTCTGTATCGCAAATTAACCACAGGGAGAGTTGAATGACAGCTCTAGGCCTTTCATGTTGCAATCAACACATCAGGAGCTTGCAGGCTCCTGATGATGCGTTGATTGCAACACGAAAGGCCTAGAGCTATCATTCAACCCCCCGGTGGTTATTTTACATATTTTATCGCTCGTTCGCGTTTATTACATGTCGGTAGTGCATGTAATTAATATGAGAGAGTAACGTATATTTCTCGCCTCATCTCATCCTCCTGGGTTATACCATCTGGAATGACTTTTTCTGGCAGATACCCGAGGGTAAACTGTTAAGGCCCAGGTGGGGGAGTTAAGAAACGGAAGATTAAGTAATGTAAACAGATGGCTTAGATTGGGGCCGCTATTAATAAGAGGACAGGGAGTGAGGGAAGAGAGGGACTAAGGAAAGTGAAAGTGAGGGGAGTAAGGAAAGTGAGGGGAGTGTGTGACCTAAAATGGTGTGAGGATGGGACTATAGTTGCAAGTGAGAGACGTCACGTTGAACTGCTATTGCAATGGTTGACTTACAAGTGATTCTTTGTTATACTGAGTTGATGTTACAATGGTGTTTATTTCATAACAAAACTTGATTTTGCGCTTATTCATGCAGTCTCTCTCTCTCTCTCTCTCTCTCTCTCTCTCTCTCTCTCTCTCTCTCTCTCTCTCTCTCTCTCTCTCTCTCTCTCTCTCTCTTCTCTCTCTCTCTCTCTCTCTCTCTCTCTCTCTCTCTCTCTCTCTATGCCGGTGAATTGCTCTTGATCCACATAATTGAAGTCACCTTCCTCTTTCCTTGAATCAAACCCGATTGCCTTCCATTTTCCATGTGTTTTATAACTTCTCTTTGTTTACATCTTTGCTATGAAAACAACAACGATAATAATAATAATAATAATAATAATAATAATAATAATAATAATAATAATAATAATAATAATAAGAATAAGAATATGAAGAATAAGAATTTTAATATTATAATAGCGCATGTACAAGGAAAACCCATTACTATAATTATTATTATTATTATTATTATTAGTAGTAGTAGTAGTAGTAGTAGTAGTAGTAGTAGTTAGAAGTAGTAGTTAGTAGTAGTAGTTGCAGTAGTAGTAGTTGTTGTTATAGTAGTTGTGGTAATAGTAGCAGTAGTAGTAGTGGCAATAGTAATGGCAGTAGTAGTGACAATAGTAGTGGCAGTAGTAGTAGTAGTAGTGGTCTCAGTATTAGTAGTAGTAGTGGTAGTAGTCGTAATATTTTTATTATTATTATTATTATTATTAAAAAGTTTGACATTTAAAGTTGGGTGGCCGCCCTGACTGTAGCTTACTGGAGACAGCCAGCCATATATATAATGGCTTCACAACATCCAATTGGCTGTTACAATCAAAGGAAGGAATAGTTTAACAGCCCGACACTCGTCTCTACAGACATACCACACTGTAGATGACCGGTAAGCCAGCGGAAGGCCTCGGTCAGATGACCAAAAGCTCCAAAGGCTGGTCATCATCTAAGACCCACGTCAGGGAACACTTAACCTGTTTCTTGACGAACCTTACCTAACCTGTAGATGCCACATCTGCCACCTACGTAACGATATGTCAGTCATCAGTCACAGTAACAGCAACGATAGACAGAAACGGAAACGAAGCATATGTAAAACAAGTGAAGTAAAAGCGAAAGCAAATAGACAGTTAAAACAATAGCGAAAAGACTATAAATGAAAGCAAAAACGACAATGAGAACGAAAAAGCAAAAGCGAAAAGAGTATAAACGAAAGCAAAAACAACAGCAAGGACGGAAAAAAAAACGAAAAGAGCATAAACGAAAAGCAAAACGACGGCATGAACGAACAAAAAAACAAAAACGAAAGCAAAAATGACAGCAAGAACAAACCAAAAACCAAAAACGGAAAGCAGAAATGACAGCAAGAGCTAAAACGATAACGAAAACAAAAGCGACAAAAAAAAAACGAACAGCGAAAACGAAAAACAAAAACGAAGACAATATAGGTGAGAAATATCGAGGGAGAGTCAGCGTGCATGGTAAACACTCCATCAACATGGCGTGCTCCTGTCTGCCAGCCATATTATTTTTCTCCTTGATGGTGCAAACTGTTGCTTCTCTGTAATGGATTTCTTTCCGCTTGTCACACACATTAGGGATTCCTGCAGCTCCCTATATCCAGATTGTGTGCTTAACGTCAATGATAGACGTCAGGGATCAGAGCAGAACTAAACCCTCGCAGCTGGCAAAGTAAGCAAGGCACTTAAGATTTTTCTCCACGTTGTACTCATAGTAACCACGGCACGGGTGAGGTTTGAACGCATGGCGAGTGAGTCGTAAAACTCCAGGCAATCGTGTTATTACGATTTCTTGAGTCATGAAGTTCTCAGAGTTGAGTTTGCGGGGCTAAAGAGTCAGCTCTTGGCTCTTTTAAGTTCTAAATATCCAGGTACTTTGCTGAACCCTCTCTTGGATGCCTCCAGACCTTAATAATAATAATAATAATAATAATAATAATAATAATAATAATAATATCTTTATTTACTACAAGTACATGTACTTGGTATACAGGCCTAGCTGACATCAGTGACATACTACTATATATAGAAAGTCCCTTGTTATGCTGAGCATTTCGGGCAGATTAGGTCAGTGTCCCAGGATGCGACTCACACCAGCCGACTAACACCCAGGTACCCATTTTACTGATGGGGAACACAGACAACAGGTGTAAAGAAACACGCCCAATGTTTCTACCCTGGCTGGGAATCGAACCCAGGCCCTCGCCGTGTGAAGCGAGAGATTTAGCCACAAGGCCATTAACTTGCTTTTAAATTAAATTGCTTTTAAATTAACTTGTTTTAAATTAACTTATTTTTAAATTAATTTGCTTTTAAATTAACTTGCTTTTAAATTAACTTGTTTTTAAATTAACTTGCTTTTAAATTAACTTGCTTTTAAATTAACTTGCTTTTAAATTAACTTGCTTTTAAACGTGCCTCTTCTCAGTTTATAAAGGATCAAGTTATATGAGTCACTAACAGACGCAGAAGATAACTTAAGTAGTAAGAGCTATTGGTAAATATTGATCGAAAAGAAGTCAGAGTATAATGTTAAGTTTTCAACCCCAGATAATAGCTGTCAGTAGCTTCGGAAAACTGAGGCTGTGATTGGTCGCTTAAGCGGCAACGTTATTGCAGAATTCAAGAGTTATCGGATTAAATGAACGTGGAGACTATTTTGGTTTAGATTTGGATTCTACTGCACGAGAGATACGATACTTCAACGTGTAAATTTCTAAAAATGTTTATTTATTTTTTGTCAGGAGAGACTAAAGCATTTCAGGTTGCCAAAATGTACGATTAACTGCAGGAAATTGATTAATTTATTTTAGGTGAAGCACTGAACTTTCTTGACACATTCAACGCATGACAGTGGAGGAGACTCGATCCTCTGTCCTTGAACAGCAAGACAGTAGTGGAGGTTCGTTCCTCTGTCCTTGAACAGAAAGACAGTAGAGGAAACTCGATCCTCTATCCTTGAACAGCAAGACAGTAGTGGAGACTCGATCCTAGAACAACAAGACAGTAGTGGAGACTCGATCCTCTATCCTTGAACAGCAAGACACTAGTGGAGGTTTGATCCTCCACCCTTGAATCGCAAGGCAAACACATTACCGAATTGCATTCATCGACATTCAGTCCTCTGGATTAGGTCTTATAATAATAATAATAATAATAATAATAATAATAATAATAATAATAATAATAATAATAATAATAATAATAGTTTATTGTGACATGATACAAAGACGTACAATGGGTTATAAGGATGGGGTGTACATGCCAAAAGTCCCTAATATGCAGAGCATTGTGGGCAAACTTAAAATTAACTAACAACTAAATGGTAAAAATTATAGTAAACAATTTACAATATAAGTATAGTTGAGTATTTAAGCTATGAAATTTGAACATAATTTGAACATGACATTTTTGAAACATAATAGTTTTACAATTTTGAAGCATTACAGTTGTATAATATGTCAACAGAATTTATTATTTGTAGTAATGCAATTTATTAAATCAGATCAAACAAATCAAATCAATTATTTGTGTTGCAATAACAGTTTATATGGTCATTAGATGAGTTACAAGGAGCACAAGAGTACATGAGAATGGATTTCTTTATTTGGTAATGCTGTAGGAACAAAGTTAGATTAGGTTGCATTAATTATAACAGGTTTATACATCTATGAGATATAAGTTTCAACATTTGCACTAGATTATGTTTGAGAAATTATTTTTCTTTGAGCAATTATGTAAGGGGTTTTGAGGCTAGGGGAGTAACACAGGAAAGAACATATAAAACCGGTAAAGTTTGATATGTCAAAATGCCAAAAACCAAAGTCAAAGGACCACAATCGTCGCTGTCTTCTCCGGAAAGTTGTTTTCAAGGGTAAAAAAAAATGCCAACTGGAATGACAGAGCAAAAAAATAAAAAAGACTTATAGCGGAACAAGTCATAAGTTGGACGTTTCGCGTGGCATTGTTCGTTGCACATTTCTTCAGACCTCTGCTGCTTTTGGTCCAAGGAATTTGATCTGCTCTACATTGGGTCGATTGCTGTATGACTCGTACGGATTAAAGGCTTCTCCATTATATAATAATTAATAATAATAATTGATCAAAGCTAAGAGAATGACCATCTATCAAGACTGTATTAAATTCTGAAAACCACTGATTGGCGAAACGTGTTCATAATAAAAATACCCACGTGTAGCACATGAGACTTATTTATTAAATTGTTAATGCAATTTATAGTACACAATACCAATAAATTGATGAATACAACACTTTTGCAACACCTGGTATTTTTATTGCCTAAACATTTCGCCTGCACAGCAGGCTTCTTCAGTCGAAAACAGGTGAATATAACATTTTAAACAGTAGTAGTGGTTCTGACGTGATCGGCCCGTCATCCATGGTGAGAGGTGGTCAGTCCCTCTAGCCGAAAGCACGGGCATGCGGCCAGACCTTATTGTATACCTTTAATGTAATATATATTATCAGTTTCCTCACCAGGACAGGTCAAGCAAACACCGTCAGTCGTAAACACACGAGCAACACCTTTTGTAAACTCTGTAGATTGTTTGTCCGGCAGCAGATTTACTACAACACCTTCATTAAAGAATAAAAAGGCACAATAGGAGAGAGAGAGAGGAGCTTATAACGACGTTTCGGTCCACCTTGGAACATTTAAATGGTTCAAGTCGGACCGAAAGTCTTCGTAACCTTCTCTCTCCTATGCGCGGGTTATTTGTGTATAACACCTTCACTTAGAAGTGTCAAGCTCTGTTGTTACTGTTGTGTTGGTGTCAAGCTCTGTTGTTACTGTTGTGTTGGTGTCAAGCTCTGTTGTTACTGTTGTGTTGGTGTGGATCCGATGTGGTGTGTTGATGTGTTTTGCCTTCGTAATATACAGAACTTCCTACACTATCTCCTCAACTAGTGTTGCTCCACTGATACTGCCGTAAAGTTGTTTTTGTGTTGCACTGGTGTGTTGATGATGTACTGATACCGGAACTGGTGTATTGATTTTTTAACCTATGAACTCCGACCAGGGAGACGTTTATGTGTATAAGTACCAGACAATACTGCCGGGTGTTGAATTTTGTATTGCTTTGTTGTTGAAATTTTCTGTAGTTGCTTCTCTTCTCTGTTATGTGGGAAAAAATAATTATTTACGGAAGTAAAAACAGAAAATCTAAAAAATCCGAGATTTAAAATGAATCAGACTATAATGATATAATTGTTGGAAATAAAGACTTACGCAACCTGATCATACCATAATTTTTTTTACAGTCTGGTCAGTGTTGCTGAAAAAAATTCTAATATCACAATTACTATTATTTTCGGAAAAAAATAAACATAAATTTTCCGACACTTTGTATATATTCTGGTATATGTATATCACTTTCATGTGCATGCATTGAGAGCAGTAGTGGGATATATATCAATATGTAAATACTTAGTTTAATCCCTATTTTAGGCATCAAAGTATTCTTGATTGGTAGTATAAAGGCAACATGTAGCCGTAATGACCCTCGTGTTGTCGATAGGCTTTAAACCTAAAAGAACACCCAGGTTTTCGACACATAGTGTGAACGTATTTAGAAAAATATTCACATATCGAAATTACAAACGTAATTGGTAATTTGTATGTTTTTTTTCCATGTTATTGCTGCTGTTTACAAATGTCGGAGCATCTAAAATTTGTGGCTACTTGAACAATAAATAATGTAATTTTGTACTTCACATACGTGTAGTCATGTGCTGCTCTTCAGTGATATTGATAATATTTAAGTCACGATCAACACTTGGGTTTCATTGGTATATACGAGTACACATTTTCTTTATTTTTTTAATTCATGTGACACATTCGACCCTTGTGGGTCATCTAGTGGCAGACAGTGGTGGAGGTTTGATCTACTGTGTCAGCGTATACACTTATCTGCCAGGTATATACACAGAGAAATGTATATCACGCTGTGTCGCTGCTGCTGGCAGTGCTGTCACCCAGCAAGCAATCGATAATACATGGTGTCACAGATGTCGATGTTGTCAGCCACCAGATAGTTTGATACTTCATGGTGTCACAGATGTCAGTGCTGTCAGCCACCAGACAATCTGATACTTCATAATGTCACAGATGTCAGTGCTGTCAGCCACCAGACAATCTGATGCTTCATAATGTCACAGATGTCAGTGCTGTCAGCCACCAGACAATCTGATACTTCATGGTGTCAGGGATGTCAGTGCTGTCACTCCCAGCCTGAAAATCAAATTCATGTCCTTTCTGTTGTGAGCTGAGTGTTCTGGGATTGAAGCTGCGGGACACCTTGACAAGCTAATGAGATTTAATCCGCCTACATCTGCCAGCGCTATTCCCACTACCTCCTCTTGCACCTACACTTACGCTACCCTCAAGGGAATTTAATTGATGCTGATTAGAGGCTCTTGATTCAAGGCACTGGACTTGTCCTCCCCTTGAATCAAACATGATTACCTCCGTTTCACCAGGCGCAGTATGACTCCTATTAGTTTAGCTCTTTCTCTTAAATAAAACTTGATATATTTCAGTGGGTCCCTCAGCTGAGGGACTGATTACCTCCAACTCCTCCGAGTCTTCCACTGTTATTCTCTGTATTGAACCGAAGAAACCACTGGCTGGCGAAACGTTTCCTCAATAGTGATTCCCAAATGTTGCACAAGTTCTTTGCTCTTCAACTTGTCGGTTTTCAGAATCTTTTTTATCACATATTTGTGGCAATTTCAGTTGCTTGAAGAACTCAAAATGAGCATAGAACGCAGACAATCTCATACTGTAGAACGTAAAAAAAAATAATAAAGTGAGAAAATCTGTCATTTCGTCTCGAAAACAACAAAGGAAATGCGGCAAAGATAAATAAAAAAAATAAGAGGGTGGACCCTATAAATTTTAAAAACAAAAGAAATAATGATGTCAATAATTCTATTCAAATCCCTTAAGCTCTCACGTCTGGAATATTGCTCTGTGCTCACAGCTCCGTTCAAGGCAGGAGAGTATTAGAGATGGAAGAGCCAATACAGCACTTATTGTACTGGAAACAACTGAAGTACTCGGCGAGTCCTCTCTCTAGTGAATAAAAAAATACTTGGTAAAATACCTTTAGGGATAGGTCCCAAATCTACACTTTACCCTTAGTGGAATAAGAGATACAAGATTAAGAATAAAATAAACCCAGTGAAATACAGGGTACCATAGATACAATAAGAGAGCACTGTATCAAAATCCGTGGTCCAAGACACTTCAAGCAGCTACTAGCAGATATCAGAAATATTACCGGGACATGTGTATAAACAAGTCTTTGAGAGGAAGATGCAACCCCTACGTCAGCCAAATGCCATATCAACAAGGTTGTGATGGCTGTGGGCCAGCGGGCCGCTAACAGCCACAGCCTGTTTGTTCAGGCAATCAGCAAGGAAGTCTGACCAAAAGCCGAGCTGAAAGAGGGGAACCAAAGCTCTCAAAAATGGTCATAGGTAAATCACAGGTAGAAGCCTTCAAAACAAGTCGCAGATAAAATCCTCGAAACCTGTTGCAGGTGAATCATCCATGAAAACCCTCTAAACCAGTCACAGGTAAATCACAGGAAAAACTCTCGAAACTGGTCACAGGAGAGACCATGGAGAGACATGAGTGTCATCAACACTAGCTAAGTTGTACATGACTGGTATACAATACCGACAAAATGAAATTTAGACACGTGTGCAACATCTGGGTATCTTTATTATGGGTATCTTTATTTTATGGTTGCCTTCATTATGGATATCTTTATTATGGGTATCTTTATTATGGGTATCTTTTGTACATAGTTCTACTGTCTTCCAATTATATTCTTGAATTTGTATTGATATAGCCACATGATAGCGAAACGTCTACAGTAAAGATACCCAGATGTTGCACATGTGTCTAATTTACATCAACACTAGCTAAGTCAAACACTGTATTGCAATCGTAATTCAAAACAATAAAATTCTCACATAGGTCATTATCATTATTATTATGATTATCATTATTAAATTCATGGGGAAACACTAAACACGTCGGGGTCATATAGTGCCTGAAGATTGAGAGATAACAGGGTTGCGCACAGGAAAAACGACGGAGAGTGAGAAAATGTTGATCACTTGAGTGCCATGGCATGGCTTTTGCACGTTTACAAACTCTGGTCGTGATTAAGACATGTGCAGAATTTAGGTATATTTATTGTTGAAATGTTTCGCCCACACAGTGGGCTTTATCAAGTCACAAACAGATCTGTTTGTGACTTGATAAAGCCCATTGTTTGGGCGAAACGTTGTCAATAAAGGATCACAATATACTGCTCATGTGTTTATTTTTCCATTGTGTCGGTATTTTATACCATTTATTTCCAATAGAAGCTATAAAGAATAAATCAGATCGTGGCTGAACAATTTACAGCTAACGTACAAATTGGAGATAAATCTTTAAAGGGCTTCTCGTTCACCCTGAACCATTTTCAAGTCGCAAAAAGTAAAGGAATATAAGAATGAAGGAGCACTGCCGGAAGCCTAGTGGCCCATGTGATAAATGGGCCACTTCTCCGGCCATGTCGACTCCAGGCTGAGGGACTGATTACCTCAAACACCTCTCCTTACACCTGTCTGCTTTGTACTGGACTGATGAAGCCACTGTGTGGCGAAACGTTTCCTCAATAAAGATTCCCATATGTTGAATAAGTATCTGTATCTTCAACTAGTGGCCCATACTTGGCAGGTCCTTTTCAATCCTTCCTCTTCTTATCCACATAGTTGTCAAACCTATTTTTTAAAGCTACTCAAAGTTAATCTCCAGTATGTGGATTTGTTGTCACTGGTGGCTTTCTTTCCAACACTACTGATTCTACTCTATTTAATCACTCAGAATAATCCATTTCAGTTATAAATACGCTCCTTTTCTAGCGTATCCGCTGCTTTTGTAGGTAATAAACTTTTTATCTTTGTCGTAAGCTGACTGAGAGTCAGAGAGGATAAACCGCCAAGTAATATGTCACTGTCAGTGTCGAGAGCAAAGCGTAATTTACTTGTTTTAAATGCACACTAATGAATCTATATAATGAACATCACCAACTGAATAAGCACTAAAGTTTCTTGATTAATCGCATCTTGGTTCATAACTAGTTATGTATTGATAAATTAGACACATATGCAACACCCAAGTGTTGCTCATGTGTCTAATTCATCAACTTGTCGGTTCTCTGAACCATTCATCTACAGTTATGTATTCATAGTCTAGTGATGAATGTTTTGTGTGGTGCCTTTGAATGCATTTTGACCAAGGTTAAACTGAATTGAAGATTGAGACACTTATGCAACATACGGGAATCTTTACTGAAGAAACGTTTCGCCACACAGCGGCTTCATCAGTCTAATACAAAGCAGAAAGGTGTAAGGATGGAGGAGTTTGAGGTAATCAGTCCCTCAACCTAGAATCGATGTGTTCAGTCCAGGCTGAGGGACCGATTACCTCAAACTCCTCTCCTTATACTTTCCTATATGTAACCTGAACCAGAAGCTTCGAACATCACGTCCAAGTTTTGAACCTGGATGGTGAACATCGGGTATATTTGTAGTATTAAGCACGGATTAGGAACTTCCAGCTGAACATTGAGGGTGTTCACCTCAACACAGACACAAGTTATTCGCTAGTCAAAAAAATTCAGGCCCTCATTCTACCCCCCCCCCCCCCTAATCTCCATTACTTCTGAGATAATTTTAATAAATTATTTTACTGATCTGTGAGCTCTCATTCCTATACATATTTGCGAAAAGGGTTTAAATAATTGTTCACATTCTTTTTCAGAGACTAAATAACAATTTGATTTTTCAAGTCAACCTGCCGACTGCACGAAGGTTAAGGATGGTTATCACCTATACATCACCAGCAAAGAATACTTTAATCCCTAAAATTGGAATCAAAGTAAGTTCTTGATGAATATATGCATCGTAAGATAATTATCAGTGTTATGAGTTTCATACAAACTATAATTTGTATAAAACTCATATGATTGATATAAAAACCACTTGATATATTTATATTATATTAAATCTGCTATAATAGGTATAGACTCTTTGTTTTTGTGAGGAACGGTCATGTTTTCTTTCACATAATTGTAGGTGGGGAAAATAGATTGCACATAAACATGTCAAAATTTAGTTGTGTGTTGTGGTGATGGAAAGATTCAGAATGTGCTTATGGTATAAGATGAGTAGCACTGGCGTGGAGAACGATGGTACCAAGAATGTGGACGCAGAAGGGACAGAGAAACGAGTGTGGACACGTAAAAGACAGGTAGATACATGTGGACATCTATGAGACAGACCCGATAACGGGAACGTAAACGTAAGAAACAGACATGGTTGTGGTAACGCAGAGGTTTCCCTGAGGCCTTCTGCGCGCCAGTATCTCCAGGTACACATGTGTCTGCTTGTGTGCCTGTATCTCCAGGTACACGTGTGTCTTCCTGCGTGCCTGTATCTCCAGGTACACGTGTGTCCTCCAACACCCTAGACCGACAAAAAAATATAAGCCTTCTCAAGGGAGCCACAAATCCAATTCTGGTCGGAAGAGTAAATCAAGGCTGAGGTTAGAAAGACATGTCCTCAGGCAGACACCGACGCAATCAGCAATCCCTGCTGCCTCTACCCACGACACTGTGATTGACAATGATTTACATGCTATGGTGTGCTGAGCGGAGAATACTCATTTTTTTTTTTAAAAAGGGAAGGAAATAATTATTTCACAGGGACGTTCCGGCCGGCTTATCCGTCCAACCCCAAAAAATATAATAAAATGTCACGTTTGATTTTGTCGCAAGTCCTCGCTATGATGTTTCGGAACTTAATGGGTTGGTGTGTTAGGTTTAAGCCCCAAGACAAAAATGCAGCGTATACTTCATAAACAAGACAAAAATGCAGCGTATACTTCATAAACAAGACAAATATGCAGCGTATTCTTCATAAACAAGACAAAAATGCAGCGTATATTTCATAAACAAGACAAAAATGCAGCTGTAATAACGAGAGTTAT